>CM045763.1:88216494-88674369 GCA_025200525.1 Camellia lanceoleosa
TATTCACAGCTCTCCTCACCCCCTTATTGTCAGCCGACGTAAAGTAGTCATGCCCAAAAATAACACCACCCGGTCTGAGCAGTTTATAAGCACGGTTTATATCTGACCAGGCCGAATGAAAATCATGACCCGCATCAACCTCAATTAAGTCCCCAAACACGCCCCACTGACACAGTTTCTCAAGACCCGACCCGGTCGAAAACGGAACATACAGAACCGACTCGGTCGCGTTTGATTGAACCACGTTCTGCATGAACTGGTACAGAAGTAAAACGTCGCCGTTCACCATCTTGATGTCCCTGAACCGGTCGCGAAAACCGGGCCATCCTCGAAAATCGTCGATGCAGACGATTTGAGTCTTCAGGCCGAGTCCACTCGCCAACTCGGCCATGTGAATCGCCGAGGCGCCCAAGAACGTGCCAACCTCGATTATGGTCTTGGGTTTTACTTTGCGGATTAGGTTCTCGAATACGGCGCCGTATGAGCCCCACCCTTTGATTCTCTTCCGGCGGAGGAGAGTGCTAGCGTGCGCCGGGGAAGTTGTCGTACGGCGACGTTCCGTTGAAGACTCGGTCGAGAATCGTTTGGCGGACGAGTTTGGAAGGACTGGGTCGGCGCACTGAGTTGTGAAACGGTAGTGGTCTTTGTCGGCGGCGGAGACGGTGGTGTCGGAGAGTGTGGATTGGGGAATTGTTGGGGGTAGAGGAGGGTGCTGATGGTGGTGGTGGTGGGAGGTGGAGGATGGGGAGGAGAGATAACCGAAGGCGTAGGAGAGGAGGAGGAGGATGAGATAGGCGGTGGGTTTGGTGAAGTTCTTGTGGGTGAAAGCGGCGACGCGGCGGCGATGGTGGTGGAGAGGTGGCTGTGGTTGTTGCTGTTGGTCTTCTTTCATTTTTATTTTTATTTTTAATATTCTTGGTTTGGTTTCAAGAATTCAGTGTTGTTACTAGTAGTTAGAAAGAAAAGAGATATTAAAGCAGATGGATGGGGGGAAGGAGGATGAGGGTAAAGAAGTTATATGGTGTTTATGGGCATCATACTCTAACTGTGTTGTGGCTAATAAAAATAATAAAATTTATATACTTTTATATTAAATGATTAAAAATAATAAAAGATATAATAATTATGATTGGTTAAGGACGAATTTAAATAATGCCTTGGATCAGGAAATAGGTGGGGATGGGGTTGATTGCGTGTTTAGTACACAGCGGGTGTATGAAAACGACCGGCGAACGTCATCGGTGTAGTTGAGAGTTTGGAGGGACTTTAGTCCGGTTGCATGTGGTTGTCCCAAATAAAATTAATTGCGTAATTTACACTAATTATCATTCAACATTTGAAAAAAAAAAATCATCCGTTTAGTATTTAGTCTTCCCAAACAAGGCCTTAGTTTTAGTTTTAGTTTTCTAAATTTAATTTTTTTAAATTATATATTTAAATAATAAAATATTTATAAAAAATATTTTAAAAAATTAATAAATACACAAAAATATGAAAAATATATTGAATTTAAATATATATATATATATATATATTTTTATATTTTTTGATATTTAGTGTATTTTTTAAAGATTTTTTTTTATAAATATTATACTTTTTAAGTATATTTATATTAGATGTGTCTAAATTTTTTTAAAAAAAATACTTAAAATATTAAAAAAATTCATAAAAATATTAAAATACAGAAAATAAAAAAGTAAATTTTTTTAAAAACTATTTTCTAAAAATTAGAACCAAACAAGCTGATAATAAACATAAAATTAAGGGTTGAAAATATCACTTACATTTGAAAAAAATAAAAAGAAAAAGAAAAAGAAAAAGAAAAATAAATACAATTAGACTTGGTTTGATTTATTAAAATAAGGCATAAGAGTATCTCTAACTCACTAGACATATAATGCTTGTTAGTCAAAATGTTTAGTATAATTTATTTTTTTCAACTCTAATGCACGTATATGATTAAGCATTTTGACTCAACTTACATTTACTAACTATATGTAACTAGCTTTCAAGTATTAGACAAAATGTATTTAATACTTAGGATCATGTTCCTTCATCTTTGTCGTTGATATGCCATTCTATAAAATTAATAATATTTGAATAAATAATTAAAATAAAAAATATAGTTGAAGTAAAAATATAAAAAAGTTAATAAACACATGAACATATTAATGGATTGAAATTATTATTTTAAATTTTTTTTTATATAATGATCATTTATAATGTATTTTTTATCATCATTTTAGTAAATTTAATGTGAGAATAAATGTTTTGATGTAATGAAGTTTCATTCCATTTCATTCTAATGTAAAAAGATGAAAATATCAAATTTATTGTCTATACTTTTTTTGTTACAAAATTTATCATTTATACAATTAGACTTATCCCACATCATCTCTCTAAGCTACTTAAATTTAAATAATATATTTCAGAAAGGGCCAAGCTCGTGGACTAGACGATGCTGTTTGGCCTGTGGGATCCACCATGGGTTTTATTTCGATAATCTAAACTTTTCAATATGTAAAACTTGTTGAGTACTTTATCCCTTTAAAAAATCACATTGATCGGATATTGATAGCTACTTGATCGGATCAGATTTTTGTTAACAATTTATTTTAAAAATTATATTTACTATTGACAGAAATTTGATTTGATTAAGTAGCTATCGCTATCCGATCAACATGATATTTTACAAAAATAAAATATTTAACGAGTTTACACATTGAACGATTCGAATTATTGAAACAAGATCCATGATAGATCCCCACAAATTTAACAACATGCTCTAATTTGATCTCGAATTAGAGAAACCTGGCCCTTTCAGAAATCCCTTCGCTTAGTTCTCATCATTAGGCTCAAAGGACCACCCGATCCCATCTAGCCCAAGTAAACCCAATTATTTAATTAAACAATTTTCATTTGTAAAATGATAATATATTGTTTGATAGTTGAGTAAGTTATGACCCAATTGTGACGGATGGCTTTATAAAAACTGTGGTGTCCCAACCGAGCCTCATCTTCTATTTTTGATTCCGTTTTGTTTGATTCTAAAATTTTTATGATTCATTATTTTTTGTTTGGCTGTAAAACTATGATGATTTATTTTTATTTTAAATTTTATGAAACCATCGATAGTTATCTGACCTTTGATTTATTTTAAAATCGAATTAAACCACACCATCCTTACCCCTAATGGAATAGGGGAGGGTGTTGTGAGTTTGTGGAGATGTTTTTTTAATCTATTTTGATGATCCAAACAATTCACATTATAGAGTTTATTGAGTAAATCATTCATGAAAAAAAAAAAATTAAAATTGATTAAACATCTATAATCCATAAGACTATATTTATGTTTTAAGAAAATAAATGGTTAACATAATTATGATAATTTTTTTTTTAAAAAAAAAAATTGTGATTCGATCATGGGATTATACATATCCGATTAATCTCATTTTTTATATAAATAATACACTCGACGGATCTTATAATATACACGGTTCAAATTATCAAAATAAAATTGAAACAAACCTCAATTAGAATGTCACAGCGAGGTACTGTGACATCACCCTCCCTTCGTCCTACTCGTAATACACATAGACTAATAAAATCAACATATTGAATTATTAAAGAAGGGCATGTGATAACTCGATAATATCTATTCCATTAAGCTGTTGTAGAAAAAATAAATAAGTTGTGTATGAAAAGTAATGATACAGTTTGTCCCAGTCAATGGGTTGGACATGTCCAAGCTCCTCAGTACCCACGTCCAGATGATCAAGCTCACTAGATTACTAGCAAACAAGTCCAACGGGGAACGGGATAGTCCCCCGGTGAACCCTCCGACGAGCAAGTTAGAAGGTGAATTAGGGTGTAGAGAAAGGTTAGAGATAGAAAGCTTAACATTCTTCTTGTCTTCAACGTTTGCTTATATCCTTTGGTAATCATTTCGCTGTCCCTTCCAACCTGCCCTCCTCGCCGAAAGTCTATGTTGTATCTTACCTTGTTCAGGGTAAGGGGGTCCTGTTTCGACGGAGAGGTGTTGTCGTAATAAATGCTATGATGGGCTGCATTAATGGTGATATGTAGTGGTAATAACTTTGCAGATCTTTGTCTGCTGATGTGGCTCGTCCTTCACCTGCCATGTCTCTGAATGTCATTGGCTCTTTATGCCATGTTGGATTCCAAATTGCTCGACCTCACCACCGGTTATGTATTGGGCTCCAAGTGATGGGCTTGGGTTGTTTATAGTGATTCATGGCCTTTATGGGCTTATACACGTCAAAAAGAAATAAGATTCATGGCCTTTATGGGCTTATAAGGTTGGCCGAGCGGGAGGGGCGACCATGAGGAGGGCCGACTGCGAAGGGTGAGGTAGAGGACGGGGCTCAAGAGGCGCGGTCATGTGGTGATTTGAAGTGGAAAAGACAACAGAAAGAGAGGAGACAAGTGATCGTGGTCGCATACATGGCAACATCTCGTGGGGAAGGAGGAGATTAGGCGTTGGATCGAAATGAAACGATAGGTCATTATGGGTGTTGAAAAGATAGTTTTGGCGATGATTTGAAAAGTTTTCAAACCGCGAAAATTAATTGGGATCCTTGAATACGGCAAACCGTGGGCTTTTGGCATTATTCGATTCACCGCTTGTTTACTTAAAAATCAAAATATTCCAAGTGTGAATTCCTTTGTTGCTCACGATACACCTCTCGCAACACTTTTTCAATTTCCTTGCACCTCAAGATCCGGTTTATTCGCAGACATACCATAGAAATGGCCCAAGAAGAAACTGCGAATGTCAGGGTGGATCCACTTGGTGATGATGATGCGGTAGAGTTAGCGCAGCAATATAGGATGGAGATGGTGGGGGAGTCGGTCGTACGATCCCATAGTTCCACCATGATAGCAGCTCCAAAGCCAATCAGCCAGGCAGAACCTGATCACTGGCATACAAAGGTAGATAAATCAACGGTTACTGCAGCGGATTTGGAGGCTATTCGCGAAAAATACCAGGTGCCTGCCGAAATAGAGTTATCGTAGTTGATGTCGACGGAGAGGTTATCCGATGCCAGGCCAGGGTAGTTTGCCCTTTATAAGGAGGCATTGAAATGAGGAGTGAGGCTGCCCCTGCTGCAAGTGGTAGTAGATGTCCTGAATCGTTTGGAGGTGGCGCCGGGCCAACTAATGCCCAATGCGTGGAAGATCTTGCTGTCCTGTGCAAGTGCGTGGCCGAAGGCGAACGAAGGGGCGGCCATGACAGTGGACGAATTCTTCGCATGTTACAAGGCCTCAGGGCAGCAAGAGACTTGGGTCACTCTGCAGGCAGCAGCAGGGAAAGGGCTGGTGGTGGGGCTGCCGTCATCGATCAAGGGGTGGAGACCACGGTGGTTCTATGTGTCTGCCAGTGGAGGGGTTGGAGTGCACACCATTTGGAAAGTGCCCACCAAGTCGATGGAGCCAAAGCTGGGAGCAGCAGCAGAGGAGAGGGTGAAGATGGTAAAGGAATGGAGGGAGAAGGAAGGGGCCAGATGGGACGAGCTCGTTCAGCCGTCGGCTTTGTTTGAGGCAGGGTTGGGTCCACAGCCGAGCGGTGGGGACCTCGACCGAGCGGAGTTGGAGGCAAGGAGGAAGGCTCAAGAGGCGGAGGATCAGGCCATCCTTGCAAAAGCCCAAAAATTCAAAGAGTCTCAGGCAGACCGACCACCAAAATCGGTTGCAAGGGAGAGGATTCAACCTCGCTCCAAACCTTTGGGGGAGAAAGACTTAGGTGAATTTGTGCCACGACCGCCCCCAATAGATCCTTCGAAGAAGAGGTCTTTGAAGGAGATGGAGGTGTTGAGCATAGTGAAGAAGAGGAGGAGAGTGAGGCGAAGTGAAGAAGAGCCTACCCAGAAGAGAAGGAGGGAAGCGAGGGTAGAGGAGACCAGTATGGCCAAGAAGGCAGAAGGGGGGGAAGTGGAGGAGACCCCAGGAAGAGTAATTGCCCCAGAAGTGGTGGACATTGCCTCAGAGGTCATGGAAGTGGTTCCAGTAGTGGCGGCGATCGCCGGAGAGGTCGCGAGGGTCGCCCCTGAAGTGCAAGTAGAATGTGGGGTAACTGGCCCTGAGCCAAGGAGGGAAGAATAGCCCCAGGGGGGTTTTGCACCCCAAGGAGGGGGAGTCAGTCTGACTACTGTGATCTACCACGCTCGTGCAGTGGCTGAGTGGCTGGAGGGAGAAGAAGGCCCAGCCAGGGCAGGGGCAAACCGCCTTGTGGGGATTATAGAAGAGGCAGCGTTACGCTCAGCATCTAGATTCAATGAGGCTGAATTGCTGAAGGGGTTATGCTCCACTCAAATGGAGGTAACCACCTTAGCAGGGGCTCTGCTGAGGAAGGCGGGGGTTGCAAAACTCAAGGTAGATGAGGCCAAGGCTCAACTTGCAAAGTTGAAAAAGGAGAGCGTAAACTGGGAGAGGGCCCATGCTGATCTGCAAGCAGTCAAGTTGGAGCTGGAGAACGAATGCCGCGGGGTTGTGTCGCTCGAGTTCCAAATTGGTCGAAAGCAGAGAGAAGCCGGAGGAGGCCCAAAGCTCGCATGGTCGCACTCCAACGACATGAAGAGGCGATGTCCAGTAATGAAGAGCTGCTCAGACAGAAGGATGAGGCAGACGTGAAGATTGACGGTCTGCAGAAGGAACTGGACGGCGAGCATGCAAAGGCAGTGGAGGAGAGGAAGAGCCTTCGAAAAGAGTTGGAGGCAGAGAGAGCCAAGGTGACTACTGAAAGGGCGACCCTGAAGAAGGAGATGGAGGAAGAGAGGGTTAAGGCAGCCTCTGAAAGGGCAACCCTGCAGAAGGAGCTGGACGAAGAGAGGGTGAAGGCAGCCTCTGAAAGGGCAGCTTACCCCGATCTGTGCGCTGCAGCAGTGGAGCAGTTCAAAAGGTTTGCTGAATTTCAGATGGCAGTTGATGCCGCGGTCGCCAGCAGCTTGGCTAGGCAGGAGTCTGGGGGGGCAAGCCCATCGAGGATGACTGCTGGAGGTTGGACTGAGTCAGAAGTGATTGAGAGCTTCCAGCGGTCAGACTTTTATAAACACGAAATGGCTGAGTTTTGGGACAGTGGTTGAAAGATGTTCAAGCGTAAAGCTGAGGAGCTGTTTCGCATTTGGACTCGAGTAGTGTGAAAATCGACGACGATGTGGCCTGCACTTCTCGGATGAGGGTATTGAAGAAAAAGACCTTGTGTCCAGCGAAGAGGAGTAACTGAAGAAGAAGAAGAAGAAAACCTTGCACAAACATTGTTTTCGTTTTGTTTTGTTTGTTTGTTTGTTTGTTTGTTGTTGTTGTTGTTGTTGTTGTTGTTGTTGTTGTTTGTTTGTTTGTTTGTTTTTTTTTTTTTTTTTGAATTGCTGTAATGAACTTATGTACAAAGTTGTGAATAAATAAAATTTCAGTTGTGTTTTGCATTTGATTGTTGTTGCTTGTGCATCTGAAATGGATGAGAGTGGTGGCTTGTGTGTGGAACTTGTGTATGAATCATTGTGAAGTGCAAAGTGGAGTTGAACTTGTAATAAAAACTGAATTTAGGAATTCCTCAAGACAGATTAATAAAAACTGAGTGTAGAGTAAAGTTAGGAACTCCTCCATGCAGAGTGAAATTGAACTTGTAATAAAAATTCAATGCAGAGTAAAGTTAGGAACTCCTCAATGCAGAGTGAAATGGAACTTCTAATAAAAACTCAGTGCAGAGTAAAGTTAGGAACTCCTCAATGCAGAGTGAAATTTAAAATGTAACAAAATTATAAGTTTGTGTTTGGCTCATTGCTCAAGTAGGTTAGTGGTTTATGGAGTGAGGCTTGGCTTGCAAGGAAAAAGGCTGACTTGTAAGAGTTTTATTGAGAAGAAAAGAACCTGACTTGCAAAGAAAACGTGTAAGAACGTTTTTGGAATTTGACTGAGCAAAGAGTGGTGTAAAGACTTGGAGCTAGAATTGTGACTAAGTATGTCTACTAATTCCACAAGCATGAAGTTTGCATGGTTGGCCTTGACTGAGCCCTGCATGCGTGCTCAGTTGGGGGGAAGCTATGATTCATTGACATTGAAACTGTGGTGCTCGGTCTTGGTGGAGACTTGTTATGCTTAGGTTGGCTGAGGTTTGGTCTGGCCGAGTGCTTCATGCTCAGTCGGGCCGAGGTGTTTTGTGCTCAATCTGGCTGAGGCTTGTTGTGCTCAGTCTGGCTGAGACTTTTTGTGCTCAGTCTGGCTGAGGCTTTTGGTACTCAGTCTGGCTGAGACTTTTTGTGCTCAATCTGGCTGAGGCTTGTTATGCCCAGTCTGGCTGAGGCTTTTGGTGCTCAGTCTGGCTGAGGCTTGTAGTGCTCAGTCTGGTTGAGGTTTTTTGCGCTTAGTCTAGCTGAGGATGTCAATAAGTGCTACAAATGAAAATATTATTGAGACAACACATAGATAGCTGAGATATAAAATTATTGTCATGGACAGCGTAGTCCAGCCGATCAAAGTTTACATTATGCGTCAAAAAGAAAATACAACAACTGAACAATACAACAGTAGGAATTTATTGAAAGTAGCGCTTCAGGTGTTCAGCGTTCCAGGAGTGGGGGAGGTCTCGACCGTCCATGTTCTGGAGTCGGTAAGTGCCCGGATGTGGTCGGACTTTCACAACATAAGGTCCCTCCCATTTGGCTGGCAGTTTACCCTTAGTCGGATTTTTGGTGGCAAGAGTTGCTTCTTTCAAGACAAGGTCTCCTATGGCGAACTCCCTTGGTCGGACTTTGCGGTTGTAGTGTGTTCTCATTTTCTGTTGGTATGAGGCTAGTCTGACAGCAGTGGTTTCTCTGAGTTCTTCAATTAGGTCCAGGTTTGCCCGACGGAGCTCTTCCGTTAGTGTTGGATCCGGATGTAAAACTCTAGGGGTAGGCAGACCGACTTCTACCGGAATAACCGCCTCAGCGCCGTATGTTAAGCGGAAAGGGGTTTCCCTAGTGGGAGTCCGAGCAGTAGTTCGGTAAGCCCAGAGTACATTTGGTAGTTCCACAACCCAAAGTCCCTTAGCAGCTTCTAGCTTGGTTTTGATGATCTTTAGAAGAGAACGGTTGGTGACCTTAACTTGGCCATTGGCTTGGGGATGACCGGGGGAAGAGAAACATGGTTGAATTCGGAGGTCTGCACAGAACTTCCTGTACTTGGCATTGTCGAATTGTTTGCTATTGTCGGAGACGATGGCCTGGGGGATACCAAACCTGCAAACGATCGACTGCCAGATGAACTTGGTTGTGTTCCGCTCGGTAATGGTGGCAAGGGGTTCTGCCTCTACCCACTTAGTGAAATAATCAATGGCGACAATGGAAAATTTGGTCTGGCCTCGGCCGGTGGGTAAAGGACCAACTAGGTCGATCCCCCATTTGGCGAATGAGTAGGGGCTGCAAAGTGTGATCAATTCAGTAGGAAGAGCATGGGGGATATTGGCAAAACGCTGACACTTATCACATTTGAGCACGAAGTCAGTCGCATCTTGGTTGAGAGTAGGCCAAAAATATCCAGTGCGAAGTATCTTGTGGGCCAGGGACCTGCCGCCTGAGTGATTGCCGCAGATGCCCTCATGAATTTCTTGCATCACATAAGTTGCTTGAGCCGGATTGAGGCACCGTAGATAGCGGCGTGAGAAACCACGTTTGTACAAAATGCCACTGACGATGATGTAATTGGATGACCGGACCCTGACTTTGGCGGCTTGCTGTTGGTCGTCTAGAAGTTCCTCTATTGTCAGAAATAGAAAGATGTTCGATGCCCAAGGGATGGGCTCATTTTGGAGGAATTGTATTTTGTGCTGGTCGGGGCAAATGGCGGGGTGGGATAGGTATTCGAGGCGGACACCACGGCTGAGGTTGGACCGGTTTGTGGAAGCCAACTAAGCCATCTTATCTGCCTTAGAGTTTTCCGCCCGAGGAATGTGCTTGATGTGGAAGGTATTGAAGAGGTGAACAAGGGGAAGTGCAATATCCCTGTAAGCCTGCATTGTGTCCTCTTTGGCATCGAATTCTTCCATAATCTGTCCAACAATGAGCTGGGAGTCGCTGAACACTCGAATATGGCTGACACCAATATCCCTGGCTAGGCGAAGACCTGCAATCAATGCCTCATATTTGGCCTCATTGTTACTGGCCTCAAACAGGAAACGGAGAGCGCATTTGAAATAACCACCCTCAGGGGCGGTGAGGATGAGGCCAGCCCCACTACCTTTCCTGAGGGAAGATCTATCGACGTTGAGAGTCCAAGAATGAGGGTCTTCTAGCTCGATGGGAGTTGGTGGGGGTGGAGAGGCAATGGTTGGGGTAGGATTAGTGAATTCCAGGATGAAATCGGCGATAGCCTGGCCCTTAATTGCTGTTCGAGGCCGGTAAGAGATGTCAAACTGGTTGAGTTCCACTGACCATTGCATGAGTCTGCCAGAAAGTTCTGGTTGCTGCATGACCTTCTTCAAGGGTTGGTCGGTGAGGACCACTATGGAGTGGGCTTGGAAGTAAGGACGGAGTCGTCTGGAAGCGGTGACCAAGGCCAAGGATAATTTTTCTAGCAGTGGGTAGTTCTGCTCCGCTCCCCTGAGGGCCCGACTGATGTAGTGGACCGGTCGTTGGACAGAGCCGTCTTCCCTGATAAGAGCTGCACTGATAGTGGTGCTTGATATAGCTAGATAGAGGAAGAAAGGGTCGCCCGTGATTGCCTGTGAAAGGAGGGGGAGATTGGCCATGCACTGCTTCAACTATTGAAAAGCCTCTTTGGATTCAGCTGTCCATTCAAAAGTTTGCCGAAGAACTTTGAAGAATGGTAGGCATTTATCCGTTGCACGGGAAATCAAGCGGTTAAGGGCTGCAACTCGATCAGTGAGTCTTTGGACCTCCTTAACCGTTCTGGGTGACTGCATCTCGATCAAGGCCTTGATCTTTTTAGGGTTAGCTTCAATACCCCGCTGACTGACCATAAAACCCAAAAACTTCCCAGATCCTACGCTGAAGGCGTACTTCTCTGGGTTGAGCTTCATTTGGTACTTGCGTAGGGTAGCGAAGGTTTCTCGCAGTCGGTCAGATGATCAGTGGAGAGTTTGCTTTTGACCAGTATGTCGTCGACATATACTTCCATATTTCGACCTTTCTGGTGAGGGAAAATGGCATTGATCAACTGTTGGTAGGTGGCCCCAGCATTCTTCAGTCCGAATGGCATCACACGGTAGTGGTAGGTACCTCGGTCGGTAATAAAGGATGTGTGTTCCCGATCGGACGGGTGCATCAGGATTTGGTTGTAACTAGAGAAAGCATCCATGAAGCTAAGCATTTGATGACCGGCCGTGGCGTCGACCAGCAGATCTATGCGGGGAAGAGGATAGCTGTCTTTGGGGCAAGCTCGGTTCAGGTCAGAGTAATCGACACAGAGTCGCCATTTGCCATTGTTCTTGCGAACTAGGACCACGTTTGACAACCATTTAGGGTAGTCCACGTTTTTGATGAATTGGGCCTCAAGGAGCTTGTCAACCTCTGCGGCTATAAGAGTATTGCGCTTCGGATGAAAAATGCGCTGCTTCTAGCGGTAAGGTCGGAAACGGGGTTCAATGCTAAGGCGGTGAGTTATGAAAGAGGGGTCAATGCCTGGCATATCTGAGTGAGTCCAGGCAAATACATCATTGTGCTTGGTTAGAAGGGCAATAAGGTCGGCCTTAGCTTAGAGGGATAGTTGGCTGCCGATCTTGGCAGTTTTCATTAGGTTAGTGGGATCGATGGGAATCTTAATGAGCTCTTCCACCGGTTCTCCTCTGACTAGCTCGTCCTCATCTCGGACGTCAAGTCTTTCAATGATCATGGCCTCCTTCAGCTTGACTTCCTTGAGTGAGGCGACATAACATTTCCTGGCTAAGGTCTGCTTCCCCTTTACTGTCCCGACACCCAGGTCGGTGGGGAACTTTATGGCGAGGTGGTAGGTTGAAGTGATAGCTTGGAAAGCGTTAAGGGCGGTGCAACCAAGGATGATGTTGTAGGCAGAAGGACAATCGACCACAAGGAAAGTGAGCAACTTCGTGGTCTACAGTGGATATTTGCCGATGGTAATGGGGAGATCGATGGAGCCGATGGAGGTCACCCGGTCGCCAGTGAAACCGACCAAAGGGGTTTGGAGGGGTGACAGACTTTCCTCCCCAATCTTGAGCTGGCAGAAACAGTTGAGGAATATGATGTCTGAAGAACTGCCGTTGTCGATGAGAACCCGTTTGACCTTATAGTTGGAGAGGACGGCAGAAATGATGATGAGGTCATCATGAGGATAACGGATGCCTGTACAGTTAGCGTCCGTGAAGGTGATGGTGATGGGCTCGGCCTAGGCCGCTTTGGAGGGTCACCGCACTGGGCAATCGCTTGTCTGAGCCTTGCCTTATCTTTCTGAGTTCTGCCCTCTGAGTTAAGTGGGATGGTCCCCCATAAGCAAGGCCACCTGAAATGACTCGAATTTCACTAACTGGCAGAGGGGGCTTACCTGGTGGCCGAGGTTGTTGTGGAGGGCGATCACGGCCTTGGTTAGGTCAAGGGTCAGGTGGGCGCGGTTGTTTCGAGGGCTCGGTTCTTTGCCTCTGTGGCTGTGTGTCCGTGAAGTGGTTGAGACGCCCCTAACGACAGGGTCTCGACCGATCCTTGAGGTTGATGCAACATCGCAGTTATGGCCATGGTCCTGGTGGAAACGACAATATTTGGACTGGTCTTTCTGATTGGAAGGGGTCCGTGAAGGTAGGGGCCATTTGAGGGGATAGTCCCGTTGGATCTGGTTGAGGACTTGTTCCATGGGAGAATTAAGAGGGGTGTACCGTTGGAACCGATCAGTATGGCCGGTGCCAACCGTCAACGCGGGGCTTCATTCAGATATAGTGGGGTGTTTGGCTATTATACTGGGTGTTTTTGGGTTCTGAGTTTTTTCTCTTTTCCTTGGGGGTCGGGTTTTTAGCTATGGGATCCTGCCGGGCAGCTAGTGAATCTTTAGCATTCATGTATTTCTGGGCTTTGGAGAGTAGGGCTGCCATGGAGGTCGGGGGGTTTTTGGAGAGGGAGAAGAGGAAATCGGACGATTATAGCCTGGCTATGAAAGCCGTGAGGATGACCTTGTCATCGTTTTCCGTTACTTGCAGGGCTTCGGTGTTGAAACGGGTAACAAAACTGCGCAGCAACTCCCTCTCGATTTGACGGATGTTGAGAAGTTGGGTTGCCAAGCGGCGTTGGCACTAGGCTCCAATGAAATGGCTAAGGAAGGAGTTGCTGAGGTGCTGGAAAGTGGAGATAGAGTCTGGTAATCGGGTCAACCACAACGAGCCGACCCTTCAAAGGTCACGGGGAAAGCCCGACACATGATCTCGTCAGGGAAGGCATGGAGGATCATGAGGGTTCGGTAGGTCTCCAAATGGTCGACTAGGTCCGTCGTACCGTCAAAAGAGTCAATGGTGGGCATCTTGAACTTGGTGGGCAGAGGTTTGTCCCGGATGGAAGCAACAGATGGTGAGTTTGCCGTGGTAGAGGGTTTATGCTGAATGTTCTGCATGACCCCTTGGAATTGGAGCTTCATTGCTCAGAGTTCAGCGTCCCAGAGGGGAATGTTGTCACTATGGTCAGTCAATGGGGGCTGGACACTACTGGCTTCCTCTTCAGGGGCTGGTGCCATGACCGACGGGCGTGGGGGTGGAGGTGGTAGATTTATATGTGGAGGAGGAGGTTGCAAATCTTCCAAGTTGGGTGGATAGGGTTGCAGAATAGTATGGCTCGGGGCTCTTTCTTGGTTGGGTGGAATATCTGGAGGTGGTGGAGGAGGCATCGGAAGATTTCTTTGGAGTAAAGCATTTATCAAGGCCTGGTTTTGCTCGGCCATGTGGTTAATGCTGTTGGTAAGCTCTATAAAATACTGCGGTGGTTTGTTTGGATTGGGGGGGTCGGCCTGATGGTCGGCAGCATTATTGTGAGAAGCCATGGATCTAGTCGTGACCATACACTTTGATGGGTAGGAGGAAGAGGTTGTTGGGATAGGGTCTCCGGCGACAATGAGCACAACTGGCGCGCGGAGCAAAGTCCTTCCTACAGATGGCGCCAACTGATGATACAGTTTATCCCAGTGAATGGGTCGGACAGGTCCAAGCTCCTCAGTACCCACGTCCAGATGATCAAGCCCACCAGACTACCAGCAAACAAGTCCAACGGGGAACGGGGTAGTCCCCCGGTGAACCCTCCGACGAGCAAGTTAGAAGGTGAAGTAGGGTGTAAAGAGAGGTTAGAGATAGAAAGCTTAACCTTCTTCTTGTCTTCAACGTTTACTTATATCCTTTGGTAATCATTTCACTGTCCCTTCTGACCTGCCCTCCTCGCCGAAAGTCTATGCTGTAGCTTACCTTGTTCAGGGTAAGGGGGTCCTGTTCCGACGGAGAGGTGTTGTCGTAATAAATGCTGTGATGGGTTGCATTAATGGTGATGTGCAGTAGCAATAACTTTGCAGATCTTTGTCTGCTGATGTGGCTCGTCCTTCACCTGCCATGTTTTTGAATGTCATTGGCTCTTTATGCCATGTTGGATTCCAGCTGTTCTGGACCTCACTAGTTGGGTTATGTATTGGGCTCCAAGTGATGGGCTTGGGTTGTTTATAGTGATTTATGGCCTTTATGGGCTTATACACGTAAAAAAGAAATAAGATTCGTTAAAGAAGAAAAATAGAACAATAAAAGGCAAGACACATTTAAGATGCTTTCTTTAAAATAGTAATTTCTCCTCTATTATACAAAAATATTTCTTGAAAATTATATTTCTAGGATACAATGCCTTATTTCAAAAAATAATACTAATATTTTATTTATTTAAAACACTATAAATTCCATCTCATGGATATCTCAGAATACAAGATCTCCAATGAAAACTTGAAACAATATGGCAAGTTCTTCATCTATTTATAGTAGATGAGAGCATACTCATTTGCTTAAGATTTCTATGTTGGAACCAAACTATTTCCGGGGAAGTGGGTTGGCTCTTTGGCTTTTGACTCTTTTGGCTATATGAGCCCGGCTCAAAAGCTTGGTTTGGGAAGGGCTTTTTGGTTTTTTGGCTTTTTTGACTTTCTTTGTGAGAGAAGAGTGTAATGATTATGAGTTAAATGTGATTTTTTGTCTTTTGTGGCTCAAAATTACTATTTTGTCTTTTATGGCCCATTGAGTCAAAAACCCAATGAGCCACTTCCTTTAAATGAAAGTGTAGAGGTTCTTTTAGATTTCAAGGTAGACATCACAAAAAGGAAACAAAATAACAACATAGATATTATCATTGTTATTAATAAATAATATATAACAATAACAAGAAGTGTTTACTTTTATTTTTATTCTTTTTCTTTTCCCTTTATTACTTTTGTTTCCTTTTTCAACTTTGGTGTGAGTATGGAATTTTACTTTGCTTTTCTCATGCTTTAATGTCTTTGAACGGGGATTTTATAATTTTTCAGAATTTGATAAGAGTATTGACTGCCATCTGATGAGTTGGTGAGTTGGTCAAATTTTCGGAGAACAGTAGACAGATCCAGCATCCTATTTTGAAGAGATAGCATATGTAATTGTAATGTTATCGAATAAGTTGGAATTAAAAAAAAATTATATTTTATAATGACATAAAATAATTTAAATATAATTTTTTTAAAATTATTTTTAATTTAAAAATTATAATAAAATATTTAAATAGAATAAAAATAAATTTATTACAAAATAAACGTATCCAAATAAATAAATAAAAAAGATAAGAAGAAAAGTTAGAATGATATTCTTATTTGATTTGAATATAATTCTAGATGATTAATAAATTATCACATATAACCCTAATTTTTTTAAATAAAAAAAAGTTTCACGAACCATTACTTTTAAAAAAAAATGACGTTTCTTTCTATTTTATTTTAGCAGAAGTCACTTTTTAGCAATTTAAGCTAAAAATATAATAATTTTTTATTTTAATTTGTTTAATTGACAATTGAGATTTTAAATTTTTTTCTTTTAATAAGATCCACCTTGTTTGGCATGTTAAAAAAATCTAAATGAATAATAAATTATTGCATGTAATTCCTATTTTTTTATTATAAAAAAAGTTTAAACTATCACTTTTTAATAGAAAAATAACGTTTATTTCTTATTTGATTTTAACGAAAATCACTTCTTAACTATTTAAGTCAAAAATATTTTTATTTTTTATTTTAATTTGTTTAATTGACAATTGAGATTAAAAAAAAAAAGAGAGAAATTTAACAGAATCCACCATGTTTGGAAAAGGCTAAAATAGTCATTTGCTTTCTTAATATTTTTTTCTTTTTAAAAAAAAATATATTTTTATTAAAAAAATATTGTTAAAGTCCTTATAGTTTAGAAGGATATAATTTTCTTTATTATAAACTTTAAAACCAAAGAAAAAAAAAATGTAAACTTTTAACAGCAATTAATAATTTGAACATGTGTATTTAATAACGTATTATATTTAAACCAATAATATTATGACACACGTGAATATTGATCCCATTCTAATTATAATAATATAATTTAAAGAAGAATTTAAATTTAAAATTTTATTTTATAATTTAATAAAGGTAGCATAATTTAAGGAATGAATATTGATCTCATTCCAATTATAAAAAACATAATTTAAAAAATAATTCAAATTTAAAATTTTATTTTAAGAATACAAAATTAATTTATAGACCAATCATATTGTGACATATTTTAATAAAAATTAAACAAAATCAAAAAAATAAGAAAAAAGAATTGTAACTTTGATCCTTAAAAAGATGACAATGTTTTACAACTATAATAATATATAGATACATTTTAGGAAAAATTATTCATAAATCCCATTTGGGAAAATGTTAGCCTATTTAGTCGTACATGTTTTTTTTATAAACCAATTAATCCTTTTTATTTGTAGTATGTATTATTGATTTGATTTAGTAATATTAGAGTTTAGTTGTTTGTCCTTGTTTGAGATTTGGTTTTGATGTTTTTTTGGATTTGGGTGAAAGTGGGTAAAGTATGATTTAACATTTCTATTTTTTCAAAGATTTCATGAAGTGATGGGGGGGATTGTTGATGTTACCAACTTAGTGTTACATTATTGATGTTATCCTCCCACTAACCCTAACAATACTAATATTGCAAGAGATCCAAACAATCATAACAACATTAAATAAAAATAATGCGTTGATTACATTATATACATGCACAATATCACATGTGCAATCACTGACAACCCCCACATCTGCGAAAATAATAACATTACACGAGACCCAACCAATCATACAAACATTAACTAAAACACCATGCGTCTGTCACATTACGTACATGCACAATATCACATTTGGTGTCACTGGTAACTCCCAAAACCGCGATCTTAACAACATCACCTAAAACCCCACATTATGCACTATTTAAACATCTCATTTCGAGCATCGATCTTGATGTCGTATTATTCCACAAACAACCAAAGTAACATCGAAGACATTCATAACTGTTGTCATTGAACCAATACACGATCAACGCTGTTGCCGATGGATTGATGTGAAATCACTGACGTTACGTCGACAATGTCAATCGCACTTCTAGATGTCCTAGTGCTCACGCCGCTACCTCTATAAATTTGCTAGAAGGGGTTTTTAGATTTTCTAGAGTTTTGAAGGGGTTCTGTAATGTTATTTGAGAAATAAAGAATGTTAGATGCAATGTTGCCAAATCCAGCTTCCAACTCACACAAAATGAGGATTAACACTACAACATCTACAAGAAAACGTTGAAGTTTTTGAGCTTCCGTTTTGTTCGCAATGGAGAGAAAAGGAAAAAAATGCTATAGTATGCTTTTGGGCGTTTTGGTAACTACAACATTACCTAAACACCCAATTTACCCCTTCAAACAACCAACCCACGCATTACATTCGTGGGCTTAAGTGTAAATAACATTGACTTAGGACCTTTCAGTCTACAAAATAAATTATAGGAGTATATGGTTCAAACTATTTAAACTTGGGATTCATTGGTGTTTTCCCCTTTATTCAAAACAATTTGATTTTTTTTTTTTTTTGGGATATGTTAATAGGTACTAAATATTTTAAATTATTTGTATAGGTTTTGTACAATTCTTTATCAATTTTTGTTTTTCTTTTTAACTGAGAATATAAATTGTAATTTAAACTATTTTTTATAGATTTTATTTTTACACATTTTTTTATAATTCTTTTTTTTGGTTTATTTTGTAAACTTGGAAGAACTTTTATAATTCAAACACAACCCATGCATAGCACGATTTAAAAAACTAGTAATTGAGTAATACTATAACATCCTGACTTTTATTACTCGAGTTCATTACCAAATCCTTTATAATGATACAATTTTAAATCATTCTATCCATTTGAGAACATAAACAAGGAATAAATAATAACATTCCCTCATGACAATGATGACGATATATTAATAAGACATGGTAGGATGCCCTTGGGCTTACATTGAATAACAATAAATAGAAATAAAAGAGATTTATCCTTACACAATATATGGCACTCGGCCAACAAGTAAAGGGCTCTGTGGCTAATAGATAAAAGGCTTCAAGTCATGCACAATGCTCTAGCCTTGTACCTAAAAGTTTGTCAACACGGATGCGCATTAAGCCAGTAGAGATCCCAAAGATCCTAACAAATCACAACATATAGATAAAAATGATCATGCATGCACAATGGTATACCATATAGGTAGTATGACAGTTAATATCCAAGATTATATTCCCATAAATATGTTTTTCTCAAAAATATCCTCTTGACACAACATAGTATAAAATCAATCATTCTCTTCCAAATTATCGTTTTACTTCCAAAAACATTCAAAACCTCATTTTGTTGTTTTAATAAACCTTCCACATTGACATAAAAGAATCTCACTTAAACATTTGTTCAGAAAACATAACCCCGCACTTAAACATTTGTTCAGAAAACATAACCCCGCATGCAAGTCATAACCCAACCCTACTTCTTAATACACGTTACGCACCTATGCATCTGAGAGGGTAATTATGTGAATAGTGTGGGCCGAGCTAAGTTAATATCCTAGACATTGGGCCGAACTACGGACCGAAGTAAGTGTTTGGATAGCATAGTCCTAGATCATCTAGGCATCAAGTCGGTCAGAGATGGACTGCCAGAGGCCTGACCTAGCTACCCCAGGCTAAACCCCGGAGAGGACCGAGGTGTTAGTAGGAAGGAGGACCGAGCTAAGGGTAGCTCTACAGGGCACCATCTCACAGTTAGGACTACCACGGTGCTGCCTAAAGTAGCATCGAGCCGTGTAAGCTTGGTTGAGTGTGGTACCAGTCGAGATAAGAGTTGCAACCATCTCACTTGGTTGGCAATGAGTAGGGTGTTATCAGGATAGGCATTATCCTTAGGAGTGTGATTCATAGGAGGACTCTGCTAAGGAGAATTAGAGTCCTAGTAGGATTGTGCCAAGCAGAATCTATAAAAGCTCATAGCAAGACCTATGTACAGGTATCACAATTCTTACTCTCAAATACACAGAGCTTTTGTGTCTATTATCTATTTTTCTGACTTAAGCATCGGAGAGGTTTCCGGCACACATCTGCAGGCTAGCTCACATTTTTGTTTCCAGGTAGTAAAGCGATGACATTTGAAGGAGTGCAAACTTGATCAACAAGATTATACGAGAAGATTATTTTGTGCTCCGACAATTGGTGCCGTCTGTGGGAAAGATATAAAGAACAAACCTTTTAATTGAGTTTTCTCTCAATTAATGTCAATGGTGCATAATGAAGACTTGCCACATTCTGCTATCGATGGGCAAACCCCAGAAGGGGACGGGAGGTGCGAAGTTTTGCCTTTTGTCCCGCCCATGGCAGAATTGAACCCCTAGCGATGGAACCCATGGAGAGACATGCGAGAAAGACGAGGCTTAAGTCCACGCCGTTCTCAAAGCCTTAATAGACAGAGGCGAATGATGGATCCTCAGCTTCTGGAAGATCACGTAAGGGAGCAAGACGAAATGATAAGGAGAATGGCGGCTGATATGGAGATTATGAAGCGCCAGATAAAAGGCAAAGGGGTGGCAGAAGAAGAGATGGGCAAAGGCAGAATGCACTCTCACCACTTAGGAGATTGTGACAAGCAAGTCATACCATCTCAGACTGAAAGCAGAAGCCTCAGGACATGCAACACGCAGTCAAGAACCTCTAGGACTCGTTACTCCAGGTTTGAGAGAACGAGGACTGAAAGGTCTTGAATGGAGGAAAGCAGTTATCGTCCCTTGTATACGCACTAAATGACATCTAAGCACATAGAGTTGCCTAGGTCAGCAGACCTGCAGACAGTGCTAGAAGAAAGGGCTCGAATGAGAGAAGACACTCAGGCTCGCGACCTCCGTAGGGTCTCTACTCTACAACGGTTGGCTCCTGGGACACATGGGAGTGTCGAGGTTGGAATGCCAGTACCATGCCTTGCCTACGAACCAGCAGACAAAGCGTTAGCAAGGTTGCAGAGCTCACCATTTGTTCTAGCAATAGAGAACACACCATTATCCTTAGGCTTCCACCAGTCTAAGTTCATAACTTATGAGGGGAAGTCAGACCCCTACATGTACTTGAGCCACTTTCGCCAGGCTATGGCCATGTGTCAACGAAACGAGGCTCTAATGTGTATCCTATTTCCTTCTAGCCTAGGCGACCTGGGTTTTACATGGTTTGAGATGTTGCCAGAAGGTAGCATAGCTTCGTGGGCGTAACTTGTGAAGGCATTTGTTACCAGGTTTAGAAAAAACATCAAAATGCCAGTAGAGATTGACCAACTGCTCTCCATAGACATGGGCGAGAAGAAAATATTGAAATCTTACAACAACCGGTATTTGGAGACTTTTAATTAGATTGGAGATTGTCCCACAAACCTAGCTATCACATAGTACAAACGAGGTTTGTTGGCAGGCAATAAATTTAGGGATTCAATGACAATGACGCCACCCCTCACAATGGAGGCCTTAATGGAGAGAGTGCATCAGAACATTCGGGTAGAAGAAGATAGCACTTGCACCAAAGAAAAATCTGGCATAACAGCGATGTCAGACAAAAAACCTACGGCAAAAATTAACATGGTCGGTCGGAAAGAACGACCAAACAAAAATGGTCGGGGCAGACGAGCCAACGCTGAGGACTTCCAAGCAAAGAAGTTGAGAGTCTGCACCGCCATCACCACGGTGTTCAATAAACCTATCTACCGGATTCTTAGCAAGATACTCGATGAATCCTTCGTTCGGCGGCCAGCCAAGTTGGGAGAAGCATAGAGGGGCTATGATGATAGGTACCGTTGCACCTTCTATGATGAAAAGGGACACCGAACTAAAAATTGTACGCCATTAAGGCAACATCTAGAGGAGTTAGTGGCTGCAGGCCACCTGGACCAATACATTGAAGAGGGAGTGCAGCCAGCCCCCCAGGATCGCAACATGCCAGATGGGACACCAGCGATACATGGGATTGTCAAGCCTAAACGAGTATGTGAACTTAGAGGGATGATTAAGAAGGCTAAGCATATGAGAGAGGTACTGAGTGCACAACCTCCTATGAAAAAGAAAAAAACGGAGGCAACAAACGTCATCACCTTCTCTGACAAAGACTTAGCAAGGCTACAAAGCCCTCACAACGATGCACTAGTGGTTACTCTACGCGTTAAGAATTTCGACATCAAGCGGATCCTAATTGACCAAGGGAGCTCATGCAAGATAATATACTATGAGACCTTCAAGCAACTCAAATTGGAGAACAAAGATTTAGCACTCGTGATATCTCCTTTAGTCGTCTTCAACTCAATGCCAAGATAATTCTACCAGTCAAAGCAGGAACAATGACAAAGCAAGTGGAATTTTGGGTATTGAAAGTCCCATCCACTTACAATGTAATCTTGGGAAAAGTATGGTTACAAGCCATGTGAGCAGTAGCATCAACCTACCACCAAGTGTTACGGTTCCCCAACGAAGTCGGAATGATTGAAGAAGTCTTAGGAGACCAAATCATATCCAAGCAATACTTTGTGATAGTGAACGACAATCGAGCTTCCAAAGGGTTCATACAAATGGTGGAGGAGCCAGAAAGTAACGAGTTGTTCATAGACGTCGGCAAGGCAGTCGAACAAAAGGCAGTAGAAGATCTGGTGGAGGTCAGAATAGACGAGAAGATCCCAGAAAAGTTCTTTCTGCTTGGCTCATCTTTGTCCAACACCGAAAGAATAGAGATAATGGAATTTTTGATCTCTAACATCGAGGTGTTTACCTGGACATCGTAGATATGTCTGGCATTGACCCAAACTTCATTTTCCATCAACTCAATGTCCACCCAACCGCTAGACCAATTATACAGTGAACTCACTGATCGGCATTTCACCACGCCGAGGTAGTGGCTGAGGAAGTGGGAAATCTACTAGAAGAAGGGGCAATCAGGGAGATTCATTATCCTAGGTGGATCTCCAACATCGTAGTGGTGCTAAAAAAGAACGACAAGTGGCGTGTTTGCGTGGACTACAAGACAGTCAACAAAGCGTGCCCAAAAGATAGTTTTTCTCTACCACGAATAGACTAACTAGTGGACTTAACTGCAGGTCATAACTGACTTAGCTTTCTCGATGCGTATCGTGGTTATCATTAGATTGCTATACATGAACTAGACTAGGAGGTCACATCATTTACAACACCAAAAGGATTGTATTGCTACAAGGTCATGCCCTTTGGCCTGAAAAATGCAAGGGCGACATTCTAACGAATGATCACCAAAATGTTCAAGCCATTGTTAGGCAGAACAATGGAGGCTTACATAGATGACATGGTGGTCAAAAGCAAGAATGAAGGAGACCATCTCAAGGATCTCATCGAGATGTTCCAAATTTTAAAGACCCACAAGCTAAGACTGAATGCATCCAAGTGCGCGTTTGACGTAGGGTTAGGAAAATTCCTTGGCTTTCTTGTAACCAACAAAGGTATAGAAGCCGATAGCCATTCACGATCTCGAGAGGTCCAACATAGTCAAGGAGGTACAGCATCTCACTGGCCTAGCACCAGCGCTAAACAATTCATAAGTCGGTCATCAAATAGGTGTTGACCGTTCTTCTGGGCACTAAAGGCCAAGTTTGAGTGAGATGAAAAGTGCGACCGTGATCTGGAAAGATTAAAAGAGTACATGACCTCTCTACCATTGTTACCCCTAGTACCAGGAGAAGAACTCTTTTTATACTTAGCAATTTCCCAGCATGTAGTCAGCACAGTGTTGGTATGAGCTGAGGAAATACAACACCTACCTATCTTTTATTTTAGCAAGACATTGCTAGGTGTCAAAACAAGGTACTTGCCACCGGAAAAGTTGGCCTTAGCTTTGATGATGGCTTCAAGAAAATTATCGCACTACTTCCATGCCCACACCATGATCGTCTTGACGGCCTTTCCCTTAAAAGCCTTGTTTGAAAGGGCGCACTTTTCAGGGCGAATACTAAAGTGGGCTATGGAGTTAGGACAGCTCAACATCAAGTTCTGGCCACGAACCGCAATAAAAGCCTAAGCATTGGCAGACTTCATGGTAGAGTTTGCGCCAAGTAGTCATTATGCATGCTTAGTAGACTTATCCGAGTTAATCGAACAAAGTGGGGAAAGGGCTATAGGAATAAAGCCACCCCCGCAACAAGGCGAGTAAGTGAGTAGCGAACTGACTAGTCCTACAGCGGTTCATGAAGATACGCCTGAGAACGGAGTGCTAAGACAGTCAAGCAGTGAGGAACCATTCGTTACAACGGACAAAAAATATGGAGAAGGCACTATTAACATCCCAGATCCTAAGGTGTCATCAAATCCCTCCACCTGCTGGAAGTTGTTTGTACTGGAGATGTGGAAGCTCTTCGTGGATAGAGCGTTCAATAAGCACGGTGCTGGACTAGGGATAGTCCTCATTTCACTAGATGGCTTGACCAATGAACAAGCAATCAACCTTGGATTTCCAGCATCCAACAACGAGGTTGAGTACGAAGCACTGTTAGCTGGTTTAAAGTCAGCATTCCGCATGGAAGCTACCGAGCTGATGGTATACAATGACTCCTAATTAATAGTCAACCGAATTTCGAGCGACTATGAAGAAAAGGATGATAGAATGGCCAAGTATCAAGAGTTGGTTAGAAAAGAGATCGTGAAGTTTGATGTGGTAAGGATAGAGCAAATCGGCTGAGAAGAAAATAGCAAGGCAGATGAGCTAGCTGATTTTGCGTCGATGGCAGACACGTCTATCCCACACCCATTGCTAATGGATTTCCTGCCAAGGCCAAGTATTGAAGAACTTGAAGCAACCAAAGTATGCTGCGCTGAGCTAGGTCTCTCCTAGATGGACCCCATAGTGGTGTTCTTAAAAGATGGCATCCTGCTAGAGGACAAGAAGGAGGCCAACAAAATTAAAGTAAAGTCACAACGATTTTGGCTTTCCACATCACTAGCATTGTACAAAAAAATCCTTCACAGGACCATACTTGAAGTGTGTCCATCCTAGCAAGGTCGAGGCATTTTTGTTTGAAATACACGAAGGCATTTGCAGAAGCCACCAAGGAGGAAGATCGCTGGCCTACCGAGCCATTTCACAAGGGTATTGGTGGCCGTATATGCAAGCAGATGTTGTGAAGTACGTCAAAAAATGCGAGAAATGTCAGAAGTTTGCACATCAAATCCATCAGCCAGTAAGAGAGCTCCTACCCTTGACCAGCCCTTGGCCTTTTGCAATGTGGGGCCTAGACATTGTGGGACCATTCCCAACCACACCGGGCAACCAAAAGTTTTTTATTACGGCAACGGACTACTTCACCAAGTGGGTAGAAGCAGAGGCACTCGCCTCCATTAAAGAGAAAGACGTCAAGAAGTTTCTCTAGCAGAACATTATAACTCGATTCGGAATACCCAAGGCTTTAATGTCTGACAACAACACTCAGTTTGATGGAAAAATCTTTAGAGGCTTTTGCGAAGAATACATGATAGAATTTTATAACTCTACGTCGGCATACCCTTAGACCAATGGCCGGGCTGAAGCTTCCAACAAGGTAGTCTTAGATGGTCTGAAAAAGAGGTTGGAAAAAGCAAAAGTCAAATAGGCTGAGGAACTTCCCTACGTCTTACGGGCTTACCGAACTATACCTCAGCGGTCAACAGGCGAAACACCTTTTTCTTGGCTTATGGCATAGAGGTAATAATCTCTCTGGAAGTTGGCCTCCCCACCATTAGAAGCGAAAATTTTGATCCAGACTTGAATGGAGAGGCCATAGCCTTAGAATTAGACCTTGCAGAAGAGAGAAGAGAAAAGGCATTGGTATACATTACCTGGTATCAACAGGAGTTGTCCAGGAAATATAATAAAGTGATGCACCCAAGGCAATTCAAGATTGGAGATTGGGTACTGCGTAAAGTAATGGGAAACACTTTAGTGCTTGGAGATGGAAAATTAGGACCTAATTGGAAAGGACCATACAGAGTGATTGGTTTGGCAAGAAAATGGGTATATCATCTAGAAGATGTGGACGACCAAGCTATTCCAAAGCCATGGAACACAGCCAATCTCAAAATATTTTATTTTTAGCTCTCTCTTAAATACTTGTAATTTTTCTTTTTGACATTCAATAAAACAAGTAGATATTTTTTCTATAAAAATTCTTTCTTTTGTTTGTAAAATTGTTCGTACTTATTGCCTGACTGGGGGGCAATAAAGAAGGTTGGCAGGTTTGACTAACACTTTTTTTCATTTTTTAGCCGAGATAAGGATCTAGGCTTAAGAAGGTTGGCAGGTTTTACCAATACTTTTTTCGTTCTTCAGCCGAGATAAGGATCTAGGCTTAAGAAGGTTGGCAGGTTTGACTAACACTTTTTTCGTTCTTCAGCTAAGATAAGGATCTAGGCTCAAGAAGGTTGGCAGGTTTGACCAATACTTTTTTCTTTCTTTAGCCGAGATAAGGATCTAGACTTCAGAAGGTTAGCAGGTTTGACCAACACTTTTTTCTTTCTTCAGCCGAGGTAAGGATCTAGGCTCAAGAAGGTTGGTAGGTTTGACCAAACACTTTTTTCATTCTTCGGCCGAGAGGAAGATCTAGGCTCAAGAAGGTTGGTAGGTTTGACCAACACTTTTTTTGTTCTTTAGCAGAGATAAGGATCTAGGTTTAAAAAGGTTGACAGGTTTGATCAACATAAGTCTTTAATCTTTAGCTGAGATAAGAATCTAGGCTCAAGACGGTTGGTAGGTTTGGCCAACAATTTGCACTCTCTAGCTGAGGTAAGGATTTAGGCTAAAAGAGTGTGGGCAGGTGTAACCAACAGGTTTTTCTTTAGCCGAGGTAGATATCTTGGCTAAGGAAGGTTGGCAGAATGAGGTAGAGCTGTTGAGCCCGGCCAGGTATGCAGTTAAAATGGTACACTACAATAAAAAAAAAAGCGCAGTAATCGAGCAAGAAGTACAAAAACTTTTTTTATTGATCGAAAGGTGATTACAAGAGGTGGGGCATATAGCCCGATTATATAACATAGAATAGAAAACAAGTTAAAAACAAGAAAAAAAGGCTAGTTCTATCCTAGTCAAGCAAAAAGGTCATCAAGGTCAGCATCTAGGTCACCACGGATTTCGCCACTAGGCAAGCCAGTTTCGGCTTCAGCCTCCTGGGTTAGATCGGTCACGAGCACTCTGTCGATCATGCTTGGCACAGTCTGGCTGAGCAGATCCACCCGAGTAGGTAGTGAAGACTAGCAATCGAGGTTAGTGTTTACAGGAGGAGCATTAACTCGGTCAGGGATCTCCTCTTCCTCCTCTCCCTCTTGAAGGAACTTTTGCTGGACTGCATTTGCATAGTCTGTCATATAGCTTGGTATGAAGTGGGGAGGAGGGTTCAAGAAAATTTCAGAGTCATGCCCCTGACCGAGCTTTTCAGCTACAGCCTTCTAACCGTATTTGAAGAACATGTCTTTGGCTGCTTCGCATTGTTGGACGTAGGTTTCTTCACCCTCCTTGAAACCCCAATCCTCAGCATCCTCCTCCTTCTTCTTCTACTCTTGGATTTCAGTGTTCTTTTTCTTTTCCAGCTTGGTGAGCTCATGCAAATAGCGGTCTTTTTTCTCGGCCAAAGCTTTTTGCTTGTCAGCCTCGGTTGTGTTGACTAGCTCAACCAGTCGTTCATTTTCAACAGCCACCTCAGCTAGTTTCGCCTTTACCTCCTTCAGCATAGTTGATTTGGCGTTTGAATTAGCCGCGGCCGAACGTGCTATCTTTCATAGCTCAAGCACTTGTTTATGGGCTACGTGGTTTTTTTAAAGGGCCTGCGATTTGAATTAAGAGGTGGTAGGTGTAACAACGCCCGCGGGGGACCTCGCTACAGTTCGGACTCGATTTTGTTGCGGTTCTAAATCTTGAACCAAAGAGTCCAAATCCGGCAAATCGTTTTGAAGGAAAACAGATTTTTTGAAAGAAGTGCCAAACATGGACTGCTTTGCCAGATAACAGAGTCGCCACCTAAATATTTTAAAATGGGAAATTTAGGAAACCCTGACTCGGTGCCGAAAGGCCACGTGTCCGTCATCACCAAAGTTGGCTCGGGAACTTGGGTACGATTAGGGAAGGTCACATCGTGAGCACCCCCTCTCGCCCGGTCAAAGACCGGCCTCTACTAACCATGATATCTGTTTTTGAAAACTTTGTGAGTCCTTATTCCGGTTATTAGCCTAGATTACTATGTGATGCTCGCAGCAAACAAGTATAGACTGGGCCGTCTGAATTGGAACAAAACATTTCATGTTTGTTTGTTTGAAAATGGTGTGATGGTGCTACCCGCAGGTAGGCTAAAATGCGGATTTGCCACCCTCAGGTGGGCTTAGAAAAACATGATGTTGCCACTATCTAGTGGGCTTAAAACAAACAGTCAATGCATTGTCCCAATTCAAATAACTCAACCTCCACTCACAGGCATTCAAGGCAGTTATATCACGTAAGCAGTTAGCCTCATGGTAAGCATGCTATCATGGCAACACTCGCACGCATGCAAGGATGCTAAAGCATAACCACTTACCGAGTACTCCAAGCCAAAACAGAAAACTGATTAGAAATCATGCATGATCCTAAGTATACTGCAATGCTTAATGCAACACATGCAAAGATGTAACTATAGCAGGCTCGGCTATTCTAAATATGACATGTGAGATGCAACAGCTATCATGTACTCAACTTGGAATTGAAATACAGATGCAGTTTGTATGATCTGTGAGCGATGCATGCAATCTGAGATGAATGATGCAAACATGCTGTCATACTGTATGCTAATTGAAATATGCCCTATATCTAACCATCGTAAGCAGATAAATAAAAGGGAGAAAGACGTGGGGTTGGAAGACATACATCACACTCACACACCCTTATTACAATTATGCCCTCGCGCAGAGGGTCCGAATAAATATACAGTCCGAATAAAAGAATATACAGTCCGGAAATAAATATACAAATTTCTAATTAATTGACAAATTAATTAATAAAAGCGGTATAACTGGCGTGCAAGCCAGGGACTGCCTCGCTTCTGATAGATGTTGTATGTTAGGCTGCTTGGCGTGGAAATCCACTGGAATGCCCCAATTAGCCTCTGTTTGCAGTATTTCTCGAAATGCGCGCTGGACTCCGAAAAGTTGTTGGTCCTCGGTTTTTTGCATGAGAGCGAGAAAGGGCATAGCAATGTATTTCACGAATATATGCATGCCTCGATCCTCGTGCCACCAATCACGCATACCGATGCATGATGGCCGAGGAATCGGATTGCACAACTCAATATAGGGATGAATGCGTATGAATGCGACAACAAAACCTAACTCCATCATGGGTAATCCGGAGTGGTGGTGACTTGGGAATTGAGACTCATTCCGTTACTCGGAGTACAAAACGTGCCTCGTTTCCCGTGCGATATGCATGATATACATGAAATGCAACTGATATACAACCTAGCATGCGCAATGCTACGAAAATGAGATGAAAATAAGATGCCTCGAAAAGCGTGCGCGCGGGCACGCAAACCGAGGCGATGACAAAATGAGAAAACCGGATAAAATCAAAGTGCCTCGAAATGCGTGCCCACAGGTGCGCAAATCGAGGCGATGATGGAAGATGAAAATCGGATAAAACCGAAGTGCCTCGAAACGCGTGCCCACAGGCGCGCAAATCGAGGCGATGATGAAAGAATGAAAATCGGATAAGACCGAAGTGCCTCGAAACGCGTGCCTGGTAGCGAATCGAGGCGATGATGAAAGAATGAAAATCGGATAAGACCGAAGTGCCTCAGCAGCGTGCCTGGTAGCGCCGCAATCGAGGCGATGATGAAAGAATGAAAATCGGATAAGACCGGCAAGCAGCGTGCCCACAAAGCGCCAAATCGAGGCGATGATGAAAGAATGAAAATAACACACGGAAAGCCGCGATGGACTTACACCAACATGGAAGAGCCTCAGCTCACTCACGTAGGAGGCCGTCGGATAAAGACGAAGGTGCCTCGAAATCGTGCAGCAGCACGCAAATCGAGGCGAAGCATTAAGGCACAAAATGACATGGGAAATGATATGCAAGCATGCAAACCACTAAGTGAAGGGGAGAACAGTCCCGAAATGATGCGAAATGACAACCGAAGCATGCAATCATCCCGAAAATGTGAAATTAAGCCCCGAAATGGCCTATAGCCATGCTATACATGCAAAATATGATCATGGCAGCAATAACAGTAGCAAGGCAGTCCCAAATACAGCATATTTCAGTAACGATCATGGCCAAAAAGGGGACATAGATATGGCAACAAAATCATACAAGATTAATGGCCAAAAGAGCATTACAATGGGAGGTGGTATATACAAACATCAAATGGACAAACTTTCTTCTACAACATGAAAGAGGGCCCAAAAATAAGCATATATGCAGTTTATGGCAGCCTCTAAATCATAAGACAAACATGCTAGAAATAGAAGGCAAAATGGAGCCACAAAAGGGTATAACATAAGACATGCAATCTATACATCAAATGACCAAACCTTCTTCATGAAACATGTAAAGGGGGTCAAAAAGAGACTAAAACCAGTATGGGTCGAAGTCCCAAAAACAAACACAAATAGGTCAAAAATTGCATGCAAAAATGGGCACACTTGATGAAATTAGAAGGAAGTGGTAGATAAAAAGGCCAAATGAAGTTGATCTCCTCTACAATGTTGTAGAGGGGCTCAAAATAAGCAAGAAAGAAGTAGGGGTCGGACCCCTAAAAACCAACACAAATAGGTCAATTTTAGCATGCAAAAATGTGACAAACTTGGTGAATATTGAAGGAACTAGTATATAGAAATACCAAATGAAGTTGAGCCCTTCTACAATGTTGTAGAGGGGCTCAATATGAGCACAAAAGCAGTAGGGGTCGGACCCCTAATTGTCAACCAATTAGAGTATATAAAAAGATCAAGAAAAAGCCCTAAAAGTTGGTTTTGAATACTTACCCTTGAAGACTTGTCTTTCTTTGCTTCTTGGCTTTGATTTGTAGCTTCTCAACCTCTGAAATTCACTTCCTAGCTGCTGGAATCAAAGTTGGAATGGTGAGGCTAGGTGTTGGTGAAGGAATCAAGCAAGACTTGGAGCTTTTGGCTATGGAAATTAGGTTTTTTGCTTAAGTGTTCTTGAGATCATTTTTTCTAACCCTAGAGAAGAAGGGGTTGGGCCCTTTAAGTAGACAAGAAAGGGGTGTAAAAGGGGAGGGAAAAGCACCCAAGCTTTCCCTCCCAAAATATCCCCCGGATGGGGGAGATATTTTGAAAAGCAGCTGGACAGCTGGAACAGGCTGGAAAGCAAGAATCTGGCCGGCCAGGTAACTTTCTGGGAGGTGGCCGGCCAGCCACCCCACCTGGTCGGCCAGCCACCTACCATGGCCGGCCGGCCACCCCCAAAAAATGAAGTCAATATTTGCTGGCCGACCACCATGCCAAGGTGTCCTCCCGAGTGTGTAGAATAAGGCCCCTGTGGAATCTGCAACTCAAGGCGAAGTCACAACATAGAGCTTGAAGGAGAGCCTCAAAAATGAACTGCATAATTTCTGGCCGACCACCTTCTTTTTGTGTCCTCCAAGGTGTGTAGAACAAGGATCCAAGGTCTGAAATTGGCAACACTGAAGCAGGAGCCACAACATAGAGCTTGAAGGAGAGGCTCAAAAATGAAACTCTGAGTTTCTGGCCGACCATACATTTTTAGGGTCCTCCCATGTCCCCTGATCACAGATATGTAGCTTTGGTTGGAAGAAAATACCCCCAAGGTGTTCAACATTGGCCCGGAAGTGAGAAAAACGGGCTCCGGAGGAGCGAAACTGGCTATCTGGGATAATTGCTGGCCTCCCACCCCCCAGTGATCTTCCTGGTGTTGAAACAGAGGTACCTGCCAAGTTTGAACAAAAATCAATGAGAAATGAACGCTCGGGGCCAAAACCGAGCAATTCGGGATCCCGAAAATGAAATGGGTCTTGGAAGTGGCATCTGGCGTGAAGTGGATATCTGCAACTCGGTGTCCCTCGGAATGACAAAACAGAGGTTCTGCCAAAAATCGAGAAAAGCGATGCAAAATGAATGCTCGGGGGCCCAAACCGCGTCATTCGGTCCCAAACCGCCATGCACCGAAAGTGGCATACTGACCACGAAGTGGGCATCGAGGCCCCAGTGTTCCTCGGGCTAATCAAAAGCAGGTGCAAGCCAAAACCGAAGAACTTCGGAGATGGTTAGGCGGTCGAGCCGAGGCACACGGCCCGACGATCCAGCAAACCGAACTCCGAAATGGGCAAAATGGCCTCTGACCCACGAAAAAGTAGCTCACGGCCCGGAGATAGTCTCTGAGACCACTCCCTTCCTTTAGGAAAGAAAACAGAGAAAACCGAGTCTGGTTCGCAAACCGAGACAAGGTAGAGAAAAGGGTTCGGGAGTCCGGAGGCAGGGCGCACGGCCACGACTCTGAGACTTCGGAACGAGCACAGTATGCAACATCACCGAGCGCTCAATCGGTGACGTCTGAGTCTTAAGGTCGGTCAAAAATGGGGTGTCTACAGTAGGGTGTAAAACGAGCAAATAGTTGAACACATTAGACTTAAATTAGCAAGTGTAGAACTTACTAGCACCGTGGACTTAGAAGCTGACCGAATGGCCTTGAATTCGGTCAAGTGGTCATGATGCTCCATGTCCGCTGGAAGATAGAGGCTTTTTGAAAGGTTAAAGGCGAGCATGTGGTCCTTCTAAGCAACCACTGAATCCTTGGTGGACACAACGCAGTTTTTGTAGGACATTGCTGGTTTCTATGCATGAGGGGAAGAAGGGCTTGCTCGGCTAGAACAGGCAAGCTCTGGATTCGACATCATGGGATTAGGAAGCACGGTCACTTCCTCATCCACCAAATGTTGTTTGTTTGACGAGGTGCGTGTGTGCTTGTTTTGTCGAGACGTGGTTGCCCTTGTTATTGGAAGGGCGACGGCTGTCTCGCGCAATTGATCGGAGGATGCTTGTCCGGGTTGGAGTTCGATGGAGGACTGTTCAGTGATAAAAGCTCGCATGGCCCTCCTTTTGGCCATCTCTTGCTCTTCAATGAGGGGAATAAGGTTGATCTGAGGTAGGTTAGGATTCAGTTCAGGCAAAGACTCAAGTAAGTAGTTTGTCACTCTACTTTTTCTCTTGCCACTGTAGCGATATGATGGTACTACTCCTAAAAGCTCGGTCCAATCGCAGTGGCGATATTGTAAGGCAGCTTGTAGCGTGGCTTGGTTAGCGTAGGCGTAGTTTGTTTTCAACCGGTTTAGATCTGCAAAAAAGAACCCAAGTATTAGCACGGCTACGTAACGGTGCAAATTTGTAGAACAATCGAACTATGCTCACTAAGGTTTCCTTTATTCTAGTTGATGTTGTAGCCCAGTATTTGGGCTCCTGATCTTCAAAATTACAGAGACCCAGAAAAAATTGTTGTCGTTCAGATCCTTGTCTGGCGTGCAATTGACGATTTTCTTTCGGCCCTTTCTGATGTGTAGGTAATGGACCCAACTGTCGTCATTTTGGCTGAGCAAGTATTGATGAAATAGCTCAACCAATCCAAGGTTGAGATCGAGACGACGATTTAGCTTGGCGATTCCATTTATTATTCTATATATGTTTATGGATAATTGGGTGGGACACAATCTAGTTTCCCTAAAAAACTCGCAGATGAGGGGTTAGACAAGGAACTGAAGCCCAGCCTCTATGATGAATATAAGGGTAAAAGGGACGAAGCTTGGTTTGCCCCAGGGCGTGGTGTCCAATTCGGCTAGCTCGAATTGTACATCGTTAGGGATGTTGTATTCCCTTCAGAACTCGGCTATGGCACCGGGAGAACTCACAAGGATCCGGTATTTGCCCATGGGTGTGTCTTTAGTTTGTTTATAAAAATCTGCTCAGCTCCTTAGCCCGGCATTGTGGTGAATGGTGTGCTTGGATAAAACGTAGTCAAAGTCTGCACAGTGAAGAACATAGAATGTGTTATGGTCAGCTAGTGACCGGGCTAAGGCATCAGTGCAAATTAGTTTGCTCGGCTAAAAACTGAGGCAAGGTTCTAGCCTCATCCTGAGAAAAGGTGAAATTTTAGCACGGTTATGTTTAGATGATGCTTTTCTAGTTTGGTGAAACATGTCTAAGTGAGCACATACAAGTTTGTAGCTTAGTTTCAAGACGATTTTGGATCAAAACCAAAATTCTTGTTAGATTTAAGTTCCAAGTTGGAGGTAGTTTTCCCTAAAGTGTGAAGTTTTTGGGAGCTACTGTAGTTCTGAGTTCGTCTTTATACGTAACAAATGCAAATGCTAAAAGTACTATTGTAGTATCATCAATGGGTTTACAATCCAAGAACATGGAGATTCATATAGAGTGCACGGAAGAACAAGAGACTTACCAGTTTTTGAGTGGAGAATGCGACGCTAATCAGTAAAAGGTATTCCAGCAATAGTGCTTGGGCTCAATTTGATGACAACGATGATACCAGGGATTAAAGAACTCAAAAGTGTAGGATTAGAGTATTGGTCGCAAGGATTTTTTGGGCTTGAAGATGAACAATAGACGGTGACTATTCGAAATTAAGGGGCTGTGTTTATAATGGAGGCAAAACGATGGGCCTTTTCAAATTTTTTGGTAAGTGTGAGATGGCTGTTACAGTACGGAGGGGCAATAGGCGCATGCCACGTGTCCCAGTAAGGACACGATATTAGTTACATGGGACGACGGGCTGTACGACCGTTGCGATTCCCTGAAGACCGAGCTACCTACTGACGGACGTGTTTTAGCTCAGTTGGGTTGATTATTTTGGTTCGGTTGGTTTGAATGTCTTAGCATGACTTGAGAAGACTAATCTCAATCATGCTTCGCAGACGAAATTAAGGGGCAATTGATAGGGTAATTTATGTGAATAGTATGGACCAAGCTAAGTTAATATCTTAGACATTGGGCCGAACTATAGGCCGAAGTAAGTGTTTGGATAGCACGGTCCTGGATCATCTAGGCATCAAGTCGGTCAAAGATGGGCTGCTAAGGGCCTGATCTAGCTACCCCAGGCTAAGCCCCGTAGAGGACCGAGGTGTTAGTAGAAAGGTGGACCGAGCTAAGGTTAGCTCTGCAGGGCACCATCTCATAGTTAGGACTACCACGGTGCTGCCTGAAGCAGCACCGAGATGTGTAAGCTCAATTGAGTGTAGTACTAGCCAAGGTAAGAGTTGTAACCAACTCACTTGGTTGGCAATTATAACAACCCTGACCCATGATTAACGTTAATCCATGCTTAATTATGCCTAATAAGAAATTAAAGTGAAGTTTTGCACCATATGTTAACTTATTTGTGTTTATATGTGTTTAGTGCAGAAAGGTCTGTTATGTTTTCGTTTCAGTTTGCAAATTGAAGGCCTTATTGACATCTGATTCAGAAATTAACTTGATTTATTTGTTAATTAGAATTTTTAGAGTTTTATGATAGGTTCAATTGAAATACGATTCGGAACGAAATAATTAGAATAATTAATGCCCATTTGATTAGTGGTAAGCCTAATTAATTAGTCCATTAACCAAGCCTATTTAAGGCTTCTATATGCATCTCAACTCACCTTTCTTCATCATTTTGTTGATACCAACCGTGAGAGAGAGAATGGGGAGATTAGAGCCAGCTTTGAAGAGAATTGAAGTCAAGCTAGCTACTAGAGGAATTGAAGGGAATTGGTGAGATTAAGCAAGAGATCACTAGAATTTAAGGAATTATGGACCTTAGGTAAGGAAATCAACTCTTAAGCTTTATGTTAGACTCACTTAAGTAAGGAACTAAGAGAATTAAGTGAATCAATGCATAAATTAAGCTAATGAACTAAAAGAGAAGAGCAAATCATGCATGCATGTTCATTTGATCATAATTGAAGTTATTTTCAAGAGAATTCTCGCATGCATGTTAGTATCTTGCTTTTGTTCAAGGAATTCAACATGTTTTAGACTTAAACATTTCATTTGATCATGATTCAGAAACTTGGAGCTCAAATCATTTCATGCATATCATGTTCATGTTATGTTTTCATATTTCAAGCTTGATTTTGTACAATTACATGTTATTGGGCCTTGATTTTGAGTAATGATTTTTACTTCATGATGTTTTGTAAGTTTACAAGAGTTTCCTTAAGTTTTTGGCCCAAGAAACCATAATTTACAGCTTTGGGGTTGAGTTTAAAGCTTGGAAGCAATTATGAAATTCCAGAATTCGGCTTCCACGTTAGAGCGACAAATCCTGGGCTTGAGCGACCACCTTTATTTTTGCACTTCCGTTCGAGTGACCAAAAGTCTACTCGAGCGTAAAATGCATGCTCTCAGAAGTTTGCGTGTTTTGCAGACCGCTTGAGCAACAAAAGTTGCGCTTGAGCGAGGGCATGAGTTTTACGCTCGAGTGAGCGTCGAGCAAGCATCGAGCAGAAAAATCAAGCAATTAGCACTTTTGCAAAGTTTACAGACCACTCGAGTGAAGGAATGTGCGCTTGAGCGACCATTTGCATTTTGTATGTCCGCTTGAGCGAAGAAAACTGCGCTTGAACGAGACCCACATTTCCAGCATTTCTAACTAAGTGTTTGCAAATGCATTTTTGCATTCTCATTTCATCCTAGGCATTCCTACACCAAGATTAAGACACAATAACAAGTAAAGGCTAGAAACACACTAAGAACAAAATGAAACAAGTTATGTACAATCCAAGCGTGTGTTTTAGTATATGTATATGTTATGTATTGATGTAGGTCACGCGCCGTAAACCGTTTGATTTTCCTACTCTGTATGCACGCGCCCAGAGCCATCTGTGAATAATAACTTAGTAAATCTATGTCCAACTTTATTTACTTTTTGTATGATAAAATAAGATTTGTTTTTTGAAATGCCATGTTCTGTACAATGAATGATTGTCCAATTCTGACAATGTATTCGTGGCATCCTTAGCATCATGTGATATTTGTTAGCTGTTACTCGGTATCGGAGGTTCCATTATGGAACTTATTATGTCTGCACTCTGTTACCCGTACCAGAGGCTCCATCATGGAGCTCAGCATATCTGTCATCTGTTACCTGGATCTGGAGGTTCCTTTATGGAACTAGTTACTCATAACCACTATTTGTTCTGTATTTGTTTTGTTAACGCTAATAGAAGTACCACGTATGATTAAGCATGAACTCTAATTTCTGTATATGACTTGAATAAGAACAAGAATATGTATATGAATCTGAATTCTGATTTTTGAATCTGATATGGATATCATTTATTAAAATCATTTACTCTGTTATTATTCACTGGGCTCCTGCTCACTATTTATATTATGTATATAGGCGATCAGGTACGTGATCAGGCCCAGAGTTGATGGCCTAGGATTCTGTTTTGTCAGCCAACCACTGTGCCTCCTGAGGAGGTTTCCTTTGAGAAGACCAAGTCAAGGCTTTATTTGTTTTTATTCTATTTATCTGTACTTGGACTAAGTTTCCTTTCAACCTTATCTATGTAAATGTGGGACGTGAGACCAATGTGTTTATGACATTACATGTATGTATATATAAGTTTGTTTGAAAATTTTGTCTCATATACGTCAACACAGCTCAATGGACTACCTATGTTTTATATATTGCTTCCGCAGCCCTTAATTATATGTTATTCTGTTAAGACGCCTTTGATAATCCAAGGATTACTGGCCGGTTACAACACTTAACCTATAAGAGCGAGTTTGGGTCGTGGCAGAGTGGTATCAAAACAAATGATTATATCGCACACACAGGTCCATATGAGCTATAGAGTGTCCTAGTAAGCATCAGAGGCAGCTTATCTGCATGTGTAAGTGTGTATAGTAATGTCTGTTAATGTGGAAACTGAGTCTGTTTGACCATGAATACATGAAATAGAAATGAATGGACCGCAATTGAATAATCTAAACATAATGAAAAGAATTATTGGCCTATGACTGTTATTGCCTTGTTTACCTATAGCAACATGGAGAATGCAAGGGAAAATGATACATGTGAGTCTTCTGAGACCTGAATGAACTGAATGGAACAAATGCTTGCAGCATTGACTGAAGCAATGACACAACAGCAAAGACAACAATCTTTGCCCTTCCGCCTCTGTCGATACAAGTTGAACCCGATAATAACAATATCATCAACCTAACTCAGAAATTCATGAAGATGAAACAGACAACTTTTTTGGGTGGTATTGAATCGTTGAAAGCAGAGACATGGTTACTTGAAATAGAGAAGTTGTTTAAAGTTTTTCCCTGTACCAAGACTTAGAAGGTTTTACTAGCAACCTATACTCGCAAAGACAAAGCTCGAAGATGGTGGTTACTGATTCGGAATGCCAATGGAAACATGACATGGGCTCCATTCAATGAAATCTTTTATGATAAGTACTTCTCTCAGTGTTTTCGGGATCGAAAAGTGTCTAAATTCCAAGAACTCAAGCAAGGCAGAATGTCCGTAGCTGAGTACGAGGCTAAGTTCACTGAGTTAGACAGATTTGTTCCTCATATGGTGGATACGAATTATAAAAAAGCCTGCAAGTTTGAAGAAGGGTTGGATTTAGACATGTTTGATTGAGTAAGCGTGTTGAAGTTGCCAACATAGGTAGAAGTCCTTGACAGATCCTTAATGGTCGAAGCTACCCTAGCCGTTATGAAACAAAGTAAGGCCCCAACAACAACAACAGAATGGGAAAAAGGTCTGGGTACGGTTTCAGAAAGGGTCATTCTTATGTAAGTAAAAAGCAGAACACGGGGTCTATAAGTAGCTCAAGCCAAAGCAGTGGGTCTATTTCAGTTCTCCCTGATTATGGAATGAGGCATAGGGACCTGTGTTACCAGGCATCGGGTGCTTGTTTCCGATGTGGCAAGACAGTTCATGTAGTGAAAGATTGCCCGCTTGGGTCTAATAATGCTAACCGCCCTACAGCGAGTTCAATTGGATCTGCTTCTACAGCTAAAACAAATACAAGAGCTAATACTGGGAAAGAAACTCTGAGACAAAGTCGAGTATTTGCCTTAGTGCCTGGTGATGTGTAGAACACTGAAGCTGTGGTGTCAGGTATAATTTCCATCTGTGCCCAAAATGCATGTGTGCTGATAAATTCTGGTTCTATCCATTCATTTGTGTCATATGCCTTTTCTTGAAAATTAACTAGACTAATAGAACCTATGAATTATTTGTTATCTATATCTACGCCATCTGGGGGTTCTATGGTATGTGCATATGTGTATCCAGCATATGATATTGTGATTGGTGATGTGATGTTGTATGTTGATTTATTACCTTTGGGAATTGATCATTTTGACTTCATATTAGGTATGGACTGGTTAACGAAGTACTGTGCAACTATTGACTGTGCGAATAAGTCTGTTATATTTCGTCCACTTGGGTTACCTGAGTTTGTATTTATCGGGAATGGAGTGGTCCCTCCCCCATACTTGATTTCTGCCATGAAAGCTATGCAATTAATTAGGAAGGGATTAAGAGGGTATATATGTTGTGTTTTGACTGTGGCTTTTGACAATCCCACTGTAGAGAACATTCCTGTAGTAAATGAATTTCCTGATGTATTTCCAACTGAATTGCCCGGAGATTTAATTGATAGGGAAATTGAGTTTACTGTTGATATTGTACCCAGAACACAACCTATTTCCAAAACCCTATATAGAATGTCAACTTCCGAATTGAAAGAGTTGAAAAATCAACTCCAAGAACTCTCAGACAAGAAATTTATCCGTCCGAGCATGTCACCTTAGGGTGCTCCAGTGTTGTTTGTCAAAAAGAAAGATGGGTCTTTGAAGCTGTGTATTGACTATCGTGAGTTAAATAAGGTAACTGTGAAGAACAAATATCCATTACCCCGAGTAGATGATTTATTTGACCAACTTCAGGGAGCACAAGTGTTCTCCAAGATAGATCTTAGATCTGGGTATCACCAGTTAAAAGTTAAGGTAGAAGATATAGAGAAGATTGCATTCAGAACTAGATACGGACACTATGAATTTTTGGTAATGCTGTTTGGGGTGACTAATGCACTTGCTACCTTCATGGACCTTATGAATAGGGTGTTTAAATCATATCTGGATGAATTCGTTGTTGTATTTATTGGTGATATTTTGATTTACTCCAAAAGTAGGGAAGATCATGAGAATCATTTGAGAACCATGTTACAGACTCTAAGAGAAAAGAAGCTATATGCAAAATTCTCCAAATGTGAATTTTGGCTTGATAGTGTAGCGTTTCTGAGGCATGTAATCAACAGGGATGGTATTTCAGTTGACCCACAAAAAATTGAAGCTATTGTGTACTGGCCAAGACTAACCAATGTATCAAAAGTTTGAAGCTTTTTGGGGCTTGCAGGCTATTATCGCAAATTTGTGAGAGATTTCTCCAAACTTGCCTTGCCATTGACACAGTTGACACAGAAAAATGTACCATTCGACTGGAACGATCAACGGGAGTCAGTTTTTCAAGAATTGAAGACTAGATTGGTAACGGCACTGATTTTGACTCTACCTAATGGTACTGATGGGTTTCATATTTACAGCGATGCTTCTTACAAAGGCTTAGGGTGTGTGTTGAAGAAAATGGGAAAGTGATCGCTTATTCTTCTCAACAACTTTGCCCTCATAAAAAGAACTATCCAACCCATGACCTTGAATTAGCAGCTGTGGTATTTGCTTTGAAAATTTGGAGACATTATTTATACGGTGTGACTTGTGAAGTGTACACTGATCATAAAAGCCTTAAATATTTCTTCACCCAAAAAGAACTGAACATGAGATAGAGACGATGGCTTGAATTGATCAAGGACTACGACTTGCAAATCTTGTACCATCCGGGAAAGGCCAACACCGTTGCAGATGCCTTGAGCTAGAAATCCATGGGTAATTTGTCATGTTTACTCACCGATCAGAAGAAGTTAATATGTGATCTAGAAAGGAATGAGATTGAAATTGTACTACGTGAACAAGGCAGGATCTTAGTCGTCATTTCTGCTCAACTTGCAATCATTAAAGAGATTAAAGAGAAATAACATGAGGATGAGTTCTTGCAGAAAATTTTCAATGAAATAGGCTCAAAATCGAGGCCCGAGTTCGTGATTGAAAATAATGTGTTAAAATTTCAGAACCGCCTTTGTGTACCGGATTGTTTTGACTTGAGGAAACGCGTCATGACTAAAGCTCACAATTCCAAATTTGCTATGTATCCAGGAAACACAAAGATGTATCATGACTTGAAACAAAATTTCTGGTGGCCACGAATGAAAAAGTGTATTGCAGATTTTGTGATTAGATGCTTACATAAGTTAAAGTTGAACATTAATGACCTGCCGGATTACTCTAGCCATTCTCAATACCAAAATGGAAATGGAAACACATCACGATGGACTTTATCGTCGGTCTGCCTCACTCTTCTCGAGGTATGGATTCTATCTAGATCATAGTTGATCGTTTGACTAAATTTGCCCATTTTTTGCCTGTTAAAACCATTTATAATGCGGACAAACTAGCTAACATTTATATGAATGAGATTGTGAGATTACATGGTGTGCCAGTATCCATTACATCTGACCGAGATTCAAAGTTCACTTCAAGATTCTAGTAGAGTCCACAACAAGCTTTAGGCACTGAATTGAGATTGAGCAGTGCTTATCATCCGTAGAGAGGCAGCCAAACTGAACGAACAAATCAGACTTTAGAAGATATGCTACGAATGTGTGTATTGGACTTTTAGGGAAATTGGGAGACTTACTTACCATTGGTCAAATTTGTGTATAACAACAGCTACCATTCAAGAATCGGTATAGCTTCATAAGAAGCTTTATATGGTAGAAAATGCCGATCTCCGATATGTTGGGCCGAGGTAGGTGATAGACCTTTGTTGGGGCCAGAACTTGTGCAAGAAACAACTGAGAAAGTGAAACTGATTCAACAATGCCTAAGAACTGCATAGAGCCGTCAAAAGAGTTATGCGGATATCCGGAGAAGAGCTAGGGAATATGAAGTTGGTGATCATGTGTTCATAAAAGTAACTCCAATGAAAGGTCAGACGCGATTTGAGGTGAAAGGCAAGTTGGCAGCAAGATATGTTGGGCCATATGAAATTCTCGAGAAGATCAATTTAGTAACATACCATGTAGCCTTACCTCCGGTGATGGAGCATATGCACAACGTTTTTCATGTTTCAATGCTTCGAGATAATTTACGAGACCCACTCCATGTGATAGAACCGACTCATGTGCTTATGAAAGATGATTATACATACGAAGAAAAGCCAATACAGATCATTAACCATTGAATCAAAAGATTGATGAACAAGGAAATTCTCTTGGTAAAAGTTGACTGGCAAAACCATGAGGGGGCCTATGCAACTTGGGAGACAGAGGAGGATATAATGAAAAGATACCCTAAACTGTTCCCTTTGGACTTGGTATTCTTCCAAAATGATAGTAATTCGAGTTTGGAGGACCAAACTCTTTAAATGGGGAAAACTGTAATAACCCCAACCCATGATTAATGTTAATCCATACTTAATTATGCCTAATAAGAAATTAAAGTGAAGTTTTGCATCATATGCTAACTTATAGTGTAGAAAGATTTGTTCATGTTTTCGTTTCGATTTGCGAATTGAAGGCTTTATCGGCATTCGATTCAGAAATTGACTTGATTTATTTGTTAATTAAAATTTTTAGAGTTTTATGATAGATTCAATTGAAATTCGATTTAGAACGAAATAATTAGAATAATTAATGCCCATTTGATTAGTGGTAAGCCTAATTAATTAGTCCACTAACCGAGTCTATATAAGGCTTCTATATGCATCTCAACTCACCTTTCTTCATCATTTTGTTGATACCAACCATGAGAGAGAGAATGGGGAGATTAGAGCCAGCTTTGAAGAGAATTGAAGTCAAGCTAGCAACTACTAGAGGAATTGAAGGGAATTGGTGAGATTAAGCAAGAGATCACTAGAATTTAAGGAATTGTGGACCCTAGGTAAGGAAATCAACTCTTAAGCTTTATGTTAGACTCACTTAAGTAAGGAACTAAGACAATTAAGTGAATCAATGCATGAATTAAGCTAATGAACTAGAAGAGAAGAGCAAATCATGCATGCATGTTCATTTGATCATAATTAAAGTTATTTTCAAGAGAATTCTCCCATGCATGTTAGTATCTTGCTTTTGTTCAAGGAATTCAACATGTTTTAGACCTAAACATTTCGTTTGACATGATGCAGAAACTTGAAGCTCAAATCATTTCATGCCTATCATGTTCATGTTATGTTTTCACATTTCAAGCTTGATTTTTTACAATTACATGTTATTGGGCCTTGATTTTGAGTAATGATTCTTACTTCATGATGTTTTGCAAGTTTACAAGAGTTTAGTTAAGTTTTTGGCCCAAGAAACCATAATTTATAGCTTTGGGGTTGAGTTTGAAACTTGGAAGCAATTCTGAAAATTCCAGAATTCTGCTTCCACGCTGGAGCGACAAATCCTGGGCTCGAGTGACCACCTTTATTTTTGCACTTTCGCTCGAGTAACCAAAAGTCTGCTCGAGTGTAAAATACATGCTCTTAGAAGTTTGCGTGTTTTGCAGATCGCTCGAGCGATAAAAGTTGCGTGAGCGAGGGCATAAATCTCACGCTCGAGCGAGCATCGAACAAAAAAATCAAGCAACCAGCACTTTTGCAAAGTTTACAGACCGCTCGAGCGAAGGAATGTGTGCTCGAGCGACCACTCACATTTTGCATGCCCGCTCGAGCGAAGAAAGCTGCGCTCGAGCGAGGCCTCTGTTTCCAGTATTTCTAACTAAGTGTTTCCAAATGCATTTTTGCATCCTCATTTCATCTTAGGCATTCCTAGATCAAGATTAGGACACAATAATGAGAGTAAATGCTAGAAACACACTAAGAACAAAATGAAACAAGTTATGTACAATCCAAGCATGTGTTTTAGTATATGTATCTGTTATGTATTGATGTAGGTCACGCGCCGTAAACCATTTGATTTGCTTGCTCTGTCTGTCCGCGCCCAGAGCCATCTATGAGTAATAACTTAGTAAATCTATGTTCAACTTTATTTACTTTTTGTATGATAAAATAAGATCTATTTTCTGAAATGCTATGTTTTGTACAATGAATGATTGTCCAATTCTGACAATGTATTCGTGGCATCCTTAGTATCATGTGATATCTGTTAGCTGTTACCCAGTATCGGAGGTTCCGTTATGGAACTTATTATGTCTACACTCTGTTACCCGTACCGGAGGCTCTATCATGAAGCTCAGTATATCTGTCATCTGTTATCTGGATCCGGAGGTTCCTTTATGGAACTACTTACTCATAACCACTATCTATTTTGTATCTGTTCTGGTAGCGCTAATGGAAGTACCACGTATGATTAAGCATGAACTTTGATTTCTGTATATGACTTGAATAAAAACAAGAATATGTATATGAATCTAAATTTTGATTTTGAATTTGATATGGATATTATTCATTAAAATCCTTTACTTTGCTATTATTCACTAGGCTCCCGCTCACTATTTATATTATGTATGTAGGTGATCAGGCACGTGACCAGGTCAAGAGTTGATGGCCTAAGATTCTGCTTTGTCAGCCAACCACCGTGCCTCTTGAGGTGGTTCCCTTTGAGAAGACCATGTCAAGGCTTTATTTGTTTTTGTTCTGTTTATCTGTGCTTGGGCTAAGTTTCCTTTTGACCTTATCTATGTAAATGCGGGATGTGAGACCAATGTGTTTATGATGTTACATGTATATATATAATTTTGTTTGAAAATTTTGTCTCATATATGTTAACACAGCTCAATGGACTATGTATGTTTTATATATTGCTTCCGCAGCCCCTAATTATATGTTATTCTGTTAAGAGGCCTTTGGTAATCCAATGATTACTAACTAGTTACGACACTAAACTTATAGGGGCGGGTTTGGGTCGTGACAGTAGAGTGTTATCAGGATAGGTATTATCCTTGGGAGTGTAATTCCTATGAGGACTTTGCTAAGGTGAGTTAGAGTCCTACTTGGATTGTGCCAGGCAGAATCTATAAAAGCTCATAGCAAGGCCTATGTACAGGTATCGTAATTTTTATTCTCAAATACACAGAGCTTTTGTGTCTATTGTCTATTTTACTGACTTAGGCATCGGAGAGGTTTTCGGCACACACCCGCCGACTAACTTACGTTTGTGTTTTCAGATAGTAAAGCGACGATGTTTGGAGGAGTGCAAACTTGATCAACAGGATTATATGAGAAGATTATTTCATGCTCGTACAACATCAATACATCTACTATCTTCCCAGACCATATGCCCAAGGACTAAACGATAACCACAATATGAAAACCGATAACATATATACATTCAAAAAGAAATAACTGAAGTAATACATACTATCAATTTCATCTCCATCGGCCTACAACACAGATAAGAGATCGTACAACACAAATAATCTATAACATTTTACCGGCCTCACCCGGACGGGGGTGCCCCTTAGGTCACACTTTTTTGGGCGCAAATCGGAAGAGAGGGGAAACCTTTATCAATGCACCACGCTTTACTGACCTCAGCCAAAGAGAAATGAACCTCATTTCACACTTCACTGGGCGCAAACCGGTATAGAAAGAAAACCTCTGTCAATACACCACGCTTTACCGGCCTCACCTAAAGAGAAACAGACCTCCCAAACAACATATAATTAAAAGCATAACACGCTAACCACAAAAAATAACACACGATGTAATACATACACCTAGTCTAATTATCACAATCTCGACTCATAACAGTTAAATACATTAACCTACTTCTTCCAAAACGTGCTTTATGTACCACCGTTTAACAATGAGTTTTTTTACATTTTTGAAATGTTCCCAAAACAAAATGTGGATTACCAAACATCAAAACCATAACTATCCAACGATCGTCTCATAACATAAACACATCCACAAGCATTCCAGTTCCTTTTCTAACAACATAATCTACAACTCAACAATGGAATTATCTATTCACAATGTCCAATTACAATCAACAATACATTCTTCTACCTTACATGGCACATCCTGCAATAGTACTCATAACATGTATCTACCAACAATCAATATCATCCTCCACCGATGGTCAATTACAAAACTCTAGACGTCAATTACCTAATCAAAATAATAAATACACCCGTAGATATTTCCATATTCCCATGCGTTCCAGACTCTCATGTTTTATACAGGAGATAATTAATCACACTTTGTTTTAAAGACAAGTCCTCATTATTCGAAATCCCAACATACACAAGGCTTACCAACACCCAAAAACATTAATCCAAAACCCCAAAATTTCTAAACAACCACAACATAACCCAATTTCAATTCACCTTAAGTTTTCCTTTAACATCCCAAAATTTACGAAGGATATATCAAACCCTACCAATCCCACATCCTAACCATGTTTTTATAACCCATAATCAATTATAAACATAACCCACAAACCCACCAATTTAAACCCAAACCAAGCCATATGATTTTTAACAAAATCAACTATAACACTATGTCTTTTAAATGTCGTAAAAAGTACCATAAGTCTATCTATAGCGAGGTATTAAAAAGAAGCTCTAGAATCTCTACCTCTTGAAGCGAAGAGGAGAAAAGTCGAAAATTCACCGGCGATGAAAACATGATCCGCTTTGTCCAAACTTCCAATACCCACAACAAATCATCACATCTTTTTCATAAATTATCAAAACTCAATTAGTAATTTATTTTCATAATCCAACACATATGTAACACAATTTAATCTCATCTCTCAAACAAATAAATAACCAAAGAATTTGGGGCTTTTCATCACGATCCTCATAAAGGAGATTAACCAATTTAAAAATCTTTCATACACACAACATTTACCAACACCCTTTTTATTTCTCCGAAATTTCAATTTTTCGACAATTATTACAACTTAACAATTATAAAATCATAGATAACAATTAACACAAATTAAATTTCATGATGACTTTCTTTATTTTCTTATATACCCATTTTCACATTTGTAATATACAATACCCCATATGATTCAAATAAAATCAATTCATCAATTTTCTCCTATTTCTCATAACCCATAAACAATTAATTAGGGCTTTTTACCCTAATTCGTTTAAACATTTTTCTCAAACATACAATCTCATATATTGATAATAAAACACAAGATTTAACTCTAGATCATAAAATCCTAACACTTATCGCATGTTTTTCAAAAATGCCCAACAAATTAAGTTTTTAATGCAATAAAAACTACTACATGTCTATTTATAACGAGGAATTGAAAAGGAGTAAAGAAATCCTTACCTCAAAGAGAGAAGAGAAGAAAACTCTAAAAATCAACTTCACCAGAATTTGATCTCCACTGGTCAAAGCGTAGCCCTCGAGACGCTCGTAATTTTCGTTTAAGGAACTAGTATCAAAATCTTGCTTGATCTTTGTAGACCGAAAAAAATGTGAAATTTCGTGAGAATTTAGAGAGATATGAGAGAAAAAAGAAGTTAGAGAGAGAGAAAGAGTGTGTGTGTGTGTGATGAGAAATGGTCAAAAGAAGAGAGAGAATGATCTAATTTGAGTGAAAAATGGCACAAAAATCGATGTCTGGACGTGCAAAATCTGTGTTGGAACAATATAGTTTTATAGGCTTATTTTGGGCTAACTTTGAGCCCAAATTTGGATGGAGCTCACACATCTTTTAAGGTGAGTCCAAAGAGGTGATATGTTCCTTGCCGCATGGCAAGTCACATGGTGAAGATCGTTCGTCAAAACCATTTATGAGTGAATGAGAAGTTGACGTCGTTTTTGGGTTCGTGGAATGGACAATTAAAGAAATAAATGTAGGTTCCTTGAAATGGTAATCCCACATTGGAAACTTAAAAGAACTTATGTGTGTATATAAGTTCTAGGTGGCAACACTTAGGTTGGACCCTAAGGGGCACCCCAAGTTTGTAAAAGGGAGGAGTTATGAACAAAGTGAACCTTGGCTCAAACCACAACACAGGAGCACGCGCGTCGTCCGACCGATCGGCTAGTTGAGTTATGCCGGGCGCAGGTGTGGGTCAGGTTGGTTCTAATATTAATTTTTTGGACAAAATTTATTTAAATTTTTTTCAAAAATTCTTACGGGAAAATTAATTTAAATTTTGCGCTAATTTTTTCTGTCCAAACAGTGCCCTTTTTCCAATCCATTTTCCAGTAAGTTCAATAGGTTCAAACTGTTCAACAGATTGAAAAACAGTCCAGCAGTTTTGGAAAGGTTTAAAACTGCCCAGTAGTTATGAACAGATATGAAACTGCAGCAGTTATCTGTTCAAATAGTAACTGTACCTGTTCATTCAAAATCAAATCTGTTTAGGTTTGAATTTCATACCTGTTCAACCCCATAAATACCAGGACATTTCCAGCAGTTTTCTTATTTGGAAATTCAGTTTTTCTTGCTTTCCTTTGTGCTCTCTTTGCATTATATACTAATTTTAGGGGAAAAAAATTCTTAGAGTATAGAACACAGGTTTTGTTCACCGTACAGATTGTTTGCAGTGCTACTACAATTTGTGTAAAGATCATTATATGTTGGGAGATAGACGCCATTTATCCGTAAGCACCGAAGTGGGGCGAATCTGTCTTAAGGACAAAGTGTCACACACTCGACTTGATCTATTTCTGTACTTATACATTTTGGTAAATAAATTCTGTAAGTAATTTATTCTATTTGTTTGATTTGGTTTCAACTTATTTATTTTACACAGAAGATTATTCCAACAATCTTAAAACAGATTCGAATCATTCTGTTTATACATAATTTTTCGTTCGTTTCCTTTTCTTCCTTTCTTCTTCTTACAGAAATTATTTTCTATGGTTTTACAAATAATATTCTGGTTGGAAAAATAATAGTAGTAATATACTGTTTGAAAAATAGTAGTAATATACTATTTATTTGCTTTGGCAACTAGTAGTAATATACTAGTAGTCATTAATCATTCAGAATATTTATTTGTGAATTTGTTCATAAATTAATTTTGATTTTTAGAAATAATTTCTGATTTTTCATTAATTAAAATTATGTTTTCTATTTTAATTTTTGAAGTGTTACAAAAATATTTTGAAGTGTGGAATTAATTTGTTAAAATAAAATTTTATTTTATTTTCAAATTAAATGGAAATAAAAGTTACAATTCTTGTTTCTTTTATTTTTTACAAAATTTAATTCTATGATTTTGGTTTAAATTTTCTGTGTAGTATAAAATTCTAATTATAATTTTGTTTTATAATTTAAAATTCATGGCTACTAAAACTGGTCAAACTAATGCTCAAACAAGTACTGGTATGGTGGCTGCAAATGCGCCAATCCCTCATCGTGTTGTGATTGTGCCAGTGAATCATGGTAAAAAGTCAGAGAAGTTCTTAGGAATTGATTTTCGCAAAGGCAAAGGAAGATCAAGCAAGAAGGCTGCTCAAACTAATATAACCGAAGTAGATAAAATTTTCAATGGTATAGATAACACAAATCTTTCTACAGTTGTTTCCAAGGTAAACTTTGTCGGAAATCCTAAAGAATGGTGGGTGAACGCTGGTGCTACTCGCCACATCTGTGCCGACAAAAAGATGTTCACATCTGATTCAGTGGTGGACAATGGTGAATAATTTTTTATGAGCAACTCTTCAACTTCTAAAGTTGAAGGACAATGAAAGATTATTCTGAAGATGACATCTGGAAAGGAACTCACTTTCAACAATGTGCTGCATGTACCGGACATTCGCAAGAATCTAGTCTCCAAATCTCTATTGAATAAAAATGGGTTTAGGCTAGTTTTTGAAAGTGACAAGTTTGTACTTACCAAAAATGGGATGTATGTAGGAAAAAATTACATGTCTGATAGCCTTTTCAAGATGAATGTAATAACCATTGTACCCTCAGTTATTAATAAAAATATATCTTCCTTTTACTTGCTTGAGTCTTCAAATTTATGGCATGGTAGACTTGGACACGTTAATTATGGATCTTTGCGTAGATTAATTAATATGAAATATTTACTTAAATTTGGCATTGATTTAAATCATAAATGTGAAATTTGCGTTGAGGCAAAATTAACTAAAACTCATTTTCATTCACTTGAACAAAGTACGGAGCCACATAAATTAATTCATAGTGACATTTGTGATTTTAAATCAATTCAAACTAGAGGTAGGAAAAAATATTTTATCACTTTCATAGATGACTATACTAGATATAGTTATGTTTATTTAATTCGAACTAAAGATGAAACTTTAGAAACTTTCATTCAATGCAAGAATGAAATGGAAAATCAACTTGGTAAGAAAATTAAAAAACTTAGAAGTGATAGAGGTGGTAAATATGAATCACCTTTTGGTGAATTTTGTAAAGAACATGGAATAATTCATCAAACCACTGCTCCTTACTCACCTCAGCAAAATGGAATTACTGAAAGGAAAAATAGGACTTTAAAAGAAATGATGAATGCCATATTAATAAGTTCTGGATTACCTCAGAACTTGTGGGGGAAAGGAATATGTTCTGTTGATTATATTCTTAATAAAGTATCCCGAAAGAAAATGTATCAAACACTTTATGAAATATGGCATAGGTGAGTACCATCTTACAAACACTGAAAAGTGTGGGGGTGTTTGGCTAAAATGACTATTCCTAATCCTAAAAAAACTAAGATAGGTCATAAAACCGTTGATTTCATTTTCATTGGTTATGCCAAGAATAGTAGTGCATATCGGTTTTTGATTTATAAATCAGAATATACCAAAATGCATGTAAATACTATTATTGAATCTTCGAATGCATCATTCTTTGAACATGTATTTCCAAATAAGAATGGACAATAGACTAGTAATAATAAAAGATCTTATGATGCTATTACTAGTCATGATTAAGAACAAGATCAAGAACAAGAGTAAGAGATAGATCAAATTGATGAAGAGGAACCTAGGCATAGTAAACATGCTAGAACCTCAAAATCTTTTGGTCCAGATTTTCTAACATTTTTGTTAGAAAATAAGTCTTTAACATTTAAAGAGGTTATGTCCAGTCTTAAAGCTCCTTTATGGAAAGAGGCTGTAAATAGCGAAGTTAAATCCATCCTGCAAAATCACACTTGGAAATTGGTAGATTTCCCACCAGGGTGTAAACCTCTTGGATATAAGTGGATTTTCAAAAGAAAAATGAAAGTGGATGGATCAATTGACAAATACAAGGCAAGACTTGTAGTTAAAGGATTTAGACAAAAAGAATGTCTTGATTACTTTGACACATACTCACCAATTACTAAAATAATATCCATTAGAATGCTAATTGCCATTGCATCTTTGTACAATCTAGAAATTCATCAAATGGATATAAAAACCATTTTCTTAAATAGTGAGTTAGATGAAGAAATTTACATGGAATAGCCAGAAAGATTTTCTATTCCAGGAAAAGAAAAGAAAGTGTGTAAATTGGTTAAATCATTATATGGTTTAAAACAAGCTCCAAAACAAAAGCATGAGAAATTTGACAAGGCAATGATGTCAAATGGTTTTAAAATTAATGAATGTGACAAATGTGTTTATATTAAAAATACAAGCAAGGGTTATGTTATAGTATGTCTTTATGTGGATGATATGCTCATCATAGGTAGTAATAATGACATGATTAAAACTACCAAGAAAATGTTAAATAAACATTTTGACATGAAGGACATGGGGATTGCTGATGTAATATTTGGTATGAAATTACCAAAACATTATAAGGTTATGTTTTGTCACAATCACATTACATTAAGAAAATACTTGACAAAATTTAGCAAAGATGATGATCATCTTGCTAGAACACCTGTGGATGTTAATTTGTTTCTTTCTGAAAATGTATATGAAAGTATTTCTCAATTAGAGTATGCCCAAATTATTGAAAGCTTAATGTACTTGATGAATTGCACTTGCCTAGATATAGCTTATGCAGTAAGTAAATTAAGTAAATATACGAGTAATCCAGGAGTAGAACACTAGAAAGCAATTATAAGGGTTCTAAGATATCTCCGATTTACTAGTAACATTGGGCTTAATTATACTAGATATCCAGTAGTACTTGAAAAATACTGTGATGCAAACTGGATATCGGCTATTAGAGACTCAAAGTCCACCAGTGGGTATATCTTTACTCTTGGTGGGGCGGCTGTATGTTGGAAATCTCCCAAACAGACTTGCATAGTTAGGTCTACTATGGAATCAGAATTTATAACTTTAGATAAAGCTGAGGAATAAGCGGAATGGCTTCATCACTTCCTTGAAGATATTCCAATGTGGCCAAAATCAGTGCTTGCTATATGCATACATTGTGATAGTCAATCAGCAATAGGTAGAGCACAGAGTCGTATGTATAACGGTAAATCACGACACATTCGTCGTCGACATAACACTGTAAGACAACTACTCTGTAATAGAATTATTTCCATTGAAATGTGAAGTCCAAAGATAACATAGTGGATCCACTAACCAAAGGGTTAGCAAGAGAGTTAGTTGAAAATTCATCAAGGGAATGGGACTTAAGCCTATTAAATAAGAGTTACCACAACGGCAACCCACCTAGTTGACTGGAGATCCCAAGATCTAGGTTCAAAGGAACAACCGAGTTGCGTATGACTTATAAGGATCACTGGGGAGTTAAATTCCTACCAATTTCTATGATGAAATAGTGATGTCTGCAGTGCTTTAGGTTAAGTAAAATTTTAATGATTCTTATATCTAGGTAAACCTATTGGAGTATGGCAGGATACTCTTCATACGAATCACCTATATGAGTGTGAACTGGGCCGGTTCTATGAGATTTGTGAAGGGCTACAATTCTCTAAAGCACTCATGAAAGACCAGGTTGTTCAAGGCCAAAATGAACACAATAGTGAGAACTAAACTATATCTGGTAATATACTGTGTGAGTTCTAATGTCTTGGTTTACACAAATGGCTAAACAGTTCAAGACATCATGTTCACTGATTAGCTAGTAAATCCGAGAGTGTCTCACAAGGGAAGGTTCAAAGCCAAAAGCTACCTATCCTTTGCAAAATATTTCCAATTTTTGTGTTCTCTGTAATTAGATCATGTTGTTGCATTTTCTCTCCATCAAATTCCATTCATGTAGGGGATTGTTGGAAATTTTGATTTTTATAGGCTTGTTTTGGGCCAACTTTTGAGCCCAAATTTGAATGGGCCCCAAACATCTTTTGGAATGGGTTCGAAAAAGTGACATGTTCCTTGCCACATGGCAAGTCAAATGGTAAAGACGGTTCGTCAAAACCATTTATGAGTGAATGGGAACTTAACATCATTTTCGGGTTCGTAGAATGGACATTTAAAGAAGTAAATGTGAGTTTCCTTGAAATGGGTTGTCCCACATTGCAACTTAAAGAGAACTTATATGTGTATATAAGTTCTAGATGACAACACTTAGGTTTGGCCCCAAGGGGCATCCCAAGTTTGTAAAAGGAAGGAGTTATGGACAAAGTGAACCTTAACCCAAACAACCACACACGCTAGGCTTACTATAGAATCAGAATTCATTGCTTTAGATAAAGCTGGGGAAGAGGCAAAATGGCTTTGCCACTTCCTTGAAGATATTCCAATATGGCCAAAATCGATGCCTGCTATATGCATACATTGTGATAGTCAATCAGCAATTGGTAGAGCACAGAATCATATGTATAACAATAAGTCACAACACATTCGTTGTCGACATAACACCGTGAGACAACTACTCTCTAATAGAATTATTTCTATTGAATATGTAAAGTCTAAAGACAACATAGCGGATCCACTAATCAAAGGGTTAGTAAGAGAGTCAGTTGAGAATTCATCGAGGGGAATGGGACTTAAGCCTATTAAATAAGAGTTACCACAATGGCACCCCAACCTAGTTGACTGGAGATCCCAAGATCTAGGTTCAAAGGGACAACCGAGTTGTGTATGACTCATAAGGATCATTGGAGAGTCAAAACTCCTACCCATTTCTATGATGAAATAGTAATGCCTGCAGTGTTTTAAGTTAAGTAATACTTTTAATGATTCTTATATCTAGGTATACCTAGTGGAGTATAACAGGACACTCTTTATAAGAATCACCTATATGAGGGTGAACTGGGCCGGTTCTATGAGATTTGTGAAAGGTTACAAATCTCTAGAACACTCATGAAAGACCAAGTTGTTCAAGGCCAAAATGAACACAATAGTGAGAACTAAACTGTATCTGGTAATATACTATGTGAGTTCTATTGTATTGGTTTACACAAATGGCTTAACAGCTCAAGACATCATGTTCACTGGTTAGCTAGTAAATCCGATAGTGTCTCACAATGGGAAGTTCAAAGCCAAAAGCTACATATCCTTTGCAGAATATTACCAATTTCTGTACTCTCTATAATTAGATCATGTTGTTGCATCTTCTCTCTGTCAGATTCCATTCATGTGGGAGATTGTTGGAAAAATATGGTTTTATAGGCTTATTTTGGGCTAACTTTGAGCCCAAAGTTAGATGGGGCCCACACATCTTTTAAGGTGGGTCCAAAAAGGTGACGTGTTCCTTGCCGCATAGCAAGTCACACGGTGAAGACGGTTCGTTAAAACCATTTATGAGTGAATGGGAAGTTGACGTCGTTTTCAAGTTCGTGGAATGGACAATTAAAGAAGTAAATGTGAGTTTCCTTGAAATGGTAATCCCATATTGGAAACTTAAAAGAATCTATGTGTGTATATAAGTTTTAGGTGACAACACTTGGGTTGGGCCCCAAGGGTCACCCTAAGTCTGTAGAAGGGATAAGTTATGGATAAAGTGAACCTTGGCTCAAACCACCATACAGCGCAGCGATGTCCGCTTAAATTTGGCCGTGCCAAGCAGCAGTGTAGGTCAAGTCGCTTCTAATATTAATTTTTTGGAAAAAAATTATTTGAATTTTTTTCCAAAAATTCTTGTGGGAAAATTAATTTAAATTTTGCACTAATTTTTTCTGTCAAAATAGTGCCTTTTTTCCAGTCTATTTTCCAGCAAGTTCAACAAGTTCAAACTAACAGATTGAAAAATAGTCTAGCAATTTTGGACAAGTTTAAAAATGCCTAGCAGTTATGAACAAATATGAAACTGCAGTAGTTATCTGTTCAAATAGTAACTGCACCTGTTCATTCAAAATCATATCTTTTCGAGTTTGAATTTCATACCTGTTCAACCCTATAAATACCAAGACATTTCCAGCAGATTTCTCATTCGAAAATTCATTTTTTCTTGCCTTCCTTTGTGCTTTCTTTGCATTATTCTACATACTAATTTTAAGAGAAAAAAAATCCGAGAGTATAGAACATAGGTTTTGTTCGCCATACAGATTGTTTGGAGTGCTACTACAATTTGTGTAAAGATCATTATATCCTGGGAGATAGATGCTAGGTTTTGTTCGCCGTACAGATTGCTTGGAGTGCTACTATAATTTGTGTAAAGATCATTGTATTCTGGAAGATAGACGCTATTTATCCGTAAGCACCGAAACAGGGTGAATCTGTCTTATGGACAGAGTGTCACACACTTGACTTGATCTATTTTTGTACTTATACATTTCGGTAAATAAATTCTGTAAGTAATTTTATTTTATTTGTTTGATTTGGTTTCAACTTATTTATTTTACACTGAAAATTGTCCCAACAATCTGCTCGTGCGAATCAACTCATGGAAAAAATGGCTTTCTCCCGAAATCCACTTTTGCGAATTTGACCAGACATCTTTTGTTGCGTGACTTCAAACAAGTATATCTCTCTTCTGGAAACGGAATATGGTCAATTTTGTGTCTAAATTGAAGCTCCGGAAATAAGCTTTCCAACAGTTCTAGCCTCACATTAAGATTCAAGAGGTGGAGAAAGAATAAGGCAAAAGAATAAACACTACTCAAAATAAAAAAAAAATCAATTTTGGCATTCTTGGTCTAATCTTGCCTAACCAACATGTTAACTCATCAATCAAGACTCCAAACAATGAGGAGAATGTTCCAATTATAATAACTAAAGGGTTAAATACAACCCACAACTTTTCAAAAGTCCCCAAAAAAAAATTTGTAATTATAAAGTAACGGTTATCACTTAATATAAACAAGTCGGGTCTAAGACCTGGGACACTACATATTTTTTTTACAAACCTCAAAGGAGTTTAGTAAAATTTATCTTTAATAATTATAGAGAAATTACATTTCAGGGTTCGTTTGGGATGTGGGTTAGCTTTTTGGCATTTTGGCCATTTTTAGCCTAGCACTAAAAGTCTCGTTTGTGATGAATTTTTTAACTTTTTTAACTTTTGTAAGAGAAAAAATAAAATGATTATGATTTACATGTGATATTTTATCTTATTAACTTTTTAATTTATTTTATTTTTTTGTAATTATTTTAACAAAAAAGTCCCAGGCTTTTTCTTCCCAAACGAGGTATGTGGAGTAGTGAAGAAACAATTGCATTTTCATGACGCTGCAAGTGCAGGGCTGACCCTAAACCTTTTGGGCCCTAAGAGAATTTTTAAGTTGAAACCCTTCATATCTCACGCCAATTTTTTTTTTAGCGAAATAGTAAATATTCCCAATTTTATTTTTTATTTTTCTAATATCCACACAAAATTTGTTGTTTATAATTACTAAAGTATCAAGAAATCATTACAAAAGCTGGAAAAAAAATAAAATTCTAATTTTGTTACTTTATAATTTAGCAAAATTCAATTTACAAAATATAAAATTATAATATTAAAATAATTTATCCAAATTCAGCAAAGTGATTTCTCTATCTACGACAAAACACAAAGATGAAGTAAAATTTGGAATGTTATTGTTGATGTATTGTTGATAGTAGGCCCCCTTTTATTTCTTTAAGTTGAAAGATATTTTTTTTTTGGGCGCTCTATTATTTCTTTCAGTTGCTAAGAAAGATATTGGGCTTTTGCTCTATGTTTGGGCCCCTTTAGTCATATTTTAATTTTCGGTTAAACACAAGTGCAACAGTATTTGGGACCCTAATTTTGGGCTATTTTTGGGACCCAAAGTGGTTTCTTTGTGGGCCTCGACCCAGGGCCGGCCCAAGTGTCACATGTGTACAGTGCAAATTGATTCCTATGTTTCATACAACTATTTTTTGTATGTCAAAATTGCATGCAAAAAAATTATCATATATAACGCAATTACTTTGTGATTGTTTTACCTATTTGCAATTTGCCCATAATTTATTCATTGTGTTTCAAGTCAACATGCTTCTTTTTTGATTTTTTTTAGGGAAAAAAGTATTTATTGACTCGAAACAATGGAATAGATTGAGATGATAAAGATTAAGGGGAAAAAATTATTGCAAGGAACAAGATTGAAAATTGGGTAGATCGTCTAGTAGTTTGGATTATTTCTTATTTTGGTGATCGAAATAGTGTAATTTGTAGGATTTGATAAGTAGGTCATTTATGTAAAAATTAAGCGAATCAGATATCAATAGCCACATGATTTTTTATATTTGTATCAGAAAAATGGACGGTCAATTATTAAAATCATACTTATGGTCTATTTTTTTTTTTTTTTTTATTTTTAAAAAAAATTGTTGCATCAAGTAGTTATTGATGTTCGATCAACATGAATTTTCGCATAGATAATATGTGCGACAAACTCTATAAGTTAAATAATTCGAATCACTAAAATGAACCTAGAATGAACCATGCAAACTAGACCAAGGAATCCAAAAATTAAATTACCGGCAAGACGACTCCTTATCACAAAAAGGCATATGCATTCCAACTAAATTGACACACACCCAAAACAAAAATCACTACCAAACCCTCAAAAGAAACCTCCATTTGATTTTGTATTGAAGTACATTAAATCTCTTTCTCTTGTGCACCTGTATAAGATAAAGATTGCCTTCAGTAGTATTAGTAGCTGTAATATTAAAAGGGAGAGAAAGGGTTAAGAGAAAAGAGAAAAAGGAATGGCCCCTTCTTGGCCTACTTTCTTCTTGCTAGTTTCACTCCTACTTTGCCTCTCATTTGAATATTGGGTTAACAATGTTTGTGATGGTGCCAAGTTGCCAACAGTGTTGGTTTTTATAAGGCAACTATAAGGTCTGACCGTTTATCTGTCACAACAAATCTTTCTGAGATTGTATATCAAATAAAAGTAAAGTAGTGAATTATGATTGGCATATCTAAAAATACGCCACATGTTCATGCAAATCAAAAGTCTTTATGTATTTATTTATTTATTTATTTTGCTTTGTTCAATAATACTCTTGGGGCATGTTTGATTGGGTGGATTAGAGTATAGGAATCTTGGGCCCAATTATCTTATGTTTGTTTTAACATTTTGGTTTAGGATTATTAATCTAATGGATAATTAATCCAATAAATTTGTAGGATTATTAGTAATGGGGTAGGGGTGGAATTATTAATCCAATAGATATTAATCCAATTGGATAGTAACTACCACACTAATTTAATAGGATTATTAATACTTAACTATTAATCTTGTGAATCAAAAGATTGGAAAAGGTAACAAATGAGTGCTTAAAGTTGTGCATGTCCTTATTTTCTCCACATTAATTGGAGGAACATGCAAATGAATATTTAAAGTTGTGCCCGGCCTTCTCATTTTCTACATCAAATTAGTTGGTGGTTAACGGGGATGATAGTGGGGGATAGGAAATGAGGTACATGACAATGGTGAATATAAACATCATCAATAATTTGAATTCAGATTGAAGTGTCAATGAAATAAAAATGGCTTACATGTAAGATTCTACCCACTTTGCAACAACTGCAAATTACTACTTTAGTCTTTTTCTTTTTGTTCTTTTTGTTCTTTTTTTTTTTTTTTTTTCATGTTTCTTTTTTTACTGTCAATTTCTTTTTTGGCTGGTGGCTTACTTTTCTGTTTGTTTGGTGTTCTTCTCGACATGTTTTAAAAAGTGAATTGATTAGATTATCTAAACGGCCTTAAAATGGACCCAAAAAGTGACACAATAGTAGTTGCTGACAGATTATTGAAAACCTCACAACTTAATTATTGATTGATCAGTCATATAAATACACAAGGAAATAACAAGAAATCCTACAATCTAGGAAGTGGTTACAAACTGAAACTATATTTATGGAAGACAGCCAAGTACATTTGAAATACAATCTGCTAAGAAAGACCAAGTCAAGCAAAGTAGTTAAGAACTACTTATTTGGTGTTATTATGCCCCCGCAAGATGGAGCGCGGGAGAGCAATCCAATCTTGTGCTTGAGTTGAAGAAAACGGTGGCGGGGAAGAGGCTTGGTAAGCGCATCAGCAAGTTGATCTGCAGAAGAGACATAAGCGACACGGAGAGCACCAGTTTGAACCTGATCCCAAATAAAATGAAAATCGATGGCAACATGCTTCATGTGCGAATGAAAAAGCGGATTGGAACTGAGCTGAGTTGCCCCAACATTATCACAGTAAATGACAAGGCAGTAGGGCAGCGAAATGCCTAGATCAGTCAAGAGAGAACAAATGAAAGTAAGTTCGGAGCGATATTCTGCCTCAGTGGAGGATCGAGCAACAGTGCGTTGCTTTTTAGAGCTCCAGGAAATTGGATTTTTACCAAGATAAACAACATAAGCACCTGTGGAGCAAAAGGTGTCCTTGTCCCCAGCCCAATCAGCATCAGAGAAGGCTTGTAGGCTAAGAGAAGAGTCGGAGAAAGCATGCAAACTGGGAGAGGAGTCATTGTAGATTTGTAAGCCATCATCAATGGTGCCAACCAGATAACGCAGGAGGCGTTTGACAAAGGACCAATGCACAGTGGTTGGGCAGTGCATAAATTGAGACAGTTTGTTCACAGTGAAGGCGATGTCTGGTCGGGTTATTAGCAAATATTGTAGGCTCTCGACGACCTGGCGATACTCAGTTGGATCAGACAGAGAAGAGCCTGAGGTTAACATGAGAGAAGGACTGGTTGGCATGGGAGTGAGAACAGGTTTGGCGTCTTGCATCTTGGTTTGAGTGAGGAGATCCTAAATATAACGCCTCTGTGAGAGTAACAAGCCATGGTTGTTTGGGACAACTTCAACACCCAGAAAGTAAGTCAATAGCCCAAGATCTTTGAGTGAAAATCGCTGAGCAAGAATATCAATAAATTGATTGACTTTGGTAGCATTGTCGCCCGTGAGAATTAAATCATCAACATAAACAAGGAGATACATGGTGTGTCCATCAGCATGAAAGACAAAGAGAGATGTATCAGCATATGAATTTTGGAAACCAAATTGGAGGAGAAAGGTGCGGAGCTCATGGTACCACGCCCGAGGGGCCTGTTTTAAGCCATAGATTGCTTTGCAGAGTTTGCAGACATATGAGGGGTTGTCGTGATCAACAAAGCCAGGTGGCTGGGACATGTAGACAGTCTCGGAGAGGTGACCTTGAAGAAAGGCGTTGTTAACATCAAGCTGCCTTAAGGACCAGCCACGACTTACAGCGAGACTGAGAACAATGCGAACAGTTGTTCGTTTGACAACTGGACTAAAGGTGTCGTGGTAGTCGATGCCAGGGCGTTGGTAGAAGCCCTTTGCAACCAAGCGAGCCTTGAACCTGTCAACAGAACCATCAGATTTGCGTTTAGTTCTAAAAATCCATTTACATCCAATTAGATTGTGAATGGTATCCGGAGGAACCAGTTCCCAGGTGCCATTCGTGACTAAAGCATCATACTCTTCAGACATAGCTCGACGCCATTTATGATCTTTGAGAGCTTGGGTCAGGGTGGATGGTTCAAGGTCAGCACCATTGGTTAATTGGGTGTGAAGATTCAATTTGGTAATGGGTTTGTGAATATTGTTTTTGGCTCGAGTAGTCATGGTGTGGATAGGTTGAGGCGCAGGTGGGTCTAGTGGTGGTGGCAGTGGTGGGGAATTGTTAGTGGGTAATGGGTCAGGGAGTGGAGGTAGAATAGATGTGTTGGGCAGGGCTAGTGATTGTGAAGCTTCACTGGGGAAAGACGGCGGAGCGTCCACTACAGATGACGTAGTGAGTGGTGGTACGAAAGACAAGGAGGGAATGGGAAGTGGTGGAGGGATCCAAGTGGCAATAGAATCGGACGAAGGACAAGAGGAAGGAGCAGAGAGACTAGTGAAAGGAAACACAGACTCAACAAATCTGACATGCCGAGAGACATATAGTTTGGAGATGGATGGGTCAAGGCAGTAGGCACTTTGACTTAAAGAGTAGCCAAGGAAGACACAAGGTTTGGAACGAGAGTCGAGTTTGTTGAGTGCATATGGTCGAAGCCAGGGATAGCATAAACAGCCAAAGATTTTGAGTTTAGAGTAATTGGGAGCTGTTGCAAAAAAAATTTCATATGGAGAGAGGAGGTTTAAGGTGGGTGTGGGCATGTGATTGATTAAATAAACGGCGGTGGCGAAAGCATAAGCCCAATATCTTAGAGGATGTGATCAGGATTGGGCTGAGTTGTGCCATTTTGTATAAGAGTAGCTGAAGGACATGGCTTAGAGCCATCAATATAGCCTAAGAGATCATAGCCAAAGAGAAGGGTATGAAATTGCAATTTCCATGAGAGGTAATTGCTGGAAGTGAGTTTTAGAGGTGTTTGGGCAGCAACATTAATGCTGATGAGGGTGTTATGGGATGCATTGGTGTTTAGAATGAATGGTGAAGGGTTGGCCATGGCGGCACAAGATAACAAACAAAAGGGGAAAGGAGAGAAACAAATTTTTGGAATTTGTTATCTCTATTTTTGCTCTGATACCGTGACAGATTATTGAAAACCTCACAACTTAATTATTGATTGATCAGTCATATAAATACACAAGGAAATAACAAGAAATCCTACAACCTAGGAAGTGGTTACAAACTGAAACTATATTTATGAAAGACAGCCAAGTACATTTGAAATACAATCTGCTAAGAAAGACCAAGTCAAGCAAAGTAGTTAAGAACTACTGATTTGGTGCTATTAGTTGCTACCCCAATTTAAAATACATTATTTGTGTTGCTAAAAATGTTAAACGGCATCAAATGATTAGTAGCAATTTATCACACCTTTTGTAACTATTTATAACATTATATTTTGTTTGGATGTCAATTTAATTAAAATTAGAAATTTTTCATTAATTATATTCATTTTTTTAATTTTAAAAAATAACTATAATTTTTTATTTTAATATTAAAAAAATGCATTCAAAAAATTATAAACACCACCTTTTGAATTGTATTCTTTTATACACAAAAAAATACTCTAACAAAACCTGTGTATAACACTGGTAGAAAACTAGTGTTGTAGTAGACTAGACGCGTTCAAAATAAGATTAGAGACACTACCAGTCTAGAGATACCAGCCTCATTAAATGTCTCAGTTTTTGTGGGGGTTGGGGTGTGGGGGTTTATGCTCCCTTTGTAATGTATAAAGTAGGATGCTTCCTCTGTAACATATAAAGTAGAAGTGCTGGCAGATCTGATTGAGTTGGCTAATCTCTTATTTGTTATTCGTCCAAACTTAGATGAATTGGAAAAAAATTAATTCATATTCGTTCGCTTAGTTAGTGGATGCGGAATGAATGAGTCATGCAGATTGGCTAGTGAATGCGGATTGGTTTAGCGGTTTAGGCTTTGCTATTTTTAGTCTTTTTTGGATCTATTTTTCTGTAATTCTTTACTATTTTGCACTCAAAATTTTTTATTATTCATTTTTTATAATAAAAATAAATGCCCAACTTTTATATTTCATATGTAACAAATATAATTATTAAATAAAATAACATTTTTTTTTTAATATACAAAGCATAATTTTATTTTTTTAGAAGGGTTAGTGGATCGAGTTGGGTCAAGCTCCCACTCTTAGAGAGTGTATTTGTAATTTACCCCCCCCCAAAAAAAAGGAACATGTGGTATGCAGCAAGTCCAAACAGAGCGACTAAAAAAGAGAGCAACATAGAGCATAATAAACAGCCACAAAATCAACCAAAAAATGAATCCAATGTCTGAGTTGTATTGAAGCAACTACCTACCTACCTCAATGAGCCAAAAGACAAATCAGCTAATTTTTATCTCTTAAGCCATAAATAATTAGATTTCTGTCCTATCCTTCCTATCTTATCCCCATTTGCTTTTGTATTGAAGCATGCACCTGTATAAGATCAGAGTGCCTTCATTAGTAGCTGCAGCATTGAGAGAGACAGAAAAAAAGGAATGGCCTACTCTTCCTCTTGGCCTAGTTTCTTTTTGTTGGCTTCACTCTTACTTGGCTTCTCAATTGCAGATTGGGTTAACAATATTTGTAGCAGGTCCCAAAATGCTGGTTTTTGCACCGCAACTTTGAGGCCTGACCATCAATCTGCTACAGCAAATCTTTCTGTGATTGCACATGTTGCAGTAGACTTGACGCGTTCGAATGTTATAGCCATTGACAATAAGATCAAGACACTAATTGCACAATCTAAAAATCCCGAGCTCACTCAATTATTGCTTATCGGAATATGATTCTGCTATATATTCTTGTGGATATGCAAGTAGAGACTTGGATAAAGAAGATTATATGAAGGTTTTGATGATCAAAGAACATCGATGAGCCAACATGCCCGTGCTTGTGAAAATGCATTTAAAGTCCAACCACCGTATCCATCCCCACTTACAGGTAACAACCAAAATATAGCACTTATATATCTGTACTGTACTGATGTGCTTATGTATTAACTTGGAAGTAGAAAAATGTCATGTTCAAACAAAGCAAGGACTTAATGTTGTGTTTGGTTGAGGGATTTAAGGAGGGATTTGGAAAGGGAAATGGAAAAGATAGGTGAAATGTGAAAAAAATATACCTACATTTCACATAGTTTCACACATCTTTTCCCTTTCCCTTTCTAAATCCCTCCCCAAATCCCCCAACTAAACACAGCGTAAATGTCTACTTACTTTTGGAAAACAAAAAATATGATGAACAAATCACAAAAATTATTAACCAAATACAGTCATATGATAATTTCTACTAAATAGCATATAATGGTGTTGGCTTATTTTTCCTACGAAGGAAAATATTATAAATGCGAGCGTGCCAGCAAGGATTGAAAAATCCTTACAGATTAAATTCAAGCCAATTATCAAACGATTGCGTTGACGGTTCTTTTGCCTCAACGAAGAGGACTTCAAAATTGCCAAGTGTAGCGAAAAGAAAAATTAAAAGAAGAAAGGGGGACGGAGAAAGACGATTGAGTGAACAATCAAAGTAATAATTACTTACCTCTACTCCTATGCTTCGAAAAGGAAGTGCATGAAATGCTTCGAAATGAAAGTGCTGAAAATAAATGTTTCGAAATATAAATCTATGTTAAACTACTCCTAAGATAAGGAAAATGACAAGAAATATTGAAATCAACTGTCTTTGATTTTAGTTCTGGATCTTTTACAATGTAGCAATGAATGGCTATTTATAGGCAAATATTTGTAGGAAAAAACTTCCAGCAATAACTACCCAATAACTACCTAAAACTACCCACTCTTCCATCTTCATTCTTGTCTTGCCATATGTCCTTCCACTCATCCACTTTGTCCTTCATATTCTCCATCATCTTTATAACTTCTTTTAACTTCCAAATGAATAAGAGAATGCCACGTGTCCTGCAATTATATAAATAATAAAAATTGCAGATTTATGGTGCTAACAAATGGGATCTTGATAACAACGTCTGCTTGGAGTTGTATAATTCATCAAAATTATCCATGACAAAAAATAAATTTCTTTGTGGTAGTTGTATTTAAACCCACTTTAAGTAGGCATTTCCTAGATAAACAGTGACACGTAATCATACTCATTTTTCTTTGAATATGCTTATTCTTTTACCTTTAATATACAAATAACCCATCTAGTTGTTTTTACACTGATATTAAAACTTATTCATTTATACATTAGGGTCTAGATGCCATTAGTATTGAATTAATATAAAGGTTTAAATTGGCATTTCAAAGAAACTACTTCACAAGCAAGGATTCTTAATAGCAACCAAAGAGATTTTTGTTATTTTTATTTTTTTTATTGTTCACCCAGAGGAGTTTAATAAAAAGACATTATATAATTAAGTAATACTTGTACACCAAACTAAATCATAAAAAAGTGTAAAAAAATGTGCATGTAGCATGACTGGATCTACTAGAAGAATTACCATTCACTAGTCATTATTTTCATTAGAGATGAGCCCATCATACTTGGTTCAAATTATCAAAGTCTATAACTAACGAGTTTATTGGGCGCTAACACCATAGATTAGATTTAAAGTGTAACAAATTGTAGACTTTTGTAAACGAAAATAATTTTTTTTTTTTAAAAAAATTAAAAACTAAATACTAAATATAAGGAATCGTATAATTTTCACATATTTTCCGAATTATATTAACAATTAAGATTCCGTTTATTTTGATGTAGAATATTTTCTTATAAATTGATTTTACACAAAAAAAAAAATGTTTTGTTTTTATTTTTCGAAATTTGGTTGACACTTGAAACAAAAATATTTTACTGCTTAAATAAGAAATTTAGATTCAATAAAGTGTCATTTATGAATTTTTAGTTAGTTAGCATATTTGAATAAGAAATAAGTGAGTTAATTTTATAAAAATTGACTTATGAAAATTTTAAAAATAAGTCATTTTCTAAAAAATAATATAAAAAGTATTTTACTTAAATTTTACTTAATTAAAAAATAATAAATAAATAAAATATTTTACATCGAAATAAATAAATGAAAACGAAAATATCCAAAGGCGTGTTGAGAGGGCTACATTATCCGAAAGCTACGTGGGCTGTCATTATAAATGAGAGCGCACAAGACGGGAAGACGGTAAACGCTATCAAGACCATTGGATTAGGATTCTCTCTCTCTCTCTCTCTCTCTCTTCCAACCCGCCCATCTCCACTGAGGAAGGCTACATTCTGCCCAACCTTACCCCCTTTAACAATCTCTCACTCATTACTCTTCTTTTCTTTCCCACATACACCTACCTAAAAAGAGTAAACACCTCTCCTTTTATCATTAGGATTTTTTTACAAAATTTTAATAATCCAAAGCTCATCCTACCTTTAGACATACCCCCAAGAAAATAAACTCGACCCGTTGAAGGTAGTGAACTGGGCAAATGGGAGAAAATTCAACCTATCATCGGTAACCGTAAAAAAAAAAAAACTCACTTACCAATTTAAATATTTGAAACAAAAATTATATATAAAAACACATTTAGAATTATATGTCGAAGTTATTTCAAAATTATATGAGTTTTATGATGATAAGTGTTTTGATTGAAGATTTTGTATAAAAATTATTTTCGTATATTATTTCATTATCTTTTTTTATTATTTATTATATCCCAAAAATGAGAATCATATATAAATATATTTAAACTACACAAATTGACACCCATTATCACCGCATACCTTCATTATTTTAGAGGGGAAAAAACAAAGTTAGCTCTCCCCCTGTTGTGTTGTTTTTTTTTATAAAATTGTTTGAGGGTCCGAAATCATTTGATTCGAAACTCAAAATGACGTCGTTTTGAGTTCTCTTACTGGTAACATGTAATAAAATTCTCTTACTGATAAGAGAATTTTAATATATCTTACCGGTAAGATAATCTAAAACGACGTCATTTTAAATTCAGAGCAAATTCAAACTTGAAAATTTCGAACCTTGTAACAGTGTTGTTTTTTTTTAATAAAAAATGATTAGTAGTAGGAGCTCTCAATCGTACCTAGCGTATATCATACTTCACACACCATTACCACCCGCTAACTCATCATCAATCTCAACTAATTCATTTGACTAATAATTTCTCAAATATCAATCGACACATATCAAAATTTTGAATTTTTTGTGTTAATATTTATCAATATATCAATTGATATCGTGATTATATGAAATCTAATAACATATTTAAAACCATGTTTTGAAGTGGAATTGTTGATATGAATTAAAGATTTAACACTAATCCTCGGCAATAATCAGCATACTTTGTCTTTTATAACTCATATATAAGCAATGCATTACAAGTTGTAATATTGTAACAACAAAACCCACAAAAAAAATATTTAAAAAAAAAAAAAAAAAAAAGAGTGGTGGAAGAGAGTTGATTATTTTGATATTTTCTTGGATCATCGTCTTTCTGGGTCACCAACTGAGTTATCCAAGGGCATAACGGGGTGGTTGAGGCGCGAAACACCGGCTTCTTTAGGTTTACAGAGATCAGAAATGAAGGTGGAGAAGAAGACGATGACCGGTGTGATGAAAATAATGAGACCAACAGGGACCATCCAAAGCTGGGTATTTGAGTGATGATGCTTCACTACCCACCAAACCAAGATCAACCCTCCAACCATGCTTATCAAGAATGAAGCCAAGCAAGCTACGCATGACTTCACTATCTTCCTAAATCTGTTGTAGCTAATCCCATCTCTGTTCTCTTCTTCCTTGTATGATCCCATCAAATAATTTAACAAAACCAATAAGATCAACCCCGATTTTATCCTAAAGATTGCAAAACCAACAACAGGAAAGATAGCATATCAGTATCAGCGATACAATCATATATTCAAAATTCTCATACATGTCTAACATATATGTATGGGCTTCATTGACAGGACACCAAGATTTTAAGACGACATACCTGAGTGATGATGTTGAAGTAGAATTGAATGGAGGAGATTTTGATGGGACTGCAATATATATGTACTGAGCAAGAATATCAGCGGTAGGATATATACAGAGAAACTCTGATTCATGAGTCTGAGCATTTTATCAAAGTCGTTGTAAGTAAAAACTATGTGTTATATACATAAAGAAGGTAAAAGTAGTACGTCTCCGTTGCAAACATTACTCATTGACGCAGCCATCTGGGGTAGATTCGATTTGTGTGTATATATTATATATATAGATGTGTGTGTGTGTGTGGCGTCTATTGCCTTATTTGACCAGTGGCTTGCTTTTGTTATGTAAAATATTAGTTTGGTACTGTTTGGATGGGAGGGAGAAAAATATATAGGAAAAGAAAATGTGATTAATTTGCATTTGATAAAATAAAATAGTAGTTTGGTTCTCTAATTTTCATTTGAATTTTCTTTTCACACTCATTTTCTAATTGTAGCAATTCAAAGTGTGAGCACTTTCTCTCCATTTTTCGAATAGTGACTTCTTTTATTATTTTTTTAAATGATCAGATGTCTAAGTCAATTTATGCATATTTTGACTAATCCTGAGATCCAAGTAAAGCGTCCTCTTCACATGGATCGAACACATCTCAAGCAGAGTTTATGGACATGGCTCCAAAAAAATAATAATACTTAATGAGAATTAAACTTGAGACCTAAAAGGAGCCAAATAAATATGTTCTAAAAGCTTTAAAAGACAAAAAAAAAGTTATGAAAAAATTAGGCTTTTCAAGAGAGCCTCTAAATGCATCTTAAAAATATTATTGGACATTTCATTTCTTTTAGCACCCCATTCCTAAATTTAAATTTTGTTATTTTTCTTCGAATACTCCAATTAATCTCAACTTTACTCATACCCACTCCAACCTAGTGTTACTTCCACCGTTGCCCCACCATCTTTGACACCACCCAACCCCTTCTCTTTTTCCGTCCGTTGTCCCTACTCCTTTTCATTTTTTCGCCGCCGTCAATTGTGCTCTCATCTTCCCTCCCTAACATTCCTTAGAGCATCTCCAACGGTTCTTCGATTTTTTCACCAAATGAGTCAAAAATCAACCATTTCATGTCGGATACTTCAAGGCTCCAACGGTTCGAGATCAAATCCTTTTCATCAAATTTGTCTTGAACAGCAGAATACAAAAATTTTTTTTTTTTTTTTTTTTTGTTTTGAACTTTTTTGAACCTTGTGGTCGACCGGTTAAGTAAAAAAAAATTTTTTTTTTTTTGACCGGTTTGAACCTTTTTTTGGGAACTGTTTGAACTTTTGGTGGGCGACCGGTTGGTCAACTGGCCGGTCGACCGGTTCGTCTCCTAGCAACGGTCATGTACAGTGTTTTGATAAAACGCGGAGTCTGTCATCAGTTTGGTGAAACTTTTGCTGAAATCTCATTTTGATATGACTTTAGTACAATCGTTAAAGCATGAAAAAATGAATTTTTCATCAAAATTTAAATTTGATACTGAATTTGATTCACCGTTAGAGATGGTCTTACCCCCACAATTTTCCAGCCCTTCACACCCTCTCAAATCTTAACCTTAACGTCACCACCTACCATCGCTAACAAAGAAATAGAGCTACGATAGGGGCAAACGAGAGAATAATTCTTGAACTTTAACTCTAATCCCATGATCCACCGCCGCCAATAGATTGAGAGATTCTCGCACGCACACATAGATCACAAGCCAAAGAGTTGGGCAACTGTAGCGAGAGAGCTAAAAGAGTCCCTTGTGAATGATGGCTGCTAGATGTGGAGAGGAGCTAGAGGTAGCTACGACAGAGAGGTGTGGTGGTGACTATTGAAAAAGGAGAAGATGGAATCAACAATGATACATCTCTAATTTTGAAATTATAATTGAGTTTTAATGTTGTAAAATTAAAAAAAAAAATTAAGATTAATACATCACATCAATGGGTAGGGCCACACTCTATAGCTCTTTTAGAGTATCTACAATAGAATGGCTAAAAAAGTGTGTTAAAATATGTGTTATATGACAAAAAGTGATAAAAGTGAGGCCCAAAATATGTGCTAAGACGTGTTAGTTTGTTAATTTTAAAAAGTGAGTGATGGTGCAATGAATGTATTAAAAGGTGTGTTAAGAATATATATATATATATATATGTATATATAATAAATAAAATAAATAAATAAATAATTTAATCAAAAATTTCAAGCCCAAAATTAAATTTTAAGTCCAAAAAAAAATTTTCAAAAAAAAAAAAATCAATTGACCGGCCAGGCGTCCGGTCGGTCAACTGGTCACACCCAATTTTTATTTATTTATTTATTTTTCTTTTTCTTGAAGGGTCCGGACGTCCAGAATAGACTTCTGGGGAGACTTCCGGCCGAATGTCTGGGAGGACTTCCCCAAGCACACACATCTCTCTCCCTTCGCTAACTAAAACGCTAGCCATAGTTAACACACAAGTTAACAACTAACATTAATATACAACACTAATACACCTACTAACACACCCATTACAACACCTACCAGTGTCATTGGTTGGCCAAAAACTAACACTTAACATTGTTTGGCCACAAGTTCCCCTAAACGTTCGGTCGGAAGTCTACCTTGGACGTCCGGACCCTTTAAAAAAAAAAAAAAAAATTAGGTCTGACTAGTTGACCGGCCGGTCAAATGATGGTCAACTTTTTTTCTTTGTTAGGAATTTTTTTTGGGCTTGAAATTTTTTATTAAATTAAATTATTTATTTATTACATATATATATATTTTCTTAACACATCTCTTAACACATCTATTGTACCACAACTCATTCTTTAAAATTAACAAACTCTTAATACATCTTAACACATATTTTTAGGCCGCACTTTTATCACTTTTTGTAACACACAATTTAACACACTTTTTTAATCATCCCACTATAAATGCTCTTATAGTTCATATTTTAAAGCTTCCAAACATTTTTAAGATGGAATTAGGATTTTATCTTTTTTGATAATTTGATTTATGGTTGAGATGTGATATAGAGCTGTAGGTGTAGAGCTCAACACAGCTAGCAAGGGTAAAGACAAAATATATATATATATATATATATCAGAAAAAAACAAATCAAAATAGGGAAAAAGACAAATTAGAGCTTTTTTAGATCTTCTATTTTGGGTGGGTTTGGGAAGTGGGTTGACTTTTTGGCTTTTTGGCTTTTTTGGCTATTTTAGCCTGGGCTTAAAAGCTTGGTTTGTGAAGGACTTTTTGGCTTTTTGACTTTTTTGATTTTTTTTGTGAGAGAAGAGTGTAATGATTATGGGTTGGATGTGATGTTTTGTTTTTTTGGGGCTAAAATAGCCTGTTTTGTCTTTTGTGGCTATTTTAGCCCCAACCCACTTGACAAACGGGGCCAAAGTCTAAAACATTTTTGTTCACGGTTATAATGATATCTAAAAAAAATAAAATAAAATAAAAAAATCGAATGTGGGGTGTCTTACAACATTTTGGGGGTGCATTTAGAGGCTTCCGTTTTGGAAAAAGATTTGTGACTTCAACGAAATTTTTTTTAATTTTTTTTTCTTCTTCTTCCTCGTGTTTGTCTGCAACTCAAACGCGTGAGGAGAGGGAGGAGAGGAGTCCGCCGGTGATCGCCTCCGCCGATCGCATGCCTCCGACCGCCCGCCTCCTCCGCCATGGTTGATGGCCCTCCAGCCTCCGCCTTCTCCTCCTCTTCTTCTTCTTCTTCTTCCTTCGTTTCTGATTTTCTTCATCTGAAAAAAAAAAAATTCAAATCTTAAGCGTCGTTTGATTCGGTCGTGCAAGCCCTTTCGAGTCCTTGTTGCGCTTTTAGCCTTCAATTTATGCTCAAATTTCATTTAAAGCCTTTATGATTTAACTTTTACTCAAGTTTGAAAGGCCAAATTATGACAGTCGTTGTATTTTATTTTTTGTGTCATTTTAGTTCATATATTTTTAATTGATTTAATTTTGATATTAAATTTATGATTTTGTCTCAATTTGATTCAATTGATTATAACGCTTACATTTTTATTTTATTTTTTATAAAAAATATGTACATAAATGTCACGTGTCATATTATTATAAGGACAAAATTATAAACTTACTCAATTTGGTCAGTTAACATCAACCAATTTAGTGATAATTTTTCTTGAAAAACACTAAATATATTATGAATCAGACCAAATTTAAACAAAATCTAAAATTAAAAGTCAAAATTGAGCCAATAAAAGTGTACGGGCCAAAATGACACAAGATATAAAATATAGAAATGACCGGTGTAATTGTCTAATTTTAAATTGTGAGGTGACAAGAGAGTTACATTGAAACTTGGATTCAAATCTACAAACCTAATTAAAACCAAAATAAAATTTTAAGTGAAAGTTGAAAGGTAATTTATTCGCAAGAAGGAATCACTGGACCATTTAAATATCATGCTACATGAGAAGGAAAATTATAAAGAAAAAGTTATTCCTCACTAATTTTTCATTCTGATCCATGTCAATTTTAATGTAAATCAATTGCTCAACATTTCGAGAAACCTACCCACCCAAAAACATTTCCAGAAACCTCATTGGCCTATAACTAATATGAATGTATGTCGAGGACAGAGGTCTCGAACCATTTTTAGTTAAAAAAGATTAAATATTTGAGGAAATACTTATCCTATTAAACATATATTGTAGATGGGTGTACAAAATTAGAGCAATATTGGAGCAATATTCAAGCTGCTTGTGTAAAGCTTTTATTAAAGATAGGTGTACAAAATCAATGCATAAAATATACTTTAAAAAAATAACGTTAACTTTTCATAGGGTGGAATTCATGTCTTAGATGAATCTGAATTATTAAATATTTGGATGAATTATAAATATATTCTTAAAATTTACTTAAATTATAAATTACTCCTGTATGTTTAGAAATTAAATTATGTCTCCTAAGATTTCTAATTTCATAATAAATAAATCCTTTTATTAATAAATCATCAAGTTAATTAACAGTTTTTAATAATGCTAAAAGTTTATTTCAATTAATAATTCAAATAATTTTATTATTGTATAAGTGAACAGTTAGAAATTTCACTTTTTCAATTAATTCTGTTAAATAAAAAAATCTGACAATGAAATATTTGTAATTTTTCAAACTACAAAGGATAATTCATATTTTAAGGGGTATATTTGTAATTTATCCTAAATATTTTACATATTTTTTTGTGTATAAATTCTTTATACATAGTGTTGCTCAATAAATTAAAGCGAATGGAATTTCTTTTAAGTTAAAGCGAATAGTTCCTTCTCCACAGGTCGTTGGGGAAGTTTTATTATATACATTTGTGAGTTATATTATACGCCAATATTAGAGGCTGTAATTAAAATCGAAATAATGAGGAAAAAAAATTCAAATGTATTTTTTTAATATATGTCTAAACACTTTTTTACTCATTTGTGTATATTTTTATACTATTTTCACACATCAACCGTGCTAGGGAGCTCGAAAATGAGCTCCCCCAAATCCCCCTAATTTTCCTTTTTTTTTTTTTTTTTTTTTTTTTTTTTTTTACAGCGGAAGAAGCAAGAAGAAGATGAAGAGGGGGAGGGGGAGAGGGAGGGGGAAGAAGGACTGGCGGGGGCCTAAAAAATGGGCTGGAGGCGGAGGCGGGCGACGAGCGACGGGCAGACGAGCTCGGCTGGGCCGACGACCGGCGGGCGGATGAGCTCGACTAGGCGACGAGCTCTTTCTCTCCCTCTTCCCTCTCCCTCTCTTTCTCTCCCTCTTCCTCTGCTCTGCGTTCAAAAAAAAAACCCAAAACGACGTCGTTTTGGGCTTTAGGGAGATTCAGGAGCGAAATCCTCGAGCTACCAATCTTTATTCTTTCACACATATCGATACTAAAAGCAATTTTCCATGCTTATAGCCTAGGACCATTAGAAAAAAGCAAATTGGAACTCGATATTAAGCAGTCATGTTTATGGGTAGTAAACATCATCAGGTTTGAATTTTTTTTTTATTATTATTTTTTTTCTAGGAAAAAATCAATTTCATTGAATGAATATATACAAGTCAAAGATCTTAAAACCATATATGTATATATATATATTTAAAAAGTGGAACTTCTCTAGCAACTGCAAAATCAAATTGATGATACAACGAGTTCCAGGCGGAACAAGTCGGTTTGATTCACACTTCCCAAACTGGTGCCCGAGATGCCAAGCCCATGGAGAGACCTGCACAAGAGTTTGACGGGGAACAGGGAGTCCCCCAACGAACCCTCCGCCGAGCAAGTTAGAAAGAGAGAAATGGAATGCAGGGATAGATCGATGATAGAGAAGCTTAACCTTTGCCTTGTCTTTGAAACCTGCTTATATCCTCTACTAATCATTTCTTTGTCCCTTCCGACCTATCACATTGGCTAAAAGTCTATGTTCTAGCTTGCCTTGTTCATGGTGAGGCCATTCTGTTTCGACAGGGAAGAGTTATCGCAACAAATGCTGCAGGGAACCTCATTAATGGCTGATGTGTGGTGCAATAACTTTGCAGGATCTTTGTCTGCTGATGTGACTGACTTTTTACATGCCAAGTGTTTAGATGTCACTGGTGCTTGGTGTGACGTTGGGCTTCAAGAATATTGAGAATCGTGGACTGGGCCTTAAGTGGTGGGCCATGTCCTCTATGGGCCCACCCATATCAGTAGTCCCCCATTCCCAAATACAGCTTTAGTCCAACGAAGGGAATAAGGAAGAAAACGAGGGTTGGGAGGGTGGCCGGGTGGAAAGACCGACCATGAGGAGGGCCGACCGCGAGGGATGACCGAGTGAGATGGTCAATTAAGGGGAGGGCTGGCCGCGAGGGGATGACCGAGTGAAAGGGTCGACTGAGGGGAGGGCCGACCGCGAGGGGTGACCGAGTGAGAGGGTCGACTGAGAGGAGGGCCGGCCGCGAAGGGTGACCAAGTGAAAAATTGAAGAGGCGGGACGCGGGGCTCGAGGAGCGGCGGGGCACATGGTGTTGTGAAGTGGAATAGATGGGATAGGGGAAAGGGGTAATGGATCGTAGTCGTACACGTAGCGGAATCCCATGGTGGAGGAGCTAATGCGTTTTAACAAGAAACAAAGGGATAGGGTAATATAGGATATTGAAAAGGCAGTTTTCGAAAAAATTTGAAAATTTTGCAAACTAGCAAAATTTAGTTTTGACCCTTGAAATACAGACAAACCTTAGGCGTTTGGGATTATCCGCTTCACCTATCTTATTGCAAAAAACCAAAGTGTCCCAGAAGTAAACCCATTTGTGTCGAGTGATACACTTTTGCAACACTTTGTGAACTTTATTGTGCCCGCGTCCGAAGAAATTTGCAGATACGCAAGAGAAATGGTGCAAGAGGAAGTGCCTGCCACAAGGCTTGATTCGTTAGGTGACGACGATGCAGTGGAGTTGGTGGAACAGTACCGTGCGAAGTGAAGGGAGGGTAGGGTAGCTAGTCAGGCGATGCGGGCTTGTCCTACGACAATGATTGCAGCTGCGAGACCTGTTAGTCCAGTGGAGCCGGACCACTAGCACACCAAGCCAGACAGATCCATATTTACGGCAAAGGAATTGGAGGGAATAAGGAGGAAGTACCAAATTTCCTCGGAAATAGGGCTGAGGCTGCCCACATCTAATAAGCGGGCGTCAGATGTACGGCCGGATGAATTCAGCCTCTACGAGGAAGCGCTGCGAGAAGGTTTGAGGCTACCTCTCCCCTAAATAGTGGTGGACGTCCTAAACAAACTAGAAGTGGCGTTAGGGCAGTTAATGCCGAACGCCTGGAAAATACTAATGACATGTGCGAGTTCCTGGCAGCAAGCAATCGGAGGGGTGGCCATGACTGTAGAGGAATTTTTCTCTTACTACAAGGCCTCTGGTCAACAAGAGACATGGATGACGTTGCAGGCAGTAACAGGGCGATGTGTAGTGGCGGGGTTGCCGTCTTCGGTGAAGGGATGGAGGCCAAGATGGTTTTTTGTATCAATGAACGGTGGAAGGGGAGTTCGGACAACATGGAAGGTCCCCACTAAATTAGTTGAGCCTATGTTGGACATGGCGACCGAAGACCGAGTGAAGAAGATAAGGGAGTGGAGGGAAGAGAAGGAAGTGAGGACGGACGAGCTGGTCCTTCCTTCAACGTTGTTTGCCCTGAACTTGGGACCACAACCGTTGGGGAAGGATTCGGCAAAGGAGGAGCTGGAGGTGCAGAGGAAGGCGGAAGAGGAGGAAGATGAGAGATGATTGTTTGCCAAAACAGACAAATATTAGGAGACAAAGCTGGGGCCTGCCCTGAAATTGGTGATGAATGAGAGGATCCGACCTCGTCTTAAGCCTCTGGGGGACAAAGACCTGACTGAGTTTTCCCCATTGCCACCATCTATAGATCCACTGAAGGAGAGGGGTAAACGAGAGGTGGAGGCAGGGCTGAAGAGGTCGAAGGAGAAGAGAGTCACCACTAAGGGGAGTAAGGATGCGCCAGGCTTGAAGAAGATGAGGATTGGTAGCAAAGACACCCCCATGGTGGAGAAGGTGAAGGAAGGAGGGGTTGAGGTAACTCCAGAAGGGGTGGTTGTCCCGAAAGCACAAGAGGACGAAAGTCAAGGGGCCCAAGTGGTAAAAGAACACGTGAGTGCCATGGGTCCCGAAACACAAATGAAAAGTGGGGCGGCTGGGCCCAAGCAGGGAATGGAGCAACTGCCCAAGGGAGGTCCTGTGCCTCAAGAAGAAGAAAGAGAGGTGAGGTTGAAGACCGCCATCTACCAAGCGCGAGTAGTGTCTGGGCAATTGGGAGGAGAAGGAGGTGAAGCTAGGACTGCTGCAGACCGGCTCTTGGGAGTAGTAGAGGACACGGCCGTGCCTTCGATGGCGAGTCTTACAGAGGCCGAACTACTAAGGGGGCTTTGCTCAGCCCAGATAGAAGCAACAACCTTAGCAAGAGCCTTGCTGAACAAAGTGGCGCGCGCAAAAGGCGAAATAGGGCCACTGAAGATAAAACTAGAGGAGGTGAAGGCCCAGCTGGAAAGTTTAAGGATGGAGACTGGGGGCTGGAGGAAAGTCGCATGGAGTGCGTGTGCTAGAGGGCTAGAGTATGCCCAGAAGGCCAAGAAAATGGAAGTGTTGGCGATAGTGCAAGGCTATTCAGCAAATTGTGCGAATGCTGAGCTGCTCACAACCAAATTAGAGTTTGAGACAGAACCGTCGTAAGGTGGTATCGTTCGAGTTCCAGTTGGCTGGGGAGCAAAAGAAGCTTGATGAGGCCCAGAAAGCCTGCACCGTTGCCAATGAAAGGTGAAATGAGGCCATGGTCTGTAATGAAGATCTACGCACTCAGTCGATCAAGGAAAAGGAAGAAGCAGATCAGAGGATCACCGAGTTGGAGAAGGCGCTGGTGGAGGGAGGTGCAACTGGCGTCTGAGAAGGCAGAGTTAGAAAAGGCCAAGTTGGCATATGAGAGGACGGCGTATCCCGACCTGTGTATAGCAGATGTAGAGTAGTTCAAGGTGCCCGCCGACTTCCAGATGGCCATTGATGCCGCTGTCGCTAGTAGCTTGGCAAAGGAGGTTGAGGGGGGTGCTGGGCCGTCGGGTGCAGCCGTTGGTGGAAGGAGTGAAGAGGAAGTGACCCAGAGCTTCTAGCGGTCGGACTTCTACAAACATGAGATAGCTAAGTTTTGGGACAGCGCCTGGAAGACCTTCAAACGTAAAGCAAAAGAGCTGTTCCTAGACTTGGACTTTAGCAATGTGAAAATAGATGAAAACGACGTTGCCCAGACCCCCCTGGACGAGGGGGTTGAGAAGGAAGACCTGGCCTCTAGTGAGGAAGGGTGAGCGATGTAGAAGATTGTACTTTTGTTATTTTGTTTTGTGTTCCTTTTTTCTTTTGTTTTTTTTTTTTTTTTTTTGTAATTGTTGTAGTGGATTACATGTAAGTTTGTAAATAAAATAATGAGTTGTGCTTTTTCGTACTGTTGTTATTTCTAGTGAGTTGTAGATTGCAAAATAATGAAAATGCCAAAGTAGGTTAGAAATGGGTATACATCAAGACTTGTGCATGAACTATAAAAGAGGATTATGATGCAAAAACATTAAAAATGGGTACACATTAAAATGTTAAAAGTGTTAGAAAAAGGTTGGCTTTGATGACTATGGATCTAGATGTTGTCCGAATTAATGTAAAATTAAAAATGTCAAGGGTGTCAAAAGAGGTCGTAGTATGGACCTGAATTTTAACTTAGTCTGGCAGAGGCTTTACTTAGCTCGGTCTGGCTGAGCCTTTCGTGAGACTTTAATTAACTCAATCTGGCTGAGCCCTTCATGCTCAGTCTAGCTGAGGCTTTAATTAACTCAGTCTGGCTGAGCCCTTCGTGCTCAATGGACCTGAATTTTAACTTAGTCTGGCTGAGGCTTTACTTAGCTTAGTCTGGCTAAGCCTTTCATGCTCAGTATAGCTGAGGCTTTAATTAACTCAGTCTGCCTAAGCCCTTCGAGACTAAGGCTTTAATTAACTTAGTCTGGCTGAGACTTGAATTAACTCAATCTTAGTAAGTCTTTATTGAAACACAACGCAGATAACAGAAGTGTAAGATCATTTTCATTTATCACGTAGCTTGTTTTCCGCAAATTTACACCATGTATGAAAAGGACAAAAACAACCAAACATGTAGATTGTGAAAAAGAACATCAAGCAATTGATCAATACAAACGTGTAGATTGTGCTTTACTGGAAATAGTGCTTCAAGTGCTCAGTGTTCCATGGGTGGGGGAGGTCTCAGCCTTCCATATCCTAGAGTCGATAAGTACCGGGGCGAGGTCTGGCCTTGACAACGTAAGGTCCTTCCCACTTGGCGGCCAATTTGCCCTCGACCGAATTTTTGGTGGCAAGAGTGGCTTTACGCAAGACTAAGTCCCCAACAGCAAACTCCCTCAGTCGGACTTTGCGGTTGTAGTGTGTCTTCATTTTCTGTTGGTATGAGGCTTGCCTGATGGCAGCGGTCTCGCGAAGCTCTTCGATCAGGTCCAAGTCAGCCCGACACAATTCTTCCGTTAATTTTGTACTCGGGTGCAAAACTCTTGGGGTGGGCAGGCCGATTTCCACTGGGATGACTGTCTCAGCGTTGTATGTTAACGAAAGGGGGTCTCCCCAATGGGGGTTCGGGCTATAGTGCAGTAGACCCAGAGTACGTTTGGTAATTCCTTAGCCTAGAGTCCCTTACCAGCTTCTAACTTAGTTTTGATGATCTTTAGAAGGGAACAGTTGGTAACCTCAACTTGACCATTGGTTTGGGGATGACATGGAAAAGAGAAACATGGTTGGATTTGAAGTTCTGCACAGCATTTCCTGAACTTGGCATTGTCGAATTGCTTGCCGTTGTTGGAGACGATAGCTTGAGGGATACCAAATGGGCATACGATCGACTGCCAGATAAATCGGGTTGTGTTCCACTCGGTAATTGTGGCGAGGGGTTCCGCCTCCACCCATTTAGTGAAGTAATCAATGGTGACGATTGCAAATTTGGTTTGGCCTCGACCAGTGGGCAATGGGCCAACTAAGTCGATCCCCCATTTGGCGAGTGGGTAAGGACTGCAAAGTGTGATTAGTTCTGTAGGGGGAGCATGAGGGATGTTGGCGAAGCATTGGCACTTATCACAGTTACACACAAATTCAATGGCATCTTGGTTAAGAGTAGGCCAGAAGTAACCAGTGTGAAGTATTTATGGGCTAGTGACTTGACGCCCGAATGATTGCCACATACTCCCTCGTGGACTTCCCTCATCACGTAGGTCGCTTGAGCAGGATTGAGGCGTCTCAGGTATGGGCGCGAAAAGCCACGTTTATACAAGAGGCTGTTGATAAGAATGTAGTTGGACGACCGGGCCCTGACTTTGGCGGCCTGCTGTTTGTTGTCTGGCAATTTCCCGTTTGTCAAAAATAGGAGGGTGTCAGCCGTCCATGGAATAGGTTCATTTTGGAGGAAGTGGACTTGCTGGTGGTTTGAGGCGATGGCAGGGTGGACCAGGTATTCAAGGCGGATGCCATGGCTGAGGTCGAACTGGTCGGCCGAAGCTAATTGAGCCATTTCATCTACCTTGGAGTTTTCTGTCCGAGGGATGTGCTTGATCTGGAAAGTGTTGAAGAGGCGGGCAAGGAGGAGTGCAATATCTCTATAGGCCCGCATTATGTCGTCCTTAACGTCGAATTCCCTCGTGATTTGTCCAACGATCAATTGGGAATAACTGAAGACTCGGATGTGGCTCACACCAATGTCTCTGGCTAAGTAAAGACCTGCTACCAGGGCCTCATACTCAGCCTCATTGTTGCTTGCGTCAAACAAGAAACGGAGAGCACATTTGAAATAACCACCCTCGGGGGCGGTAAGGATAAGACCAGCCCCACTGCCTTCTTTGCAGGATGACCCATCAATATTAAGGATCCAAGAGTAGGGATCCTCTGCCTCAGTATGGAACTGCTTGGGTGGGGAGGCCATGTCTGGAGTGGGATTAGTGAATTGCAGGATGAAATCGGCGACAGCCTGTCCTTTGATTGCCATTCGAGGTCGGTAGGAGATGTCAAAATAGCTGAGCTCGACCGACCATTGCATAAGTCTGCCGGACAACTCTAGTTGTTGTATTATCTTTTTCAAAGGTTAGTCAGTGAGGACGAAAATGAGGTGGGCTTGGAAGTAAGATCGGAGTCGTCTTGAGGCTATGACCAAGGCCAGGGCCATCTTTTCCAACAGTGGGTAGTTTTGTTCTGCTCCCCTGAGAGCCAGACTAATGTAGTAGATCGGACGCTGGATAGAGCCGTCCTCCCTGATGAGGGCTGCGTTGACCGCAGTGTTTGTGTAACACCCCAAAAAAATGCAAATTATAATTATATGAATTATCCATGTGTTAATTGCGAATTATATGATTTAATTCATGTATATTTGTCCAAATTGGGAAATTATTTGTTGAGAATACAACTTTGGAATTGAAATTGACGACATAAATGGGTTCAGAAATTAAAATTGAGTACAAGGATATGTTAATTGGAATTTTTAGAGTTATTCAGGAAGTTTAATTAAAAATTGATTCCGTCTGATTCGCTAATTTTAATAGGTTGGAATTAAATAATTAAATAGGAGTTAGAGCTTAATACACATTAGTATAATTTAATTTAGTGTAATTAAGATTATAAGGATGAGGATTGAATTAATTTGAGTGAATTCATATAATTCCTAACTTTTGTTTTAATTAAACCCAAAATAGGTAGAATCAAAAGATTAGTGAGTGACCATAAATTGAATAGAAAAGAAAAAGAAGAGTTTAGTGGGTCTTGTTGGGTGTCATACAAGTTATACACGTAGAGAGAGAGGGAGAGATTGTGCTGGAGAGTTCAAAGAGTAGAAGAGAGGAAAGAAAAGAACACCAAGAGGAGGAAAAGAAGAACTTAGGTAGAAAAGTGCCTTGAGTTCTCATAATTCAACAAGTAAGGTAAGCATTCTCTCTCTAATTTCTTGAAATTGAGATTTACACATTCAACATCTTTAAAGATTAAGGCTGAAATTAAGAAGAATTGATGATCAAATGAAGGTTTTGCTCATATTGCTAAGGATTAAGACATGCATGTATATATATATATATATGGAAGAATTGAATGAATTAGTTCATAATCCTTACATGCATGACATATTTTCAAGAGAACAATGATTCTAAACTTATTTTCAAACATGATTCATGGAGTTTAAGGAGAGATTAAGCATGAATTAGAGCTTGGGTTCAAGAAAATGGATATTTCATGAAATTGAGTTTCAAAAATGGAAAATGGGTTTAATTTGATATTTAGAGCCTTATACGAGTTCAATTAAGCATCTAATTTAGGTTCATAGGATTAGATGTACTCAAATTAAGCCTTAATTGACAATTAATTAAATTTAATTGAAATTGAGTTAGGCTTAAAATTATGTAAATAAATGTGAAGATTAATTATTTGGGCCTTGATTTGCTTGAAAATAGAGTTGAAATTGCAAAATGTGCATATTTATGAGTTTCTGATTTAGTAATTTAAACATGACTGAATAATTGTAATTTAATGTGTATGAACCTAATTTAAGTTTAATTGTGAAATTAGTGAACTTAATAAGAGTTGGTATATGATTAGATTATTTATATTTAATTAGTTTGGTTAATACATGACTAAACATGTTTTAATTAGAGGTTAAAGGAAATTAATGATCTAATTAATTCCTAATTCTAGTCATCTATATTTAAAAACTTAAGTGAACTAAATATGTTTACGATGATTGTGTATCGTGCTATGCATATTTGTGATTGTAGGTCACGAGTCAAAGACTGCTTGACCAACCGTTCTGAAAGCCCACTGTGAGTAACATTTCTGTAAAGATATGATGATATAAATTATGTTTTAATTGTTATTGATAAGCTATGGTTTCTTGAAATGATGTCTTGATTATGTGAACGAATGTCCTATTTGTGAATTTATTATGACATCCATAGATAGTCCCAAGTCATGGGGAACGGCATGTAAATGCGGGTCCATGACATATATGTGATACGAGATCTCGTTAGCCACTTCATTGTGGTGATATGTGTTTAATCGGTATCCGGAACCCATTACTCTAGTCAGAAGATGATATGTGATATGTTCTGTGAGATGTACCATTATGTTATGTTCTGATATGAGATTAATATGAATGATTGTGTCATGATTTGTTTTACGGATATGATATATTTGGAATTCGTTCACTAACCCCTTTACTTTAATGTTATTCACTGGGCTTTAGCTCACTGTTTATATATATATGTATAGGTGAGCGTTCTGGAGGACAAGTCTAGAAGGAGTCGTTAGTTGAGCCACCGTTTTGAAGTCTACCGCGTGGTTCTGAGTGCCTTAGAGTTGAGGCTAGGCCTAGAAAGCCGTTGTCAAGCTTTTGATCATGCAAGAAACTTTTATTATGTGCATATGTTATGTATAAGATGTTAAGTTATAAGTTATGTATTGAATGTGGGTAAATTAACGTTTTTGCATGTAAATATTTGTTCATATAGATGCACAGCTCATTGGACTATTTGTGTTTTTGCATATTACTTCCGCTAGCCCCGATTATTTATGATTGTACAGGAAGGCCTTTGGTAATCTCAGATTACTGGCCGGTTATGACGTTAAACTTATAGGGGCAGGTTTGGGTCATGAGAGTTTGATACGGCTAAGTAGAGAAAAAGGGGCTCACCCGTGATCGCCTGAGAAAGTAAGGGGGGTTGGCCATGCACTGCTTTAATTGCTGAAAGGCTTCTTCGGATTCTGTCGACCACTCAAAAGCCTGCCGAAGGAATTTAAAGAATGGGAGGCACTTGCCTGTTGCGCGGGAAATAAAACAGTTGAGGGCAGCGACTCTGCCCATAAGCCTTCAATCTCTCTAATTGTTCTGGACAACTGCATTTCTATCAGAGCCTTGATCTTTTCGGGGTTAGCCTCGATACCCCCATTGACTGACCATAAAACCCAAGAATTTCCCAGATTCGATGCCGAAGGCGCATTTCTCCGGGTTCAGCTCCATTTGATACTTACGCAGAGTGTCAAAGGTCTCTCGCAGGTTTTTCAGATGATCAGAGGAGAGTTTGCTCTTGACAAGCATGTCGTCGGCGTACACTTCCATGTTTCGACCTATCTGGTGATGAAAAACGGCATTGACTAACCGTTGGTAAGTTGCTCCAGCGTTTTTCAGCCCAAATGGCATGACACGATAGTGGTAAGTCCCCCGATCAGTTATGGAGGAGGTGTGTTCCTGATTCGATGGGCGCATAAGGATTTGATTGTAGTCAGAGAAAGCGTCCATAAAGCTGAGCATTTGATGTCTGGTCGTGGCATTAATAAGTAGATCTATGCGAGGAAGGGGATAACTATCTTTGGGGCAAGCTCGGTTGAGGTCGGAGTAATCGACACAGAGTTGCCATTTATCGTTGTTTTTACGAACCAGGACCACATTTGACAGCCATCTGGGGTAGTCCACGTTTTTGATAAACTGTGCCTCAAGAAGCTTATCTACTTCAGAAGTAATAAGAGTGTTGCATTCCGGGTGAAAGATGCGCTGCTTCTGGCGAAGGGTCTGAAATGGGGCTCAATGCTAAAACGATGGGTGATGAAAGAGGGATCAATACTTGGCATGTCGGAGTGGGTCCAGGCAAACACGTCCTTGTGCTCGATCAAGAGGGCTGTAAGGTCGGCCTTGGTTTGGGGGGATAGCTGGCTGCTAATCTTGGCAGTTTTGGTCGGGTTGGTAGGGTTGATGAGGACCTTGACAAGCTTTTCGACTGGTTCTCCTCGGACCAGCTCGTCTTCATCTCTAACATCGAGTCCTTCAATGATCATAGCCTCCTTCAGCTTGACCTCTTTAAGTGAAGTGACGTAACATTCTCTAGCCACGGTCTGCTCTCCCCTCACAGTACCGACCCCAAGGTCGATAAGGAATTTTACGACTAGATGGAAAGTGGACGTGACAGCTTGAAAAGCATTTAGGGCGGTGCGGCCGAGGATAATGTTGTAAGTAGAGGGACAATCGACGACGAGGAAAGTCAACAGCTTTGTGGTCTGTCGCAGGTATTCTCCGATAGTGATAGTAATGGGAAGATCAATGGAGCCTATGGAGGTCACCCGGTCTCCAGTGAAGCCAACCAATGGGGTTTAGAGAGGAGACAAACTCTCTTTCCCGACCTTGAGTTGGTGATAGGCGTTGAGGAAGATGATGTCTGAAAAGCTACTGTTGTCGACGAGCACCCGTCTGACTTTGTAATTGGAGAGGAGAGCAAAGATAACGAGGGGGTCGTCATGGGGGTAACAGATGCCTGTGCAATTGGCCTCCGTAAAGGTGATGGGCTCCATCCACTGCCTGGGTTGTTTGAAAAGGCGGTCCAATGTTGTAACTTCTTTATCTAAGCCCTGCCTTATTTTCCTAAGTTCTGCCCGTTGAGCTGAACGGGATGGTCCTCTACAAGCAAGCCCTCTAGCAATAACTCTGATCTCTCCAACCGGGGAGGCAGGGTTGCCTTATGCCCGGGGTTGCTGTGGGGGCCGATCATGACCTTGGTTGGGTTGTGCGGGTTGTTGAGGAGGGGTATGTCGACGATTGTTTCTGGTAGGTTTAGTCTTCTGCCTTTGCTGAGGGCGGTCTGCCGTGAATCGACTGAAACGGCCCTAGCGTATCAAGCCCTCGACCTGGTCTTTGAGGTTAACACACTCCTCGATATTATGGCTGTGGTCCTTATGGAAACGACAGTATTTGGACTAGTCTCGCCGGTTGGAAGGAGACTGAGACGGTTGGGGCCATTTTAAAGGATAGTCTCGTTGACGCTGGTTCAGGACTTGTTCTATGGGGGAATTGAGGGGTGTGTAACGTTCGAGCTGGCCGAGCAGTTGGGTAGGCGCCGACCGGTCAGCTCGAGTAGGTTGGTCGGTATACTGAGGTGTTTGATAAGTGTACTGGGTGTTTCTGGTTTCAGAGTCCTTTCTCTTCTCTCTAGAGGTCGAGTTTTTGGTTGTAGGATCTTGTCGAGCAGCTAGGGAATCTTCGGCATTCATGTATTTTTGGGCTTTGGAGAGTAGGGTCACCATGGAGGTTGGGGGTTTTTGGAGAGAGAAAAAAGAAAATCAGACGATCGTAGACCGGCCATGAAAGCCGTGAGAATGACCTTGTCATTGTTTTCCGCTACCTGCAGAGCTTCAGTGTTGAAGTGGGTGACGAAGTTGTGCAGCGACTCCCCTTCCGACTAACGGATGTTGAGGAGTTGGGTTGCCAGACGTCGCTAGCACTGGGCACCAATGAAATGGCTGAGAAATGAGTCACTTAGGTGCTGGAAAGTAAAGACAGAGTCTGTTGGTAGTTGACTAAACCAGAGTCGAGCCGACCCCTTAAGTGTTACGGGGAAAGCCCGGCACATGATCTCGTCGGGGAATGCATGGAGGACCATGAGGGTCCTGTAAGTCTCCAAATGGTCGACTGGGTCAGTTGTGCCGTCGAAAGAGTCGATCGAGGGCATTTTGAACTTAGGAGGTAGGGGTTTGTCCCTAATGGAGGCAACAAATTGTGAGTTGGCTGTGGTGGAGGGTTTATTCTGTATGTTTTGCATGACTCCTTGCAGTTAGAGTTTCATGGCTCGAAGTTCTGCGTCCTAAAAAGGAACGTGTTCATCACTGGAATGCAGCAGAGGCTGGACACTGCTGGCATCTCCCTTGAGGGTGGGTGCCTGGACCGATGAGTGTAGGGCCCGAGGTGGCGGGTTTATATCTGGAGGAAGAGGTCGCAAGCCTTCCAAGTTGGATGGGTGGGACAGTTAGATAGGATGGCTCGGGGCTCGCTCTCGGTTGAGTGGGATGTCTTGAGGTGGAGGAGGAGGGATAAAAAGGTCTCTTTGAAGCAAAGCATTGATCAGAGTCTAGTTTTGTTCGGCTAAGCGGTTAATGCTGTTAGTGAGTTCTGTGAAATAATGCGGTGGGTTGTTTGGGTTAGGAGGTTGACTTGGGGGTCAGCAACATTAGGTTGAGAGGCCATGGATCTAATTGTGACCATCCACCCTAGGGGGGTGGCAGATAGGGATTACCAGGAATGGATCTCCGGCAGCAATGAGCACAATTGCCACACGGAGCAGAAAGGTTTCCCACAGACGGCGCCAACTGATGATACAGTAAGTTCCAGGCGGAATAGGTTGGTTTGATCCACGCTTCCCAAACTGGTGCCCGAGACGCCAAGCCCATGGAGAGACCTGCACAAGAGTTCGACGGGGAACGGGGAGTCCCCCAACAAATCCTCTAACGAGCAAGATAGAAAGAAAGAAATGGAATGCTGGGATAGATCGGTGATAGAGAAGCTTAACCTTTGCCCTATCTTCGAAACCTGCTTATATCCTCTACTAATCATTCCCTATCCCTTCCGACCTGTCACGTTGACCGAAAGTCTATGTTCTAGCTTGCCTTGTTCATGGTGAGGCCGTTCTGTTCCGACGGAAAGGATTTATCGCAATAAATGTTGCAGGGAACCTCATTAATGGCTGATGTGTGGTGCAATAATTTTATAGGATCTTTGTCTACTGATGTGACTGGCTCTTTACATGCCAAGTGCTTAGATGTCATTGGTGCTTAGTGTGACGTTGGACTTCAAGAACATTGAGAATCGTAAACTGGGCCTTAAGTGGTGGGCCATGTCCTTTATGGGCCCACCCATATTACAAATGTTAAAATTGTGAAACCAATATAGTTCTAACAAATTTAAACTCGTTGATATGACTGGCTACTGGTTACCTGTGGTCATCTCATTTGTTTCCTTAATATTGATGTAACATGATTCTACCACTAGTATTTGATATTTACATTTGAGGCCAAATCTTACCACTATCCTCGTAATTTTATTTTATGTTTTTATCAATTTGATTCTTATAGTTTTAATTATATTAATGTTGTCATTTAATTTTTCATATTATGATAATTTAATCCAATTAATAACATCTATTAAGAAATTAAACAAAATTAAGAGAAAATTGTTTCTTCAAAAGGAAACAATTCATTCTAAATTATACATTAACCTTTCAATTACTTTGAGAATACTAAATGGATTATTTTGTTTCTTAATATCAATTCATTCCAAATTAGACCAGATTGACATATTATAAAAATTTTAGAAGCAAAATTGATGCGATTAGAATTATAAAGACCATATTGACACACAAATTACAAGAACTACGAGTGTAATTTGCCATGCATTTTAATTATGAATCCGTTATTGTTCCCTCTTCTAATTAACTTCGAGACTTCTACTCTCTTTTTCTTTCTTTTTTTTCCAATAATGCTACATTTATGATCTATTTATACCATATTTCAAATACCATTTCATATAGCACAGTCACAACTATTAATGCAAAGAATTGCACATAAGCTCCATTAATATCCAATGATAATAATTGTGCTACATGAGATAGTATTTAAAATAGGCTAGAGCTTCTCTCCAGTCCGTAATTGAACAAGGCAGTATTATTGGGCCCCAATGGGCCTGACTCTGAGCTTATCTCAATGATCTAAACTGTTTCAATATGTAAAATTCGTCGAGTACATCATTCTTGCAAAAAATCACATTGATCGGATATCAATAGTCATTTGATCATTTTGCATTTGTTTCAACGGTAATTATGATTTTAAAAATAAATCACAAACACAAATGTAATATGATCAAGTGGCTATCAAAATCTAATCAATGTGATTTTTGCAAGGATGATATACTTAACGAATTCTACACTTGAAACGATTTGGATCATCAAGATGGGCTCGGAGTCAAGCCCAACAACACTATCTAGTCCGAAAATGAACTGGAGAAAAGTTATACCGTGTAAAATAAGATATGAATAGATGGTAAATATTGTATTATTGAGTAATGATATGGTACACACACTCAAAAAGAGTGTATTCCATATGCAAATGATAATATGTGACGTAAATTATCACGAATGTGATATTTCAATGGAGTCATAACTATAAATAATAAATTAAAAAAAAAAGTGAATTCTAACCAAGCACTGCATAAGGTGTAACTAAATTTTTTTAAATCATAATTAAAATAATATTATAAACAATATCAATAAATTATAACTAATATCCGAATAAGTCATAATAAAAAAATCTCAAAAATCGTATCTAAATGAGATATGATACTCACCCATAAAATTTTCATTATTATTATTATTTTGGGGTTAAAATCTTAGCAGTGACAGCCCTCACATTCATAAACATGAGAATCCAGAATCATGATTTTGCTATAATATATATATATATATATATTAGAATAAAGTGAATGAGTAATAATAAGGGGCACTTATCAATTAGTCCTGTTAACTAGGCTTATTTACCTACAGGTCCTAACTAATAAATTTAACACTATAAAAATAAGAGAGTGATAAATTTATCACTAAAAATTTATTCATAAAATAAAGAGACTGATAAATTTATCACTATAAAATTATTCATAAAAAAAAAGACTGATAAATTTATCTTTATCACTTAATAAATTATATCAAATAAGACTTTCCAAAGTAAGACCTATTGAGTAATAAATCTCCAAAATTGGACCTATTGGTAGTTTACCCTAATAAATAATAATAATATGGGCCAGGAATACCCACGGCATCTTCACTAAACACATGAAAGGCGCGTCCAACGTTTCGTTTAGGATAATTGTTTGTTGGGAGTTCTTTTGGGGTAGGAAGGACTTGTTTAGGAAAAAGAGAGAGAAAGAGAGAGTCAACTAATCTTAGATAAATGTTGTGCTGGATTTCACCTCTCTCTCTCTCTCTCTCTCTCTCTCTCGTGATTGAACTTTGATTTTATCTTGGGAGGTGACATAGCCTGGGTAGGAGGGGGACGTATTGAGGAATCAGGATTCCCTTCTTCGCTTCTCTCTTTAACTTCTTATTTGCCAAGTAATTGGGCTTACTTTTGGGTTTCATTTTGATAATCTGAACCGTTGATATTTTAAAATTTGTTAAGTACATTATACTTTTAAAAAATTAAGTTGATCAGATATCAAAAAATATGTGTTCTAAAAACTATTTTTAAATTTTAAAAAAAAATGATTTGTAGTTCGATGATTAGAACACATAATTTCTGATATCTGATCAATTTGATTTTTTACAAGTATAATATACTCAATAAATTTTAAAATATGAACGATTCAAATTATCAAAATTGTATCCAAAAGCAAACCCGATGACTCAACAAGTAAGAAGTTAAAGAAAGAAATTAAGGAGGAATCCTTATTCCCTATTGAGTGCCTTTACTTTTCTCTCCAGCTGGCTTCTTACTTTACTCATGTAGAGTAAGCATGTGGAGAAAAGAAAACAGATACAACCCCATTTTAAATTCTTTTATTTCAGAATGAATATTGGAGCTCAAATTTTTCTATTACCTTATTATTTTTAGACAAATGTAAGGGAAAAAGAGTGCATCTCAAATTTTATTAAAAATCAAAATTTGTCTTCCACAATTACAATATTCCATTTATACAGAAAAATCAATTTTAAAAACCCTAAAGAATTAATGAATCAGAAATTAAATATAAAATCGTGAATAGAATAAAGAATTTTAAAAAACAGGCTAATTGAATGCTTAGCTTGAGTATTTTAATTAACAATGAAAGAAAGGACAAAAAAAAAAAAAAAGATTCTCAAAAGAAAATTTTGCTATAAAATAAAAATATGTCAAAATCGTTATCAAAATGATTGAATGCACTCATAATTTGACAATGGGGATGTTTATTGCATCTTATGAAACTGATTATAACTTATTTTAATTTGAGAATCTATATTAGATTGTTTGATACAGTTTCTACTTATAATTTATTAGGGAGAAATAACTTAAATAAATTAAAAAAATTAATAATTTAGAAACTAGGAGAAGAGTGTTTTTAGCTTATGTTCTTTTATTATTATATTTTAGTTTATAAAAAAAAAAACTCTACCGAACAGGGCCAATTTTGATGGCAGTCATTCACTCTGTGGGGTTATTTGAGGAGTGCTAGATTAGTATATTTTTAAATTTTTTACAAAAAAATGTGAAATGTAAATTAAGATTAAAATAATGTGATAGAAAAATGATATAACTCAAATAAAATAATACACTAAAATAACATGTATTATTTTAACACATAACTTCTATATATATTTTCAAGACCCTTTCAAAATAATTTTGTTTTTTTTATTTGTTTGACACAATGTCAAAAACAGCGTTGATAAATGGGCACATTACACCGTATAAAGCCTACACGATATCGTTTTAGGCTAGCATATAATCCTATCCTATATATACACACTACATAACTTGCATTTTTTTATTTTTTATATCAACACAAATATATTAATTTATATCTAGAGTAAGACCTTAATTGCTCCTTAAATAGAAGGTGACCTCAGCTAGGAACCAAAAATAGGAGGCACTTTCTTGAGCCAAGATAGTTTAGTTTAGTTTAATAATCAGTCCAACGGTTGTATAATTACGAAAAGAATGACACTAGCCAAGTTTCCTAGCATTTTCCCAGACACTTTCTAGGAAAGTCAGTAAACAATCTCTAAAAGCATTGCGTCATCTAACAGGCTCGTGTTAGTTTAATATTTAATTTTTCTCGATTCAAATCATTAGTAGTAGCAAAAACATGGATGATTTACTATGAAATCAAAAAATGAATCATGGAACATCTTATTAATTAAGGTCGGTACTAAACTAATTACACTGCCGCTCTTCGTTAATATGCTTCAGATCATATTGACATATATATATATATATAAGAAGATTTGCAAAAATACTAGACAATAGGGAGATATAGAAACTATAATGAGGCTTTCTGCTCATTGAGTTTTATTTTGCTTAAACATTTAAAGAGTGTGAACAATATAAACATTTTAATTGGATGAAAATAGTGGGGTGTAAAATTTTGGATGGGAACATTACACTTTTTTTTTTGGTATGAGGTCCACGTGTTTAGACCAATCACATCTTGTATTTTGTTTACATTACTTACTAATAAAATAAAAAAAGAAAAAGAGTGTATTGTTCACACACTTTTTGTTTCCTAATAATATATTTGGATTTTGGATTTAAGAAGAAATTTGTAAAGAAAAAGGAAGAATGAGGAAAAATTGATAATAATTATAAATAAATAAAAAAGAATTAAGTTGTCAAGATTTGAGGGAGATTTGTGGAGAGGGGAAAAAAAAAACAAAAAGGCAAAAGAACAAAGGCTGACAAAAATTTAGATCATGCCTGAATTAAAGATTTAAGGAAAGATTTGTGAAGGGATCAAATATGAATTCACATCAACGCTGAGCATGTTGGGTCCCGTGCTTAGCAAATGTGTACATTGATATACGATAATACCATGATTTTAAATGGCGATACTAGGCGATATATTGATACAACTTGTGATATAACCGAGTTTTAAGCAATGAGTATGGAGAATTGAATGTTATGGTTGCAAATTTTTAAAATTATTAGTGATATCAATGTCACTTGCAATATAACGTATCAAGAATATCGAGCAATATAAATAAAAAATTAAGTATTGCAGTTGTGAATTTTTTATATTATCAAAAAGAAAATTTTATAGTAATTAGGCTATATATAATTTTTCATTTTAATCGGTATATCAAGATATATCAATATCAAAAAAAATAAAATAAAATTCACCTAATTTATATGATGCATATTGACCAATATTAAAAATGATGGCCAACTCTCACACCGCACATGGTTGTCAAACCCAACAACTACCCTACACAATGAGGCAACAACTTTAGTTCATTTTGGTAGAAGGGTTTGTTAGATTTTTGTGATTGGTAATTTCGTTTAATAAAAAAAATTTCAGTTGTAATTTTATGCGCTCTTATGTTTCAGTGATGATGTGAGTGTTTGGATGCGAATCAAATCCGAATTATGCCTATGTAAAAGAGTTTGTGATCTTGAGGCTTTTATGTTTGCTACTTCACTGACTATGTACGGGGATTGAAGCTAAAGTTATGCGATTGTTCGAGCGGTCAATTGTACGCTCGAGCGGTGGCATCATCTTATATTTTTACAAAGCAGATTGAACTTCTGAGAAAATCATTTATGCGCTCAAGTGGTGGAGTCTTGGCTCGAGCAATGGACATGCATTTTAGTGCGTTGGCTCAAGCGATGAAGTGGTCACTCGAGCGATCTTCGCGACTCTATTTTCTAATAAGTGTGTCGTTCGTTGTTTTTAGGGTCAAGTTGTCCATAATCTTAGAGAGAAAGAAAAGACAAAGTATTTTCTATTGGAAGTTGTTTTATATGAGTTTTCTTGGTGTATAGGTGATTGATTGATCAGCGAATTATAGATTGTCAAGCATCAAGAATTGTTCTTATTATTTTGTTCACAAAAGAGAGAGGTGTTTTTCGGTGGATTTCGGAGAACTTGGGATTGAAATTTTGATAGATTCCGGAGTGGCTCATCGTCGTGAATTCAACATCAGCGTTGTAAATTCAACGTTGAGTAAGACAATTCTAATGTGAAAACGGTGATGGAAGAAGCATATCAGGTTTGATTCAATTCACTAAGTAATTGAGAGTACTCTTGTGTAATTTCTGTTTTTGTCTTCTTAGTATATTGTCTTGTGATTTTGGTCTGTAAATTTTTTTATCACAATGGAAGGTAGTCCAATTGTGATTTTTTCATATTAAATTGTTGTGTCGATTTGTCTTAATTGTTTGATTGTGATTGATATTCTCTATTTAAAATTGAAATATAATTACGAATCAATATCTCGAGATTATTTTTAAAAAAAATTTGCTCAATTTTATTATTATTTTTTCCCCATAAATTCGTTAGGGCGAGTCCTGTCCTATGTCCACCCAAAATTCATGATTTTTATAAGCTTTGTAAAATTTATAAAAATTCACTATGACTTCTTGGACTTAAGATTTGCACTTGAGATTTTCTAGCCAAGCCCAAACCTAAGCACAACCCTTAGCTAGGTATAAAGTAATATGCAATTGCTAGTGTCGTGAGCCCAACAAAAAATGGGCTCTTAGAAAAATTTTGTTTGGTTTTGTTTACAGAAGAGGAAGTGCTAGGCCCACTAGCTCATGTTTTGCAACTTTTATTTATAATATACGATATTATCTTTTATTTTTACTAGTGGTTATATATGTGCGTTGTGCGTGATTCTTTATTAATTATTAATACTGTAATTATACGTATTTTTTAAATTAATATGTGATATTTATACAAAGTATAACGACTTATATAAGTAAATTGATCTATATCGAAAATATAATTAAGTGAGAAAAGCATACATACTCAGCTAAAGAATTTAAATGATAAATAAATTTTTTTATAAACATAAACATTAATTTATAGTTAGAATATTGAGATCACAATCTTATTTTAAACAAAGTCCTTTCAATGTATAGTGTTATACAAATTTTTTTCTATCAACTTCTCACTACAATTTTTCATAATTTATACCTGTAATATAATTGAAGGTATGAAATTAATTACAAAATTACATAATTTTGTTTAATAGTTCATCTTATAATACAAATTTATTGAACCCACTATTACATATTTATTTGCATACGATTGGTATAAGAATGTATTAATGTCAATATGTAATATATTTTTATATATCAAGAATTGCCATGAAGATTTTGCATAATAAAAAATATAATATTAGTAATCAATATATTTTCATTTATATAAAAAATGTGAAATAGTTTTGTTTTAATAAAATGAAATGATATTGTAGTTTAATGTTTCGATCAATATAGAAATTTCATAATTATTTTCACGATGTTATTAGATCAATGCTTATGAGTGTTTATATGGTCACTTTTATGAAACTATCAAGTTATATAATTTATTATGACATCTATAAGTAATTAGCATATAATAAAAATTGATAAAAAAATTTATTTGATGTATTTACTTTCTGTATCATTGAGTTACTGCAATAATGTTTGGGCATCATTTGATTTTTTTTTCCTTATAATTTGACTAAAATGTGTGCATGAAGTATATTATTTTTCTTAAATTTCACAACAGATATGACAATTTTTGCTTCAGCTCGTCTAACTTTGCTTAGAGATGTTACAATAGATTTTCTATAATTTTTGTTTACCATCTTCTTGTTTTTCTTCTTGCTCACCATTATAACTCATTGTAATAAAAATATTTTGATGAGTAAGGATTTGAGGCGATATCATATTGTTATGAATTTTCAAATTCATTTTCCCTCAATAATGTGATTTTTTTTTGTGAGAGGAAAAAAAAAAAATTATTGTCATGATGGAGGTGTTTTACAAAGTCTTGATTTATTATTGAAAGTATTTGTTGTAGACATTTATTTGTGTGATATATATGTATATATGTATTGAACATAAGTTGATAGGAGAACAATGCATAATTTCGCAATTTTTTTCTAACAAATATAACTATATTATTAAAGCGATACATGTTAAAAATTAAAATATCTGATGGTAACATAGCATTACAGATTGACAATGTATGAATACAATAACATATATAAATTTACATTTATATTTTTATATATATTCACAAAAGTAATATAATCTTTTTATAAAATGAGAAGTTAATTATTCATGACTAAATAGTTGGTCATCATATAAATGTTTAGTGTTACATTTTTTGTGTGTATACACCATTTTTTAATTATATTATTAAATTCACATAAAAATTGAAAAGAATTTGTGAATAATTTGTATAAAATTAGAGATTAGTGAAGAAAGATTTAAAAAAAGAGAAGTTTATGTTTGGTTTGAATTTCTAGAGTGATTTTGGGAAAAAATTTTTAAAATTTTGTTTAGTTTGTAAATTTTTCAAAACAATTTGCAAAATCACTTTCTCTCTCTTATCTATCAATTAATCACTTTTTCTCTCTCTCTCTCTCTCTCTCCTCTCTCATTCTCAATCACTTTTTTTCTCACACACATCTACTCAATTATAACAAAATATCAAATCATTCCAAACTCCCAAACTCTAAAACTGCTTTCAAAATATACAACCAAATAAATCAAAAAAAATTCTAAACTCTCTTCCTAAAACAATTTTTAAAAACTACTCTCCCAAAACCAAATCAAACATACCCTATGTTTGATTTTCATATTTTTTATAGTGTTTGGTTTAATATTTTTGGTTTCATACTTTTTAATATTTTATAGTGAATTTTTTATAGTGTTTGGTTTGGTTTGTTTTTTAAAATTTTTGTTTTGAATTTTTTGATTTTCATATTTTTTTTTTTGTTTTTGACACTATATTTTTTAATAACCTTTTTATTTTCTTTTTAGATTCACTTAATTTAATATTTTTTATTTTTTAGTTTATTTTTAGATTTAAATTCACTTAATCTAAATACACTTTAAAAATAATTTCTTGTGTATTCTATTTAGAAAAAAATACTAAATAATAATAATAATAATATATGATAATAGAAAATAGTATATGTTTGAATATATAAAAAATTTTACCAATATTTTCCTTTTTTATTCTATTTTAATTATTAGATATTAGATTCTCATATAAAAGTATAATTTAAATATAAAATATGAAGAAATTTCAATATCTTTAATTACCAAAACTGAAAATTTACAAAAAATCAAAAATTGAAAAACATATTTCAAAAAACAAATCAGCAAAAGTGGTTCTTATTTAAAATTTTGATATCATACATTGGTTATTAAAGTACCATGCGAAATATTACAATTCATAAAATATAATTTAAACAAAAAAAAAGTGTATAAAAATAACCTATGAAATTTTGAGATGCAGTACAAATATCTATTTTAAAAATGCATGCGCTTACCTCTGTCTAGATTCAAATGAATACATACAATTTTAAGATTCAACGAAAATTATTCATAGTGATTTGATCCATGATGGACAATTATAAATAAATATTATGTATAGCAGTATAGAAGCAGATACAGGAAGTAAAAAAGAGTAATTATTTTTTATTCTTCAATCATTATCAGTGTAAAAAATAGTTAGACATTTTTTTTATAAAATTTTTTGATAAGAAGGGAAACAGTTTGTTGATGTTTATATAGAACTCTTTAAAGAAGATATATCATTTTTTGGTGTTGAACTCTAAACATAAAGAGATAATTAGTTTATATAGGACTGTTCAGAACTTTTAAAAAATATAATAAAATTGAGAGGGTAAAATTAAAATTTAAAAAAATAGAAAACATAACAGACTTTTCATACTTTTATTAGGGCTGAGCAAGAAATCCGTATAATCCGTAATCCGATCCGGTCCAGTCCAATCCGATAGGTTTGGATTGATTTTTTGAATCCGTGATTTGGTTTCGGATTGAAAATTTAAAAATTTGTAGGCCACAGATTAGTTCCAGATTGAACCCCACGGTTCTGGATTGGAATCGATTCGAATCGTATACAAATAGTCTCTATTTATACTATAGACCCTCCCACATAATATCATTTCTTATTACTTTTGTTTGATGCTATGTTTAGTTTTAATACCATGAAGAACTTTGCTTTGTGTAATGTGTATCCAATTTTATTGCTTTTGTTTGTTGCTTTTATTTATTGCTTTTATTTGATGCTATGTTTATGTTTTTATAAAATTAAAACGCTCTATATTTTTTTTTTGTTATTTAATTATGTGAATCCGTAGTTCTAAACCAATCCAATTCGTGTTTAAACGGATTGGTTCGAATTGGTTTCACGATTTAAACGGATTGAATTGATTCAAAATTTTCAAGAACCATAGATAACAGATTAGTCTTAATTTTATCTCAATCCGGACTAATTCAGACCATGTTCAACCCTAACTTTTATAACAATAGTAGATTAACATTACAACTCTTAGGCCCGTTTGTTTGGGAGATAGAGGTGGGAATGGGATTGAGATGGAAGTGGAATCCATTATATGTTGTTTTTGTTTTGGGAGATGGAGAGGGGATTCATAATCTCATGGGATTGAGATGGGCCTTGGTGTTGGAATTGAGATGGAGAAGGTGGAGATGTTATTAGAAAATTAGTCCCATGGGATTAGGTTTTTTTTAAATTTTTTTATTTACATGTTAGGCATTTTTTAAAACATTAATGTTTAATGTTTTTGTATTTTTTGTTAAATAATATTATAATTTTATTTTTTTAATATTTTATATTTCTTTTATAAAGTAATAATTTAACAATCTCTACATCAACAACTTTATCAAAATAAATACAATTTTACTTAATTATCTTCCTATCAATCTCTTCTATTTTTCTTCTAAAAACAAACCACGCCTTAGAGTTATAAATTAATCTCTCCACCCCTCACCTCGTCTGCCTTACTGATTTGCCATGCCTCTAATATGATTCAATGTGAAGACGGGACATTATAAACCCGTCTTGACCCCATTGCCATTGTTACACAAGACAACTGGACAACATGAAAGGCATAAAGGTTGGATAATGGCATATCATGAAATGGGAAAAATAAAAGTAGGATAATGGCATATCATGAAATAAGAAAATAAATTATTGGGTATGAACCAATAGTCTAGTAATCACATATTAGGATGTGGTGAGTGGATGGTCAGGAGTTCGAGTTGATGGAATAACAAGTCAAGTTTGGCATGTCACAAAAAAGATCAAAAGTTAAAAAGTTACTCAAAAAATTAAAAGTTATCACTATTTATCAAAAAATAATATTAAAAAATTAATTTTATACACAAAATTACAACACATCAATCTGACAGCCTCAGATCTGTGCTGCGTTGGGCCCATCACGAGTCCTATTTTGATAATCTGAACCGTTCAATGTGTATAACTCATCGAGTACTATATGTTTATAAAAAATCACATTGATCGGATATTGATAACTACATGATCAAATCAGTTTTGTATAAAAAAAATAAAGGTGTTATAATTGACGATTGGAAAAAAACAAATCTGATCAGATAGCTATCAATATCCGATCAACGTAATTTTTTACAAGCATATAGTACTCGACGAGTTCTACACATTGACGGTTCAGATTATTAAAACGGGACCTGTGATGCCCCCCACAAGCCGAACAACACCATTTAGTGCAATGCCCAAAAAGTAGACAATTACTTCTTAGCATCTATTCCACCTTTGCAGATATGACAGTCGTGCAACTCACCCTCTAATCTTTTCCTACACACTAATTTATACAATTTTTTAATACACATTTTTTCATAAAAAGTCAAAAAGTAAACCCAAACAATCATATTTTTTTCTTCAACATTTTAGTCCAAAAAGTAAAAAAGTGCACTTATTTAGGACACCCCAAACAATCCCAAAGTGTAATTTAATTATACTAACATTTGAACGCTATCTTTGATAAAAATAAAATAAAATAAAAAATGGAAAAATAGTAAATGAGTAATAGTGTTGGAGTGAATACATTTGGACATTTCATTTCAATTTTGTCATATTTTCCATGACTCTAGTCACATTATCACATGAATTTTCCTCTTTATCTAGTAAACACTAATACTAATTTTACAAGCCCATCCCATGATAACATGTTAATCAAATATAATTATCATAACATTACATTAGATAAGCTAACTAAAAAAAGTAAAGCAATTAGATAATGGTCAAAAGTCACAAAAAAATTTTGGGAGGAATTTTTGGGTGGTGAGGGGTCTTCACAAATTAGATGATGATTTTTTTTTTGTATTTTTTTTTTTTCTAAACTTAAATTTGAGGCCATAAATAAGTCTAGATTTAAAATATTTTGAAGTTTTGTTTATTTATCTTTTGAATTGATTTCAAATGATAAATTTATATAAGAGGAATGAATTCCACCAACCACCATGGTTATATTAAATTCCTCCCCCCTCCTTTGAGGGGATCATGCCAAAACTAGCCACATTCTTCCTTCCATGTCAAGGGAAGTGAATTGATCCCCAAGCATTTTGGCATAACACAAATTGGCCAGAGTCAAAGACCCCAAAGCATACAGTAACAACACCAAAATTGACCACAATCAAACACTCAACCAAACTAGGATAGGAGAACAGACCGAGTAATCAGTACTTATTGATTTAAAAAGGCCAAAAGGAGAAGCACTGTAGACACCCCATTTTTGACGGCCCTTACGACTTGGACACCATTGCATGCATACTCGATGATGAGTTTATTTGCTCATCAAGTGCTTGAAGTTTTCAGCGGAATGCCACTGCTTTAAGCCTTTCAAACCCTACACCTTTGTTGCCTCATTCTTGAACCAAGTCTTAGTCCTTCAAGCCTGCAGCTTTTGGTGGCCTCTTTTAGGCTGTCGGCCACTAATGTGGCTTACTGGCCACCAGTGATGGCCGATCGGCTACTACTGATGGTCGGTCGGCCACCAGTGTATTTTGTAAATATTTTATGTCAGTTGTACCAGCTGTTTGCACAGATGCATGCATCTGTCCCCACATGTAGGGCTAGATATGCTTGTAGAGATTTCATGTTTTATATATATAGGAAACCCTTCTCTCATGTTTTAAGGTTAGAAAATTTTGAGATCAAAATTTTTTCTCTCTCTCTACATTTCTCTCTCTCTCTCTAGCAAATTCCTACACTTTAGCCTCTAAAAACCTTAACCTTTGCCTATACACCCTTAACCAAATCTCACCATCTTTGAGCTGAGGTATTTTTGAGCTTGGTTTAAGCTCTAGAAGGTGTGTTTACTTAGTTTTGTTGCTTGGAATTACTCTTATGTTCAAAGGTCTAAGGCTTTTCTTGTAGCTTTGTTTTATTTGTTATTATTCCTAATGTTTTTTCATTGTTTTTGGGTTATCAAAACTCTGGGCTGAAGCTTGAGTTTTAAGGCCATTTAAGGTTGAGGAGTTGATAGCCCTTCTTTGTACCTTATTTTGGAGGTCATTGCCCTTGTGTTTCCCACTTTGTTGTTAACTCTTTTTGAGTTTTTTAACATTGATTTTCAGAGTTATTTTAGTAGCCAAAATCATGTTTTAAAGTCCAAATTTGGAAGGGTTAGCCTCCCATCCTTGTGTCTTGCTTACTAGCCTAGCCTAGCTTATGCTTTGTTTTAGCATATTAATCTAGCTTTTTTTAAGTTTAATTCCAGCATGTTTTAAGACTATTTTAACACTGTTTTTAAGTGTTTATTACATTTGAGCTTTGTATTGCATGTTTGTAGTGTAATTGTCCTCATAGGATTGGTGGTTTAGGCCTTAGCTGCCATCTTATTTGAGTTGATAGTGTTTATTTATAGCTTTCCATACTTGTGATCACTCTTTATAATCTCTGCAACCTCTCTCCTTTCTTGGCTTTTTGTTTTGCTTTGAAAGTGGTTCAAACTATTTGTTTGTTTAAAGCATGAGATCGAAGTGTCATGCTTAATGGTTTAATCCCTCAGGGGGGTTTATTACCAACGGTATGATGTCTCTTTCATGCCTAAGAAAACTTTTGGTTTGAGCCATCTTTCCATTAGAGGACTTAAACTCACCCCTTGGACTCAATTAATTAAAGAATGGCTAGTAATTTAAAATTGAGTAATTAAAATTGGGACTAAATGGTGAAAGATAATAATTTAGTTGTGTTCAATCGAACGTTAATTGAACATATGGAACTTGGGTCATTTCATACTTGCTAGTAATGAAATGATTCAAGTCTCCTAGGTCATCACTTCCCTTGATCTTTTATGATAGGGAGGTGGTTTTTGAGAGTCTCATTTCATTGCATTTATTAAACTTGTACACTTGGTTTCACTAGCCATTATGCAATGAAATTACATCCATTGATGGTTTGTGAACCAAACTTGCTACTCCTTTGATTTGCTCATGAAAAGGAGGGGTAAGTTGTGCAAACAAACCCTTGGAAATACCCTATATATGCTCTGTTTGTCCTCTGTTACAACAAGATGAACTGGGCAACAGTGGCCAGCAGGCCACTTTCCATGGCCAGTAGGTGGCCAGCAGACCACCTTTGATGGCCGGCAACCTCTATCACTGGGTGGCCGGCCACTAATGCAAAATTCATTAGTGTGTTTGTGAGGCAAAGAAGAGTTATTCTAGAAGTGGGCAATAGTGTTAGTGTTCTATTGTGCAACAGAGGCTCTTTGGAAGCAAAACAGTGGCTTTTCGGGTAGAAACCGAGCACGTGTATGAGCATTCCTCGCATATCGAGCCCGTTTAGTTTAAATGCTGAGCTTAAATATTTGTTATAATTAATTAGTTGTAACTAGTTAATTTGGTAAAGTATTGCAACTAACTAGTTAGTTAATTAGTTATTCAATTTCGTTTTGTAATTAGTTAGTTAACTAGAATGGTTAGTTGATTCATTTGTTGTAATAATTAGTTAAGTGGTTTAGCTAATTTCATTTGGTTTTGTAATAATTAGCTTAGTTTTAATTAGTTAGTTAATTAGCTAGCTTATTCATTCAGACTCTCTTTCGTGAGAGCGTAATGTTATAATACTGTGTATGTCTTCCAACCCTAAGTCTTTCTTCCTTTTATTTAACTGCTTACGATGGTCAGTTTAGGGACATCATATTTCAATTAGCATTCTCCATGTTTGCATCCATTTGTATTGCATGTACCAAGGCTCAGTTCATCATTCTAGCTGTATTGTTAGTTCAATACTTCTTTGAATACGTGCTTAGACTGGATGCTATTTAAATGTTTCATATGCCATGTTAAGTAGCCGAGCCTATTTAACTGCATATCGCATGTGTTGTATTAGTCGTATTGCATAGTTAGGATTATGCATTTTTCTAACTCATTTTTCTTTTGGCTTGAAGTACTAAGTGAGCTTTTATTTACTTTGGCATAGTTGCATGAGTGTGCTTGTTACCATGTTTAGCATGCTTGCCATGAGGCTAATTGTTTAAATGATAAACTGCTTGAATGCCTATGGATGAAGGCTTGAATTGGGATAATTTGAGTAAATGTTCATATAAGATCACATTTTCAAGTGGTACATATTTCGAAACAATTTTCAAAACAAATATGACTCAAAGTGTTCCAATTCTTGCAAGTTAGTCTATATTTGTGTTTGTGCGCATCACATAGTAATGCTAGCCTCATTAAACCGGAACAAGAGTATATAATATACATAAGATTCATATCATGATTAGTAGAGGCCGATCTTTGATCCGGCGAGCGAGGGTGCTCAAATGCATTCATGACCTTCCTCTCTCATACCTAAGTTCCCGAGCCAAGACAATCTTGATGATGACGGACACGTGGCCTTTGGCACGAGTCATGGGTTTCCTAAATTTTTTAAAAATATTTAGGTGGCGACTCTGTATCTGGCAAAGCAGTCTATTTTTGGTAATTTGATTCAAAATCGATTTTCCAAAAGATTTGTTGAATTTGTTTGGTGACGAGACCGCCAAGAATCCGTGGATTACCACAGCCTTTCAATACATAACATAAATAAAAGGGCTCAATAATGCCTAACATTTCATAAATCCATAATAAACATTCATAACATAATCATTCAATAATAACATATCATAACATATCACTTTTGAACATACTTTATAAGAACATATCATTTACGTAAATGTTATATATCAATAAAACCATTTGTCCAAAAGACTCTTTGGTGATTATCTATTTGACATTGCACTTATGAGATTAGATTCTGAACTACGAGAGTCTGATATTGTAGGGCTTATTTTCAAACTTTCGAAAGGGGGCGCGAAAAGTCGAGCTACAGTTTCTGGCGACTTTGCTAGGGAATTTAGAGAACTTAACTTGAAATTCATGATATGAAATTTTATTTACACTTATATGTTTCTTTGCATTGCATTTGCATTGGTGCACCTAAGTCACTGTGTTTGCCATCTGCTATTCCTGGACAGTTTGCCGGAGGCTTACCTAAAAACTTGCCAAAAGGCTGACCGGTCGTGGGCTCTGCCACAATAGGAACACAACCCGTGGATCTGGACTACCGCTATACCGTTTGATCCTTCTTTCACTTCTCGATGTTAGGTGTGAGAGGTATATTAGGTAGTCTTGCTAAGGTACCCTTTTGACTGTTTGGCCTAGTTGCATATCAAATGCCATAGAGACTGTTCCAAACTAGGACAAGATGCTTACCTGAATACAGGATTGCGTGAAACTACTTTGTTTGAATAGTGAACCCTAGTTCCTGACGAAACGAGGACATGGTAACCCTTCCCTCCTCATAGGGGTGTTTTGATTCTCACTTAACTGGTATGTGTTTTACAACGAAACTGTACAGGAACGTGCGTATCAGTTGCAAGTTAGGTATCAGTTTGTGGGGCAGAATTCAGTATGGAGTACAGTCTTTCAGCTATGATCATATCCGTTCTAGTGAAATTGGGCTGAGATGCTGCCTATTTTCTATTTCGCTAGGAAATCCTAGAACCATAGCTTCAGAAGACTCCAATATCCCCCGGGTACTTTGGACTCGTGTTGATAAACTTTGTCAAGTCAAGGATTTAGTCCAAGGGCAACTAGTGTTTTCTTTGCTAGTTGCAAGGCAAAGAAGGGCTAGACAAGGCTCACCGATTCCATTGTTCTGGCATTTACCAGCTAGATCACCTCTGTTCAAAGCACAACTATGTACCCCTATCATGGCTTAGCCTCTGACAAATCTAGAGGATTTACTGATCTGTCTTTAGCAATCAGTAGATTCGCTGCAACAAGATATGGCTAGGCAAGCTGAGATATTGCAAAAAATGATATTCAACTTTACGGACCTCCCTGAAATTGGGGTTCAAATCAAGGATGCCATCAGACAAAGCCTCATTGTGGAAGGTAATGAGCTTATGAGGAATAATGGTGTTTGCAATTCTAATGCTACTACCAATGGTAGCACAATTGTGAAATGCTCAGAAGCAAACACTGCCACTATGTCTATCAAAAACCCTCTTCCTGATAATAGCGAAAGACCAACCGCTTCAACTCGGCCTCAAGCCCGAACTTTCCGTCTTCTTTTCATGAATATCTCTCAAGCTTTGAAAATGCTACTAGAAAAAGGGTACCTAAAGCTTCTAGAACCTCGATCCCTCTCAAATCCTCTTCCACCAAGACATGACCCCACTAAATACTGTGCCAATCATCAACAATCGAGTCATGATACAAACTGTTGCATTCGTTTTCGTCATAAGATTCAGGATCTTATTGACAAAGAGATCATAGCTCCACCAAAAACACCTCAGGCTAACACAAACCCATTTTCTCCAGCGAAGACTCTTGGAAAAATACGCGTTTTAGTCTCCTCGCACAAGCGAGAATTTTTTCGCTCAAGCGAGCATCGCGGCCTTGTTTTCTATAAATATGAGTTTCAGTCCGATTTTAGGGTTATGGCTTCCAGATCTTCTTCTTGGATATTAGGGTTTATATCCGGAGCTTCTTTGCTAGTTTCTTTGATGTTTGTTTGAGTTTAAATCTGGTTTGAAAAGTATATATCAAAGGATTGTTTGTTTCGTTTAATACAAAAGAGAGTGTTGTTCTTCGGTGAATTTCGTAGAATTCGAGCCTGAAGTTTTGGTGGATTCCGGAGTGGCTCATCGTCGTGATTCGACATCGGAGTTATGGATTCAACGTTGGGCAAGACAATTTCGAGGTGAAGACAAGGCTGGAAGAGGCACATAGGGGTCGTTTCTATTCGAGCATAGATTTGCTAGGTAATTGAGAGTACACTTGTGTAATTTCTTTATGTTTTCTTAGTGGATTATTTTGTGGCTTTTGCGCGTAGTTTTTTTAATCACAATTGGAGGCACTCTAATTATGATTTTTTTCACATTAAAATCATTGTGTTGATTTATTTAATTGTTTGGGAATTGGCACAATTAAATTTTGATCTAATCACGAATCACTTAGGTTTTTCAATTAGTATCAAAACAGGTCGCTCTATTTTTTTAAAAATCTATTAGAGTGAGATCTTGTTTGATTTATGATAATGGATTCAATTCATGAGGAAAATTCTGTGGTTCGACCATCCCTACTTGATGGATCCAATTATTCTTTATGGAAAGCTCGGATAAGATTGTTTTAAAAATCTATTGATGAAAAAGTTTGGTAATCTGTCATGTATGGGTGGACCGAACCGACGATTACTGTTGATGGATTAACTTTCCCCAAACTAATTGATAAGTGGGACACAACCGATTACCAAAATAGTAGCTGGAATAGTAAAGCTATCAATTCTCTCTTTTACGCCGTCGCATCAGAAGAGTTTAATCGTATTTTCAATTGTGAAATCGCAAAAAAGGCTTAGGATATTTTACAAACTATTCATGAGGGCACTCCTTCTGTTAAACGCTCAAAACTTCAAAAGCTCACGTCTAGTTTCGAAGATGCGAAGTTGAGTGACATTGTAAATTCCAGTTTCAATTTAGGTGAAAAAATACCGAAATCCAAGATTGTAGAAAAAATTTTGAGGTCCCTGCCTAATCAGTTCCAACCAAAAGTTATGGTTATTGATAAGGCTCAAGATGTTGACAATCTCAAGTTAGATCACTTAGTTTGAAATCTCCAAACTTGTGAGGCACATAAGAATTTTAAAAAGAAACACAAAGATGATATTACTTTTAGTAGTGCTCATAGAGTTGGAAAGGATTCTGATGGGGATTGTGAGATTGATTCCAAGATTACGGATACTTTTGTACAACAATTTAAAAAGTCTTTTCTGAAAAAGAATCCTAATCTTTTGGAATCAACTCATAAATCCAAAGGCAAAGATAAACTCAAAATTAATTCTATTACCAAGAAGGAGAAAGAAAAGATACAAGGGAATTTCGAAAGAGTCCAATGCTATGAATGTCACGGGTTTGGCCACTTTGCTCAATAAGGCCCTAATCGTTTGAGAAAGAAGAAAGCCTTCGCTATCACTTGGGATGATGAATCCGAGTCTGATAAAGATGAAAGTGACAATGAAGCACAAAATGAAGAGGGATATAAACAATTCCTTACTTTCATGGCGGCTTCCGAAACTAAAGGACAAATAGAGTATCCGAAGAGGCCAGTTGAGAATGTCATTGATAATAAATCCTTAGGGAGTGATGATGAAGAGCTCAAGCAAGTTTATGAAAAGTTGTATTAGGAATCTCTTAACTTATCTAAATTGAATGACAAACTCAATATCAAACTCAAAGTTTATAAAAGTGAGAATGAAAAATTAAAGAAGGAGATTTCCGAGGCTAGGAATGACGCCATTAAGATTTCTAATGATCGACAAGCTCTTTGTGCGAAACTCTTGACTTGTGCGATAGAGAAGAATGAGCTACAGTAAATCTATGCAACGTATGAAGAAAAGATTGAAACTCTCGAGATATCTCAAGTTGCCTTGGAAGAACTAATGGTCAAAAAAGAGGAAGAGCTCAAGTGTGCTATGGCTATCATTGGTCTTTGAAACAAAGGATCAAAGACTTTAGACAATATCATTGGGTCTCAACAAATGTGTTATGATAAGAGTGGCATTGGCTTTGGTGATAACAAAGAGCAAAAATCGAGTACATCCACATCTCATAATACAAGAACTCAAGGGTAGGGGGAACAGAAGATTCAACGAAAGGAAAGACTTTTCAATCTTCCTAAAGTTGGTAAGGTCAAAGAAAAGAAGGTACACCCTGTTTTTATTTGTCATCATTGTGGTATGTATGGTCATATTCACCCTTATTGTTATGAGTTGCATGGGAGAGTGTCTTAGAGAGATAGAAGAAATTCCAGCAACTCATGGGATAGAAGTCACTTCATTGGTCGTAATGATGTTAAGGTTCATAATAGACCTTGCTATTTTGATTTGCTTGAGACCAAACATGAAGCGGGTTTGCATTTGCATAGACCTTGGAGTAAAAGGTTTGAAACCAAGTCAAAACGGGTTCCCATCGAAAGGGAAGGGAACCACAATGTCAAGACATCACCCAAGAACCGCAATTCTCACAACTTTGTTCATACTAAAGCGGTTTGGGTGAGAAAGCTTGACTTGTGTTAATATGTTTATTCATTTGTGTTTTTTTTTTTATTTGTGTTTTAGATTTCTGTTTTGTTATCGTTTTTGGGTCATTTAATGTATGCTATCATTTAATGTGTGCCTGTTCGTTTTCTGTCTTGCTTTGTTTTTTTTTATAAAATAAAAAAAAAAAAACCAAAAAGATTTTCTTAGTATGGTTTTGCAAGCTTGAAATTTTTGAGAAGTTCTTGTTACATATTGGAATTGATGAGAATATCCATTACATATTAATATGTGTGTGCTTTCTGTGATCATTACTCGTTTCAGAGTGTGTCTCAGTATGTCTCATTCTGTATACACTTTTGGATTACCAAATATCGGAGTCTTCTGCCTTAGTGATCATTTTTCGCTACGGACTTTTGGCATTGTATCTTTTACTTTTCTTGAGGAATTGACCTATGCTAGTATATCATGGGTGATGTTGCGTCTCTTAACCACCTTCCATCTTTTTGCATCTCTACAGCTTTCCCCCCAACTCTTTGCAGTCAAGGCATGAGGCAAAAGCTACCTTAGAGTCACCAACCAGGCCATCCTTATTGTATCCATGTTTCTTTGGTTTGATTTCCATACTCTTAAGTGTGAAAGTTGCCAATGAGTGTAAAAAAAATAAAAAAAAAAAAGTGTGCAAAAGAAAGAAAAGAAGAAAAAAAAATGTGTAAAAGAAAGAAAAGAGAAGAAAGAAAAGAAAGAAATGTGCAAAAGAAAGAAAAAAAGGATTCATTGATTAAGGGGGAGCCTCCGTTTTTACTTAACAAATACCCCCTTGATTCATAGTGGTTTGACTTTCCTTAGTTGTTTTTAAGATTCTCGTGCCTGTGGTCCAGCTTTCAGATTACTACTAGGATTGAATCTAGTGTTTGTCGAACTCCAAGAGTCACACACATACTTTTTATCATGGGATCTATACTTCTCACATAATGCATCACTTTCTTTTATGAAGAATCTTCTAGAGACTGTGCACATTGTGTTTTCAAAGTAATTGTGTTTCTTGGATAATCTTTGTGTTTTAAGGTACAAATTTGAAATTCCTAGCTTGTTTCACCATATTATTCTTCTTGTTCATTGTTTTCAATGTTTGTGGTTGCTTTTAGTGAGGGGGAGTTTGGTTTATCATTGCAAAAGTTTGTTAGCATGAACATTTTGATTTGTTTGGTAAGAGAGATTAGCTTTAGTTATTTTGCATGTTGCTATGCATTGCTTCTTTTATTGTTTCTTTCTTACATGCTACTGCTACTTGCATCATCATATCATTGTTTGTGTGATTATGCTTTTACTATAGTTGATTGATCTTTCTTTGACAATTCATGACAAAAAAGGGGAGAACGTTTGAGGGTGCTTATGCATATGTCTTAGGATTTTCATCTATAGGTGCATATGTCTTAGGATTTTCATCTATTCATGCTATATGTTCTTAAAATCTCCAATGTACATCAATTCATTTTTCCATCTCATGCTTCAAGATAATCTTGTCATATGTTTATTTCTTTTTCATATACTCTTGTGGCATGAATAGTTGTTTTGGAAATTGTGGCACTAATAGCTGTTTTACAGATCATGACCTTGAGAAAGAAATTTGTTTTTGTTGGGTGTAATGGGTTAGGGTGATTAGGATTTTATTTGTTAGGTGTGTTTTGTCACGGCATTGCCAAAGAGGGAGATTATTAGGTTTTTATTCTTGACAATCTCGTTTGACAAAACTCCTTTCAGTTGTAATTTTATTCGATCTTTTATTTCAGTGAGGCTATGAGTTTTTAAATGCGAATCTAACCCAAATCGTGCCTATGCAGAGGAGTTTGTGATCTGAATCCTATCATGTTTGCCACTTTGCTGAGTATGTCGAGGATCGAGCTGCCCGGTCAGCTCGTAATGGTCCAAGGGGCAGCGCCTAGGTGGGATCGAGGGGCAGTGCCCCCAAAGCCAAAAGCAAAATTGTAATCGAAGTTGTTTGGTCACTCGAGTGAAGGAGTGTGTGCTCGAACGAAGAATCTTTGGTCCCAAAAGTTTTCACTGATTGTAAAAATACTGAGAAGTTATATTTCTCGCTCAAGCGACATTTTGGTGGCTCGAGTGAAGACTCTTGGAAAAACACGTGTTTTAGTCTCCTTGCTCGAGCGAGAATTTCTTCACTCGAGCGAGCATCGCGGCCCTGTTTTCTATAAATATGAGTTTTAGTCCGATTTTAGGGTTACGATTTCCAGATTCTCTTCTTGGATATTAGGGTTTATATCTGGTGTTTCTTTACTAGTTTCTTTGATGTTTGTTTGGGTTTAAATATGGTTTGAAAAGTATACATCAAAGGATTGTTTGTTTCGTTTAATACAAAAGAGAGTGTTGTTTTTCGGTGGATTCCGTGGAATTCGGGAATGAAGCTTTGGTGGATTCCAAAGTGGCTCATTGTCGTGATTCGACATTGGCGTTGTGGATTCAATGTTGGGCAAGACAATTCCAAGGTGAAGACGAGACTGGAAGAGGCATATAGGGGTCGGTTTGATTCGGGCGTGGATTCGCTAGGTTATTGAGAGTACACTTGTGTAATTCCTTTATGTCTTCTTAGTAGATTGTTTTGTGCCTTTTGCCCGTGATTTTTTTTATCATAATTGGAAGCACACAAATTGTGGTTTTTCTACGTTAAAATCGTTTTGTTGATTTGTTTTAATTGTTTGGAAATTGGCACAATTAAATCTTGATCTAATCACGAATCACTTAGATTTTTCAAGTATGTTGTATAAGTTTGACTTAAAGATTTAGTGAGTTTAAAAATGTGTTTAAATTTAACTTGTTTACGTAACGAATGAATCTCGATAAATTTTAGACAAAACAAACACAAATTGATGTGAAGTAATATGGGTCATTTTATAACTTACTAAAAATTAGATCAAAACTTTGGAACTCAAAAAAATTGAGTGATGACAAAAAAAAAATCTTAGCTCTAAGTAGCATGCAAGAATAGAAAAAAGTGTGAGAGTATAAAAATTGATCACAAAATCAAAGATTATTTTTTTCACATGAAATGGATTTTATCAATCTCTAACTTTTAAAAGTTGGATTTGACATAGTTCACTCCGATGGTAATGTTGGAACAATCTTCTGTGTAATGGCATAAAACTGAAACAACAAAATTAAAACACTTATAGAATTTCGTTGTATTGGAAAATGGAACAACACAATAATGATCAAGTCGAGTGTGTAATACTTTATCCTTAAGACAGATTTGTCGCTGCACAAGTGCCCACGGATTAGTGGCATCTATCTCTCATGACACAATGATCAATATCACAGATTGTAATAGCACTACAAGCAATCTGTCTTGCGAACCATAACTTGAGTTTTAGGCTCTCTAAATTTCTATAAACTAACATGAAGAACAGATGCGAGAAAGAAAGAAAAATGGGAAGTAAATGGATGGATGAATCTGCTGGAAAAGACCTGTATTTATAGGCATTATGGTACCAGTTTGGAAGGACAGAGTTTATATACTCATACAAACTCTCTTATTATTTTTATGTAAGACAACCAAAATAAGGTAACCCACTTTTGTCTCTTCAACTTCCTATTTCACGAAACTGAAAACAACGTCAACTTCTTATTCACCTATAAATGGTTTTGATGAACCATTTTCAACTTGTGACTTGCTATGCGGCAAGAAACATGTCACTAGTTGGATCCATCTCAAAAGACATGTGAGCTCCACTTAAATTTGGATTCAAAGTTAATCCAAAATAAGCCTATAAAACTAAATTTTCCAATAGGTAAGAATCAAATTAAACATCATTTAATTAGGAGTGCAGCTCGGATGGGTTGAGAGGTTGTCCAAACCTAGCTCAAGTTGTACTGAGAGCTGCTCAGGCCTGTCCAAACTCGAATTGTAACCCGAGGTTATTTGTCGAAGCTTGGCTTGAGTTAAATCCGAATTGCCCGAATTGTTCAAATTGCACATAAATTTCTTCCTTTTAAATTTTTTTTTAGTGCAATTAAAGTTAATTAATTTGTTAAAATTAGATTTTATTTATAATTTTTTTTTTATTTTATAAAATCATTAATAACATTGATGGACATGGCCCAAGAGGGCCCAACCCATGGTTGTCTTGGGTTACCCAAACAATCATTTAGTTAAAGCTTAGCAGGTGAAGCCCAGCAGCAGGCCTAGTAGGGAACCTGCACCTGTCCAGGCCTAGTGGTGTTTAGACATGTGTTAGGTAGGGAGTTAGCTATGTAGTAGGCAAAAATTCTGCAAAGTTATTGAACCCATGCACCAAGCATTAAATGAGACTGTCATGGCATTAAATGCAACAAGACCTCTCACTCTGGGGCATGATGAAACCACCATGACTGACGGCAAATAGATTATAGACTTTTGACCAACGAGGCAGCTTGAATAGACAATGAAGTGATTAGTAAGAGATATAAGGAAGTTTCCGAAGAGTGTTTAAAAAACAAGTAACACACACTGTGTGTGTGTGTGTGTGTGTGTGTGTGTGTGTGTGACAACTCTCAACTTTCTCTTTAAGTTGTCATTCCGGCCACATTTCCGTCTAACTTGATCGTTGGAGGGTCCACAGGAAGGAGCTATCCCCATTTTGGAACCTTCCTATTGGACTTGTTGCAGGTGTGATCAAGAATACGAAAGAAAGTCAACCTGGGGAGTGCTTGGATCAATTCGACCCATATCTTACTGACCAAATTGCATTATCAAACATCAAAACAAATAATTTATATAACGTAAGAGAGATACAATTACGATGATCTTTACAATTTCTGAGTGGGAAAAAATAAATGAATAAAATTATGTATTGTGTCACTTGTGTATATAATATTTTCAATATTATCTAATGATCTAGATTACTTTAATATCATTGAATGACTAATAATTTATATGCATATTCAATATTTTTATATATAATTTGAGTTTTGGGTTGTTCGGATTGTTCAATGTCTCTGCTCAAGCCAATTCAAATTTAATTCGGATCTGAATTTTTGCCCAAACTTGTACTGAATTTAAAAATATTTTATCCAAGTCTTAAAACATTTCGGGTTGGGTTCGGATTGAGCCTACCCAAGTTGCACCCTAACATTTAATTTAACCAATTCAGGTATAAAAAAAACTTCAATTTTATATCTTTTAACAATTTTATCAAATTTTAGTAAAAAAAAATAAGGTTTTTTATTTAATATAAGTTTGATGTATAAATTGAAATTTACTTATATTAAATTTAAATTTGATGAAAATTTATTGAAAGATTGAAGATAATATAAATAGAATAAGTGACACGGATTTATGAGAGAGATGAGGGCAAAGTTACGCCGGGGCTACGCGGAGTCGAGAAAGAGAATGGAGGAGGAAGATAAGTTCAAGGCTTTTTCCAACGAATCACATTGTTAAAAATTGAATGAAAGGTTTTCTTAAGCCCTCATTTGATAAAATTTTTATTTAATACAAGTTTGATAAATAAATTGAATTTTACTTATATTAAATTTAAATTTAATAAAAAATTATTGAAAGACCGAAGATAATATAAATAGAATAAGTGACACGGATTTATGAGAGAGATGAGGGCAAAGTTACGCGGGGGCTACGCGGAGTCGAGAAAGAGAACAGAGGAGACGGAGGAGGGGGGTAAGTTCAAGGCTTTTTCCAATGAACCACGTCCCCATCCCATGCCATGTTGAAAAGTACCCACTTTGTTTTGGACTCTTCTCAATAATTGAACATTATAATGCTTGCGATTCCATTTGTTCTCTCCCTCACTCATACCACCAAATTGTGGATTTGGGGCTGCTGGTTTTATCTTTCAGGCACAGTAATTTGTTGTCTATTTGTGGAAAGTTGTTTCAAATATTTTTTAATAATTTAAATTGTTTATATTATAAAATTTATTAAAAATATTATTTATGTAAAAACTCAAGTTAATCAGATATTCGTAACTCTATAATTATGTTTTAATTGTTTTTAAAAACTTATGAAAATTATATTAACTATTAATTTTTATCAAAACAAGTGTGTTTTTGTTATAGGATTGCAAATATCTAATTAACTTAATTTTTTGTATGAATAATCTATTCGACGAATCCTACAATATGAACTATTCAGACAGCAGCCTAATGTGCCTAAATCCCCAAATTGTTTTTTTTTTTTTTAAATTATTAAAAAGTGGGATGATTTTAAAATAATTATATTATACGTGAAAAAAAATTGTATAAGTCTTGACATATAAAAAAGCTTTTGTACCACTATCAAAATAAAATTATTTTTCTATTATTTAACAGAAATGATATTTTTTTTAAGTCTTCTTTTCCCCTTTCCAATCATGTCATGCTTCAAAATTCCAAATTCATCCCTCTATTGTCCAATGTTAAAGATATGAATTGTAAAATCAATGTTAAAGATATGAATTGTAAAATCATGTTTAAGTTTTTAAATGAAACATTGATTAACAAAAATCCTAATAATCTATAATAAATAAAAAAAGGTGGTCCGAAAAATCATGATTTGAATGTCTCAAGATATCCAAAACGACATCGTTTTGAGTGTAAAACGACGTTGTTTTGACATATTCAAATTATTCAAAATACAAAAATTTGAGTCACCAAACATTTTCTAAAAAGTTATTGCAACAGTGTTACTTTTGATCAAATAAACTCAAGTGTTTTATCTACTTAAAATAGCAAGTTTTTTTTTTTTTTTTTTGGACTCAAGCTCTTTTATGTTTTTACAAAATTCAACCTTAATTTTCGTAAAATATTATTATTATTATTGAAAAAATACATTTTTACTCTTAGGCCACATTTGTTTGACGGATTAGGTTGGATGAGATTGTTAGTGAAAGGATGGTTAATGAAGAGATTATTAATGTGTGGATTGTTAATGAAGAAATTAAGTAAAAGTGTGTTTGTTTTGATAATAATATGAGAGATGGTTAGTAATGAGATTGTTAAATTATTTTTATGTTAAAAAAAACTAAAACAAATATTAAAACAAACATGTACACTTGATAAAAAAATAAATTTTTAATATAAAATAGACTCAATTCTCTCACTATTTTTCTAATCTCACCCAAAACCCAACCAAGCTAATCCCTTTTGAGGGGGATTACTAAGCCTTTAGACTATCAACATGTCCTCACATTTCAATACCAAACATGTTGTGGATGGAAACCACAACCATGGTAGTCTAATCCAGCTAGGGCTAAGCAATGAATCCTCAAAATTCGTAATCCGATCTGGTCCAGTCCAATCCGGTAGGTTTGAATTGATTTTTTGAATTCGTGGTTCGGTTCCAGATTGAAAAATTAAAAATTCGTAATCCATGGATCGGTTCCGGATTGGAACCCCACAGTTCTGGATTAGAATCGATCTGCACTATATATAAATAATCTATATTTATATTATAAACCATTTCGCATAGTATTTTCTCTTATTCTATATAAAATCTAAACTCGCATAGTATCTTCTTTTATTGCTTTTGTTTATTGGTTTTTAGTTTTAATTTGTAATGGTCCAAATACTTATAGTAGAATCAGTTTTTTTTATGATTGTTTAAATTCTAGAACAGTATGTCCCTATTATGGAAATACATATTGCTATTGTGGAACTAATATGATACTATGTTTATGTTTTTATGAAATTAAAATGTTCTATATATATATATATATTTGGTTATTTAATCGCATCTCTAGATGGAAGTGTTAGGGGCCTACCCGGTCCCCTAGCACTTCTATCTAGAGATGTGATGTAGTGACGGTTGATGGAAGTGTTAGAGGACCGGGTAGGCTTAGATTAAGATTGGCTAGCGTTGTAAATAAAGATATGGATCTACTTAATTTGAATAATGAAATGGCTTTTGATAGAGTCGCGTGGAGAAGAAGGATTTATGTAACCGATCCTATTTGATGGGACTTAAAGCTTGGTTTGGTTTGGTTTAATTATGTAAATCCGTGATTCTAAACCGATCCAATTTGTGTTTAAATAAATTAGTTCGAATTGGTTCTACAATTTAAACGGATTGGATTGGTTCTAACTTTTCAAGAACCGTAAATAACGGATTGGTCTTGATTTTACTCCAATTCAAACCAATCCGAACCATGCTCACCCCTAAATCCAGCCACTCAAGCGGGGAAACAAACATGGCCTTAGGGTTTGTTTGATTAGATAAATTATAACATAAGATTGTTATTATTAATCCAAGACTCATTCTATTCTTTGGGTACAAATTTTATTATTCAAATTAGATTTTAATGACTATTCTATTCAATAAAATTGCCAGTTTTATTAATCCTACGACTAATACCGTAAGATATATATATATATATAATTAAAATTACATATTTTCATATGAATTACAAAACAAAGGTGAACAAAATATATATATATATATATAACTCACTAATCCAACCCTATACTAATTTCATAAATAATTAACCACTAACTATTAATCTTGGGGAGTTTTGGGTACCACCTAAATAAGTTGTTTATTAACTTATTTTTGTCACATTATTTCTTTACTCTTTTTTTAAAACATATTTTTGTAATAAATAAATAAATAAATCCAAAAAGAAAGCCATATTAGTATGTAGCAATCCCGGTTTCAATCATTCTTTTATGTTTAGCCACTTCGATTGGGACGGAGAGGGGTCGAGGGCCGCCCGGGGCTGGGGCGAGGCGCCGGGCAGGTCGCCAGTCCAAGCAGGCGCGCCAGGGGCGCCGCGGGCGCTGAGCAATCACCACCAGGCCGGCCGGCTCTGGCGTTCAGGCGGGCTGCGCGGATAAAAAAAAAAAAAAAAAAAAATAATGCATTCAAAGTTACTTGATCTATGTCCGCATTCACACTTTATAAGCATTTGGACACGCCATAGTTCCTTCGCCAAAGTTGTGTAATTTCTCAGGGCTTTGTGGTGTGTGGTGGAGATAGTTTCAACTCTTTTCATCTTCTCCATTTGAGTTGTCTTTAAATTTTGGTATTTTGATATGTTTAAATATATAAAACTTATATGCATGTTTGGTTTGTGGAATAATGCCTTAATTACATTGATAAATTAATTTGAGAAATTATAATAATTGTTTATATGCAATGAGTTGTGTTGGAGAAGATATCTTATCTCACAGAAATGGAAATGTCTAATATTTTTTTATATTTATTTTGCATATGAGTTGTCTTTATTGCAATATTTCGGGACATTACAAGTAACTAAACTGAAAATTATTAAGTATTTTCAAAATATTACGTATTTATATTCTTTGACTAATCATTATTTATCATGTTCTATATATTCTTTAATCACTCAAGATAAAATTATAAACTCCTCATTTTCTACCAATTATAATATCTAAAGCTCCTGTGACCGTGCTCGTGCTCGTGCCCGAAGAATATCCAATAACTTCCCTAATTGAATCTGTTTTTTTTTTAAATTTAATTTAATTTAATTATTATTTCTTGGGAACACTACCCTAATTAAACATGGCCTACAATTGGATGATAGATGGGGTGTACTAGGCAACCAAAATTAGTCAGCGTCAGTGAAGCATAGCCACGGAATTGTATGGAACGGATGACCGTTTGGGCATCCCGCATCATCTTCCGGGCCCCACATTCCACCCTCAACCCCCGTTCCCTCCAGACTCCATCCCAATCGCAACACCAACAACTCCAACGCCGACTCCAACTCCAACTCAACTCCAACTCATCCATCCATTGTTTTCTTCCTTTGTATTATAACCTCTTCTCTGCGTACAGGTTCTCTCTCTCTCTCTCTCTCTCTCTCTCTCTACATATATATCAGAAGTAGATAGAAGGGAAGTAGTTGTAGAACATTGAGTTGAATCGGACGGCGAAGGAGAGAGAGGGAGAGAATGAGCATGGCCATTCCGGGGACGAGGACGCGCGTAGGCAAGTACGAGATCGGTAAAACCCTGGGTGAGGGTAGCTTTGCCAAGGTCAAGTACGCTAAGAACACCGAAACCGGTGACAGCGTCGCCATCAAAATCATCGACCGTGACCGTGTCCTCCGTCACAAGATGGTCGAACAGGTTCTCTCTCTCTCTCGTTTAATACTCTTATAATAAGCGTATTTTTATGGAATAATCGTTCTTTTTTTAATTTATCTATGACCTTTATGTTTGGTAGAAAAGAATAGAAATGATTGTGTAAGTTATCATGATATGAGGAAAAAAAAAAAAAAGAATGTAATTTCTCTCCTCTTGTTTGTTTGGTTAAGCTCTACAAAAAATAAATAAATAAAATGATACAATGTTGGTCTTTGGTCATCGGAGTGAGGTATGACTTGATTATTGATTTTGGCTTGGTTATGATTTTTTTTTTTTGATCGGCAAAGAAAAATTTAACAGCATGAAATTAAAAGTACAGGAAGATGAGATGCATCGAGAGAGATTCGAAAGTACAGGAAGGTTATGATTTAGTTACACATTATAACTCATTGTGATTGTGATGTTATTTGGTTATTATTTAAAAAAATTTGGTTATATTATAACTCCTTTTTTTATTTTTTATTTTTTTATTTTTTAAAATTATGACTTGTAAAAGATTTAGTTATAGTTATGATAACTTGCATATGATACTATAAAGTACTACTGCTTTTTTATTAAGAATAATTTTTTGTGAATAAATTTTTTTTTGGAGGGATAATTATTGATTGTTTTATTTTATTTTTTTGTTTTCAGATTAAGAGAGAAATTTCTACGATGAAGTTGATCAAGCATCCTAATGTTTTAAAACTCATCGAGGTATCAATGCAATTCGATTTTATGCAATCACTGCAGTTTATATTTGCAGTACAATATTTTCTTATCAATGTGTATTTAAAAAGGTATGTTCATAGTTCACATAGCATATGTGCACTCCCATAATTTATACTCAAATAGTGATCTCACTACAATGAAATGGTTCTGCAGGAGCAGGACAGTTATTGGTAAAATTCTCATAGTATTTTTCTAGGCTAAACCGCATTCAAGATTCGTGTGATGCCCTGTTCAAAATTAACACACCTTTATTGTATAATTTGATTGTCCATAATGGTACTCCCTTATTTTAAGATCATGAAAACAAAAATAAGTTTGAGATTTTGAGGCTAAACTAAAAGTGAAATGCTTGCATTTTCAGTATGTATCTCTGGTTTATTTTATGAAATCTGAATAGTGTGCTTACTCAGGCTTGGGAAGGAACAAATCGATGTGTCAATTGAAAAAAATGCATTAATTGATATGAATGTGGATGTTTGTGACCCTTCATACCTTTTGTTTTTTGTTTTTTTTAAACTGTACAATATAATCAATTCATCAGCTTGTACTTATATTTGTCCATTTCACAAATATGATGGTTTAAGTGCTTCATGCTTTCCATGTTAATGCATCCTTTTTCTATGCTTGAAAATAGGTTATGGCAAGCAAGACAAAGATCTACATTGTGCTCGAGTATGTTAGCGGGGGCGAGCTTTTTGACAAAATAGTAAGGCATTGTTTTTTGAGCTTCTACTCTTTGAGCACCTGTAATTTCATTCATAATATAATCAATTGTGTAATGCATTACATCTTAATTTAGGCATTTGCTTATGTCATGCTTACCATTTTGTTGTGGCAATGTGTGTTCTATTGAGGCTCATTTATGTAAATCATGTGGGTATCGAGTCTTGTATTTGTCTGATAATATTCCCTTATTGACCCTTTTATGACTAGGCCAAACTAGGGAGACTTAAAGAGGATGAAGCTAGGAGATATTTTCAGCAGCTCATCAATGCTGTAGACTACTGCCACAGTAGAGGCGTGTACCATAGAGACTTAAAGGTTTAACAAACTTTCTTACATATTTCATTGATTAATTAATGTATTTATTCTAATTTTTTCCTATAAAAAAGAATTTATTATCAAACAGTAATTTGGTTTCTTTGGCTATCTATCAGAAATTTGCATTAACCTTCATCTTTTGCAGCCCGAGAATCTGCTTCTAGACTCATTTGGTGTTCTCAAAGTTTCAGACTTTGGATTGAGTGCATTTTCCCAGCAAGTGCGGGTAAGTATTATGTGAGTTTGAACAATTTCCTCATCTAAGAACAGATTTTTAGCAGGTGGGTGTTAATAAACTGAACGTTAACTTTATAAAAGTGGTTGCAGCACTGAGTCAATTTTTCAGTCTATCTGGTTTACTAAAATCACCTAGTCTGGAAGCTACTTTTCCAGCCAAGAGCAGTGCCCTGTTCTGAAAGGAATTCCTCAGGAATAATGTGGCCATTAGTTTTTCTTCTGTCCTTCAGTGGCTTGTTCATTTCTTGTTTCTATTAATTTGGAAATGAACTTTTTCTTATGTTTTGTGTCTTTCCCTTCCCTCTTTTTATATTAGTTTCCCCAAATGAAGGAGGCAGTTTAGTTTTATTAGTTGACTTCTTCATAAGATTCTGTATCATGCATCACCTAGATTTCGACACTTTGAAAATTCGGTGACCATTTTTTAAGACTTGATCTAATCCACATTGAGGTTATATGACCTCAATGTCATTCAGACACATAAGTTATGGATTGCCTTAAACCTAACCCTCATTCATCAATATAAGGTAGTGTTGTGGCTTTGCTTAATCAAAGACTGACTACCTTTTTTACTGTAGGAAGACGGGCTGCTTCACACTGCCTGTGGAACCCCAAATTATGTTGCTCCTGAGGTATCAATTATGATGTCATGGAAATGGATGGTTGCTTTGATGCAATTTTTTTCTCCTTTTCTTTTTAGTTTCTTGCATTTGTGATACTTCTTTCTTCCTTTTTTTATTTTTTATTTTATTTTCTCTTTTGTATCAGGTGCTCACCGATAAAGGTTATGATGGTACAGCAGCTGATATATGGTCTTGCGGGGTCATTCTGTTTGTTCTTATGGCTGGATACTTACCTTTTGACGAGCCGAACCTCATGGCTTTGTACAGGAAAGTAGGTTTCAAGAACTCTGCTACCTGTTTTCTGATGCTTTGAAATTTATTAAGCACATTATGAATAGACTAACTGTTTTCCAGATCCACAAGGCCGATTTCTCTTGTCCATCGTGGTTTTCATCGAGTGGAAAAAAATTGATTATGCGTATTTTGGACCCTAATCCACTGACCGTGAGCTCCACATCCTTTCCTGGTTTAAACTTCAATGAAGATGCACATATGAAATCTTTTATTTTCTTGTTAAACTTTGGCTGTTCTGTTGCAGCGAATAACAATTCCTCGAATCTTAGAAAATGATTGGTTCAAGAAAAGTTACAAGCCACCACAATTCGAGCAGAGAGAGAACGTGAACCTTGATGATATAGATGCTGTTTTCAATGACACAGAGGTATGACGTTTACATTTCTCTTTTGAGTTAGCTTCACTGAGAAATTTTATTTTAAAGCTAGATCCCAGTTTGTCTTTTTTCCCCAGTGTAGATCCCTTTGCAAATGATATCATGGCAACAGACGTTATTAAGTTTGTTAGATGCCTAGGTGGTTTTAACTGGCAATATTGCCAACTTAAAACGAAACAATGATAGTGAGTGTCAGTCCTATTTTTGAAGCTATCTGTTTAATTTAACGCAGGAACAACACCTTGTAACAGAAAGGAAAGAGAAACCTGTATCCATGAATGCTTTTGAGCTTATTTCCAGGTCCCAGGGTTTCAGTCTTGATAATCTGTTTGAAAAGCAGATGGTATGTTAGATGAGGTTTCTTTGTTTTTGAATGATAATTGCTTTCTTCTCTTTATTTATGATTAATTAGATGGTTCTGTATTTTTCTTTCAATTTAAGGTAGAAATTAGAAACTAGTATTGCTGACTTAATTTCTTTCCAATGCCCAAACTCCAGGGTCTTGTTAAGCGAGAAACGCGCTTTGCTTCCAAGTGCCCTGCAAATGAGATTATGTCTAAAATAGAGGAAGCTGCAAAACCTTTGGGTTTCAATTGTCACAAGCGAAACTACAAGGTCTTTCTTTGTGCATCTTGATCTGGTTTCATCAATTTTTTATGACTTTTTTTATGCTAATATCTTCAAACAGGTGCTAGTTTGTTTATTTAATCTGGACCAAAAAAGTATGAAGTTTGTGTGTTTATATCATTTGAACTCATGTGACATCTCATTATTCCAACTATTCCAGATGAAGTTACAAGGTGATAGCACTGGCAGGAAAGGCCACCTTTCAGTAGCCACAGAGGTATTGATTAATAACTGGTGAATTTAATTTTTACTCTATTTTAGTTTTTTCACCAATAGCACGATACACGGTTGCCATTTGTCTGTTTGGTTGGTTCAGGGATATGTTTTCAATTCAACATCTGAGATCTATATGTACCTCAAATTTTACATCACGTTAACTTGATGTGAACATTTGCATTTGATTTTGTCCTAGTGTTTTACAATTTTAATTTAGGACACCCCCCCCAGGGTGGCTTTTTTTCTCCACAAAATAAACTTATAACCGCACTCTTCTGAAAAGAAAAGCATTAGAGGTTTTTGGCCATATGACAGGAGATAAAATCATCTCAGTTTGTTGCACATTGGATGAATTGAGTGTATTTTGTTTTTTCATAGTATTTCATTTGAGTTTTTATTGCACTCATTTTAATTAATGAAAAAGTACTTGATTCATGCCCACATTGATGCTTCCAATATGAATCGGTATCCTGTTTTTCAACTTCAGGTATTTGAAGTAGCTCCGTCGCTACACATGGTGGAACTGCGCAAAACAGGAGGTGACACACTGGAGTTTCACAAGGCATGCCAAGACTTTTATCCCTCTAATACTTTGCAACACATTTATGTGAAGGAACTTTTTATATTATTTCAAGGGTTATATTAGTTTGTGTTCTGTTTTTGGTTTTCTGATTTTCCAATCAAATGACAGTTCTACAAGAACTTCTCTTCTGGATTAAAAGATATTGTGTGGCACTCTGAAACAATTGCTGAAAAGCCAAGGTTATCTCTCTCTCTCTCTCTCTCTCTCTCTCTCTCTGTGTTTTAGTTTGTTGTTATGGATACAGCATCATTTAACTCTGGTTTACTTGCACAGGTCATAATGAAAGCTTGCCATTTGGGGTCCATCTCTTAATTTATTTACCAAATCTGTTTTTAGCCCATTTTACACCCCCAACCTGTGAATTGTCAATGAGAAGGTGGTCCATGGAAGTCATGGATATGCATGAAAGATATTATTAGCAAAATGTGTGGTTGTGATAGATTTTAGAGGTTTGTGCAAAGGGCCAGAAACATTTAGGCTATGTTTGGTTGTGTTAATAGAAACAGATATGGTTCATTGATTAATCTTCCAATGTGGACATCTCAGTTTTACACCTTTGTAAAATATCAATTTGCAGGAGATCATCTTGTGTGTCATTTATGTTTAACCTTGAGTTGTAAAATAAATTCCCTTCCGCTGTATACATTTCTATTTTTTATTTTGTGGGCTCTAGATCGAGTTCACAATGAGAATTGTTCATATTATAAGCTCAACAATAAAAATAAATTGTGCAAAAAATCAATTTCATTAGACATCATTAGATTCATAAATAAATTATATTTTATTTTTTAAAATAAATGACAACTATAAAGTTAAATTATTCATTTTATAAAATAAAATATGATTTATTTATTTATTCATTAATATCTAATAAAGTTAATTTTTTATACAAATAATTTTTAAGATAAAATTTACCAAATGAACGGTTCAATTATTGTTGAGAGCATAGATGATAAGACCCATAAAGTTAAATATGACGTATAATAGGACTATAAATATTCCCTACACTGCATGAGCTTAAATGGCAGGCAGACGTTTCAGTTTGACTTAAAGTCTAAAATATTAATCGTTATAATTGAAAGTAAAGATATCAAAGTAAAATTTTGTAAAAGTATGAGGTTGACAAATATAATTAACACTTCAGTTTGAATCAAAAAATAATTAACACTTTAGTAAATAATAATGTTACTATAATCATATTTTTGTAAATATATTTTGTTTAGTATTTTATGTATTACTATTATTTTAATTTAATAAATCCTACAAATATCTATTAAGAAAAATTGCATTTAAATAGAACCAATTTAAAACAATTACATTTAAAAAAAAGAGGGTAAATTACATTGATACACCTTGAGATTTGGTCTAATTACATTTCATCCTTGATGTTTTGGAAATTACATTCACATAGTCTCATTCTACAAATCCCCTGCTTATATAAAAAGCAACAATTTCTAATAAAAAAATAGCAAAAATTACATTGGAAAAAAAAAAAGTAAAGGAAAGAAAAAAAAGAAAAAAAAGAAAAAAAAAAAAGAAAGTAAAGTAAAGCAAGAAAAGAGAGAAGTTTAGTATCTTCATTCCGTCTAAATAATTATAATGATAAGAGATTAGTGTAATTTTTCAAACGTTAGAGGGTGATATGTATTAAACTCAAATCTCAGAAGGTGTAAGTGTAATTTACCCATTAAAAAATATAAGTGAGTTTGTGTCCGGTGAGAGTGAAAGTTTTTGTATTTACACTTTTATAAATGTGTAATTATTTTCAATTGTTGTTAAAATGTAATTTTTTTTATTTGTCATTAGTACAATAATAATACATGAAGAACAAATAAGGAAAAATTATAACAACAAAAAAATATCTCAACGTTTTACCTTTGTAACAAGATAAATCATAAAATTTTAATTTTCAATTATCAACGAAAAATAGGTATTTTAGTTTATACACAATGAAAATAGTCATTTTAGATGTTTTGTGTATATTTATATTAAATTTAATGGTTAAAATGCTATTTTTCATTAATTTTAAGTAACGAAAATAAATAAATAATTTAAATTAAAAATAAATCAAAATATTAAAATTTAAATTGATAAAATAAAAAATAAAAAATTTATTTTCTTATACGATCAAGCTCTATATTTTTTTTGGTGGTAATTATCTTAATAAATAATATATAACAAATATATATATATATATAATCATAATAATATTACTATTGAAATATAAAGGTGACTGTGACAAGAATGATGAAACAAAAAGGTTGCATTCAGGCTACAGCTACCTTTGCACGTGTTTCATGTGAATTGAAAAATAATAATCTTACATACTCTTAAAAAATATAATTCCCATAATTTTTAATTAATTATGATTGATTTAGAAAGAAAAAAAAAATAAAAAAATAAAAATTCATGATTAGTGTGTATCATTTTGAAGGTCATGAGCTGTCTAATTTTGGAAGTCCTAAGTATTTTTAATTAAAAAATAATAAATTAATTAATTAAGAAAGAATAAGAAAAGGTTGCATTAGTAAGTGGTGGGGACCGCAGATTCCCCTGTCCCAGCGGACCACCCTCTCCCAAAAGCTCAACCAAAACCCATTTTAATGAAATTGAATTTTGGCCACAAATAGGAATCCAACAAAAATTATGATATCTTCGGAACAGTAATAATGATATCCTGGATAGCATTATTATAAATAAGAAATATTAATATAATTCTAATTAAAAAACTCAATCAAAAAACTGATTATTATTTCCATAATGTTTCATTTTGTTTTTTGAATTTAGGTTTGAGGGTTGTTGTGTCTTATTTTGGGAGTTTTTCTCGGGTCTATTTTGATTATCTAAATAATTCATATTTTAAGATTTATCGAGTCTGTCATTCATGAAAAGAATCAAATTAATTGGATATATGCAGTCTCGTGATCAAGTCTTAATTTTTTTTTTTAAAAAAATATTAAAATCGTGTTAATTGTTTATTTTAAGAAAAAATAAATGTGCTCTTGTTATGAAATTACAGGTTTTCAATCAATTTGATTTTTTGCATGGATGATTTACTTGATAAACCTTACAATATGCATGATTTGATTCATTCAAAAATGCCCAGAACAAAACTCCATAGCCTTATAGTAGCCTGTTGTGTCCCATTCCATGAATTTAGGACGACAACAATATACATATATGTACAAACACTAAATATTCATCTCACGCGTACTCCTCGCGATCAAGCTTAACCTCCTTCAAATGGTGTCGTATACCTGAAAACACAACTCAGGTGAGCTTACCGACGGGTGTGTGTCGAAAAACCCTTCCGATACTTAAGTTAGCTTTTAAGATCAATATAAGAAAAATCTCTCTAAGAATTATGTTGGATTAGGTTAACTCCAAGCCTTTTATATGTTCTGCAAGGCAGAATTCTAATGATTCTAATTCTTATTCGTAGAATCCCACTAGGAATCAACCTCTTAAAGGATAGTGTCCATCCTTTGACACCCTGATTACCTAAGTTTAAGTGAAACGGCCTAGCTCCCAGGTTGGTAACCTGATCAAGCATACCAGTGGCTCGGTTGCACATCAATCGCGTAACCGCTTATGGCTAATGATTGACTAGTACAACCGGGCTAAAACCGAACACTGACATCGTGCTAAGTTTGTTCGGTTCATGTCAAGTTTGAAACCACCTTACCAGTCAAAAACTTAACTAGACCAGTCAATCTTATGTTAGTCCACCCGAAGTTTGTATTCCAAACAATTGGATCTTCCTACACGACAAACATCTCAAGATCAATTCTGTTCGGTCAACACGATACCAAGCTGTCTGTTTGGTCAACAGTAACAAGCCGTTTCTCCGGTCCAACATCTTTTGTCTGGTCTAAACTTTCATACCGACTGGCCTTCAGTATAGCCCAAACCTTCAAGTCCTTTAGTCATCAGGCTAGCCCAAAACTATGTCTCATACTAATTTAGCCCGGCCCACTAGCTTAGCGTAAATTACCCTCTCAATATGCATTAAAGTTTAAATTAAATTGAAAGATTATTAAAGTTACCAATTATTTGAAGCATTTCCGTGCCATGAAACCAGGGAACACAAATGAGTAGCATGTGCAAATGTCACTCCAAATTAAGCCTTGACATTGCTTGCAACTTTCATTACCCAAAATAAATAAATAAAAGTTCTCAATACAGCACAACTGGTACTCACCAACATGACACCTAAGAATCTAAATTCAAAATTATTACAAACATACTCTACTACTATTACACACACACACACATTTATACATACATATATATATATATAAATATATACACAGAGAGATAATTACTATTACTATTACAATTCCTGTTCCTATTATTGGTATTCCTAACAAGTCTGTCCTACCCCCAATCTCCCAATCAGAGCAGCTTTAATTCCATCCTCACTTGTCAACCCTTGTTGATTGGGAGCCCTAATCACCACATCTTGAAGCATTAGATCATTAACGCTAGACATGTTAGCATGGTGGACCTCCAATTCCAGATCACGAATCGCGTCCATTAATCTTGCTGATGGATAATTTGTATTCTCTGATTGAACCCTTATCAAGGCATCTGACCCCACAATCTTCACCTCAACTTCAACCCCTAGGGCCACTACCCCACCAAATGGGTTATTATTATTATTATTAGCCCTTGTTTGGTCCACCGAAGTGGTGGTGGTGGTGGTGGTGGCAGTGGTGGTGGTGCTCTGATTGTCAGTGGCGTCCGCCATTTCCATCTTCATCTTCTTACTGTTGGTACAATTATTAGAGTCTTGAATTTGAAGCTGTGATTTCAAATCTTCCACTTTGTTTTTGAGCTCGTTGATGTAAGACACGGCGTCCGACAGCAGAGACGCCTTGTCCATCCTCGACACGTTGGGAACCACTGCCCGGAGGGCATAAAACCGGTGGTTGAGCTTCTCCCGCCTCTGCCTCTCCGCCTCCACGTGGTTCAGCGGCGTTTCTCTACCAACTCCCGGCTTTCTCCCCCTCTTCTTGGGGGCTCTCTGCTGCGGCTGTGGCTGCGGTTCTAGGATTGGAGTAACAAAAGGACAATCCGAATCAGAATGAGAATGCTCTGTTTCTACATAAGAGCGTTTTTTTGTGTCTCCCTTGTCGTCTCGTTCGTACTCTTCTTGTTGAAATCCAGTAACTAAACCGATGTCAGCGAAAGAAATGTTGCGATCAAGAAACTGTATTGAATGATTTGGTTGCTTTGGGATGATGAGATCTGACCCAAACAGAGACTTGGCCTGGTTCACCAAACCCCAATTCTCTTTGATCATTTCGCTGGAACCCATTTCAAGAACACCACAAGAAGTGGGAATACAAACCAGAGTCACAATTCCATGGATCTGAGCTTCTTTAGCTCTCTCACAGTTATAAAACTGAAGTTGATGACCACCGGTTAACCAAACCAGAGACCCAGAACTAAAAGCCTTCCCGGGAACTCCATCTCCGGCCGAGAAAGACCTTGTCAGAGACATGACATAGAACCATTCCGCATCCGTGACATCATCATCTTCACTGCAGTCGATGGCTGTTTCGTTTTCATTTTCATTGATCATCATGGAAGCTTGTAAGCCTCTCATGAGTTCTTTCCTTCGCTCGGCAGCGGAGTTTTTATTAGTAACTCTGTCTTTGTTATTGCTTCTGGTTCCTTGGAAATGGCCGTCTCCCCAGCTGAGGAAGAGGCGGCGGCCATTGTGGTCGTTTGAGGATTGCCAGAAAATGGAATAAGACCACCACTCTGGCTGACTTTGGACGATGAATTGAAGCCTTTGTTGGAGGGTTGGTGGGCTTTCATGGGATGATGAGACAAATGAAGAGGATGAGGATGACGATATGATTAATTCATCCATGGTTTATGTCTATGGAGAGAGATAGAGAGAAAGGGGTGAATTTGATGATGGAGAGAAAACAGTGTTTGTGGAGAGTGGAAGGAGTGAGATGAAGAAAAAAAGATTCTATAAGAGTATCATGGTAAAAGTAGTGGTTTTGGTTTGTGCAGGGGGTATGATATTGTCTTGTGTTGGGGGGTGAAGTGAATGGTGATATCCCCACTTTTTGTCTTGCTTTTATTTTATTTTTTTAAATAAATTCAGTGTTGGTTGGGAATAATTATAGATGTGTTTGTTGCTTAAATACACAGATAGAAGGAACAGAGTAAACCCAATGAGGGAGAGAGAGGTGTAGTCCTAGTATGGAGCATCCATACTTTCTTGGCAAAATTACAAATCAGTGTATATTTCTTAAAAAAATATTAAATTAGTGAGAAAGTTTAACAATTTTAATAATTAAAATTTTAATTTTTTATGAATTTATTTAAAAAAGCATTATGAAATTACTACTGATTTATAATTTTTTCACTTTGTTCCTCTCTATTTTAAATATTATTTTAAAACTTTGATATGATAATTACAGATGTTTTATAATAAAAAGACAGTACAAATATAACAAGAAAGAAACTTTAGTTTGAATGATATATAAGTACATTTTTTAGACCAACTTTTTAGATTTAGTGATGTATCAGGAGGATGATTGATTAATAATTAAAGAATATTTAACTATCAGCTAATTATTTTCTTAATATATAATATATTACTAGGTCTAAGGTGTTTCAAATCAATCACTTAAAAAAGGAAAAGAAAAATTTAAAATGAATATTTTTGTTAAATTATTGAGGGACCAAAAAAAATCTGCATAATGAATAATATAATTTTCTATTTAATAAAAATATCACATAAATAATACTATATAATACTTTAAAAAATTTTAATAATTTTTTATATCAATTAATAAACTTCAAATATTTCTGATGCAGACGTCACCTATCACCTTATTGACATAACAATTAATAATAAAATTTTTTATAAAATTGATTAATTTAAAGTGTGGAGGGTCCAATTGATGTGTGTCTTTTGTTGTTTGTTGGGCAGCAGAGAGGGCACGTGAAGCGAAAGGGATGGGCCAGAGACTGACGGGCCAGACCGTATACCAGTGGGATCGGGTCTTTTATGTTTGCCTTAAACCCACCATTTCACTTCACGTATACATATCAGCAATGCTATGGGGAAAAAAATAAGAAAAATTAAGATTTGACTTTTATAATAAAATAAATTTTTTATTTTTATTTTTATTTTATTAATTTAAATGTTAAAATTTTAAATTATTTTTAATTTAAATTATTTATTTATTTTTGTTAAATAAAATTAATAAAAAAATAAGTATTTTAGTTATTAAACTTAATGAATAAGAATATTTTATATCTTATATATATATATATATATATATTTACATTGACTTTAATAATTAAAATATTCTTTTTTTGTCAATTTTAATTACAAAAATAGGTGAATGGTTTATATTGAAAACAAATCAAAATATTATTATTTAAGTTGATAAAATTAAAACTCATGATTTATTTTGTTAGAAGACTCAAATCTTGATTTTTTTGTTTTAATTATCTGAAAACAATTACGCAAATTATCTCAAAGCCTTTTCTGCTCGAGATTCGATGGATCCTAAAAACTTTCCGATTATTTGATCGTTTGTTTAGCAATAATTTTAAAATATTTTTGTAACACCCTTTTTTTGTAACTTCCAATATTTTCGTACACATATGTTAGTAAAATTTTAGTTTGAATGAGATCGACATAAGTCAATCGGCAAGTTGATTCAAAATTTCATAAAAGTATAGTTAAAAAATGTTGGAATACAAAATATTATATATTTAAGAGATCATGTAATTTCTATAAGTTACGGTTAGTTAGGAATTTGATTTTTAGAATTTGATTATTTAATTATTTAATTCTTTTTCTTGTGTATCTTATATTAATTATAAATAGATATGGTCTCACCCAAATTAGGGTAAGCCAATATTGTATAATTCTCTTCTTGGTATCTGAGCCAAAGAAATCCTAGCCACACCTACCTATCATCACTGCTAGCCTCTCATTCCTTTCTTAACAGCCGACTCACCCATCTAGCCCCCTTCAACCACCTTATACCACCCGAAACCCTTTCTCTCTCCCTCGGCAGTCCTTTCCAGTCATTGCCAGTGTTTCTACAGTGGCTGACTAGGCTTTGTCCTGGTTCTGTGCAGTTCGGCATCCTTCTAGGGTGGTTCAGGCTAGTTTTTAGCCCTTTTAGGGTTGTGTGTTCCTTATTACTTGGACTACCAGTTTGTTCGATAGCATCTCTTTTGTGTGACACCGCTACTTCGGTTTCGTGGTGTTTCAGAATGTCTGACTTTGTTACACAAATCCAGAGCATTATGCCTCGTTCAGATGTTTCCCTCGCCTCCTATGTTCTGGTTCATCGTATTACTAGTGTGTTGCTTAATGGTCGCAACTTTGCTACTTGGAGTCGGTCTATATGTCTCTACCTTGGGGATAGAGGCAAATCTGGATGGCTTCTGGAAAGCGAGACACAACCTTCCACTGATGATCCTAAGCGGGTTCAATGGGATATTGACAATTGCACCTTACTTGGTTGGATGTTCAACTCTCTGAAAGAACGCATCTACAACATGTTCATGTATTGTGATACAGTTTCTCGATTGTGGAGTGCTCTTATCCAAATATATGCACATGCCCACAATGATGCTAGGATTTTCAAACTCTATCAGGATATTTCTCATGTCTGTCAAGAAGCTTTTGGGTTTTACCGTTGTTGAATTTTTTGGCTACCTTTAGTCTCGCAGGGAGAAGTTAGCACAGTATGAGCCATTGAGTGATTTTCCAGCTGTTGTCGCTTCTATCGTGTCTGCTCGTCTTGCTCGCCAGCACACCTATCAATTTTTGATGGGTTTAAAACCTGAATTTGAGTCTCTTCGTATTTAGATTTTGAACACATCACCTATGCCATCCTTATATGAGGCTTTTGCTACTATTGACAGCGAGGAGCGTCGTCGTCGATTGATTCAACCGGTGGCTCCGCTTCCTTTCTCCGTTCCTGCCTTATCTTTAGTTTTAGATCAGATGGCTCTTGCCGCCAAGTTTAATTCTTGTGCTTATAGTAGCAAGGTTATTTGCCACCATTGTGGCACAGCTGGTCATGTCCAAGCACGGTGCTTCAAGCTTCATCTTGAGTTGAAGCAACGCTTTGCAAGGACACGCCCTTCAGGTTCTCCCCATACTGTTGTTATTGTTGACACATCTAGTACTCCTCAGCCGACTCATTTTGTTGATTTTCATTAGCTTCAATCTTAAATTGGTCGCATTCAAGAGCAACTTGGTTCATTTACTACCATGTCTCTAAGTGTCCCTTCCACTGCCACATTCACTACAGATACTCTTACAACCTTTCATGTTCGCACTGTACCTACTTGGGTATTGGATTCTGGGGCCAATGATCATATGACTAGTGAGTTTTCTTGTTTATCCTCTCCTGTCTTTATTACCGCTTAGACTGTATGTCTTGCTGATGAGTCTATTTCACATGTCCAACATAAGGGTGATGTGTTCTTGTTGTCTGCGTAAGTCTCTCTATGGCTTGTAGCAATCTCCTCGTGCATGGTTTCATTGTTTCAGCTCTGTTATCCTATCCATGGATTTTATTCAATGTCACTTCGACCATGCATGCTTCATTCGCTGTCAGCCCAATGGGTGATGTATTATTTTGTTGGTCTATGTGGATAATATCATCCTTACAGGAGATGACTCCATTGGTATTGCTAAGGTAAAACAGGAGCTTAGTCGAGTATTTGATATCAAGGACTTGGGTCCTCTCAAATATTTCTTGGGGATTGAAGTAGCTCGTTCTCATAGTGGGATATCATTGTCCCAATGGAAGTATACTTTGGATCTTTTTCGGGACACCGGTATGATAGGGTGTAAGCCTGCATCTACTCCAATGGATCCAAACCTAAAACTTTCGACTAAGTTTGGTGAGTTGCTTTTTGATCCATCTCGCAACCAGAGATTGGTAGGACGTTTGATCTATTTAACTAATACACGACCATATTTGACATTTGCTATGAGTGTGGTTAGTCAGTTTATGTATTCACCTCGTACTGCTCACCTTGATGCTGTTCACCACATCTTGAGATATCTTAAGTCATGTCTAGGTTTGGGTTTATTCTTCAATGGTGGGATTCAGACAAGAATGTCCTGTTTTACTCATACAGACTATGCAGGTTCATTAACTAATAGACGTTCCACTTCTGGGGTATGCACTTTCCTTGGTACCCATCTTCTGTCGTGGAAAAGAAAAAAACAAGCAGTTGTTTCTCGATTATCTGTTGAAGTTGAGTACCGAGCCATGGCTCATGGGACATGTAAGTTACTATGGCTTCGGTCTATTCTAGTTGAGTTAGGATTTGAGGAAAATAATTTCTCCAAGTTATTTTGTGACAATAAGTCTGCCATCTTACTTGCCTTTGACTTTGTGCTTCATGAACGTACTAAGCATATTGAAGTTGATATTCATTTCATCCGGGAAAAGGTTTGAGTTGGCATTTTATGTCCTTCGTTTGTTCCATTTTCTGATCAGATTGTCGACATCTTCACTAAATCTGTCGAACCATCCCTACTTCAATCTTCCATTAACAAGCTGGGTTTGGTTGACATCTTTGATCCAGCTTGAAGGGGAGTGCTGGAATACAGAATATTGTATATTTAGGAGATCCCATGATTTCTATAAATTACAGTTATTTAGGGATTTGATTTTTAAGATTTGATTGTGTAATTATTTAAATCCTTTTTCCTGTGTATCTTATATTGATTATAAATAGACATGGTCTTACCTAAATTAGGGTAAGCCAATATAGTACAACTCTCTTCTAAAAATCAAGTAGTTGAATTTTATGTCTCAATAAATTCAATGATTTCTTTAGAGTAAATTGATGAAAAGAAATAAAATAAAATTTGTAATAAATAGCAAAAATTGTTATTGATTACAAAATCAGGAACAAGAACAAGAACAAGAACAAGAATAAAGAACAAGTTACAAGCTAAATTCGTGACTACAAAAAAAACTATTCCTAAAAAAATTAATTGCAACTACTCCTAAATTCATAACTGTTGTGAATGGGTTTGATGATATCCTCTACATTAGCCATAAGATGCTATTTATAAGAAATGTAAGAAATATTCTATTGGAAAAATGGTTTGGAAATCATTAATAGATGAATGAGAAATTAACTCCAAAGTGCACCATTTGAGAATGGTTTTAAAACGAAACTTATTCAATTTAAAATTTGATTTTATTTGGATAAATTTGTTAATTTTTTGAGTCAAAATTAAACACGATTCCATTCAGAATTCGAATTCTTTTGAAAAATCAATTATGTCTTTTTCAGTTGCACATTTTAATGGAAAATAGGTGACTCTTTTGAAAAGTCACTATGACCATTTGAAGAGTCACCAATTCACCTATATAAATAGGCCCCCATTGCATTCATTTTGCGCGAAATTCATCTTGTGTTTCTTTCCTTTTGCACTCTGTCTTTCTTGTAAGAGAATTTTGTATAGTAAGGTTCACTAGACGTACCGTGGTAGTACTGCTTTTGCAAGGTTCGATCAGTGTTTCCTGGGAGACGAACGTCCGATAAACACTCGTGAGCACCATAGCAAAGGACAAATTAGTCTTAAGGAAATTGTGTCCAACACAAGCCTCGATCACATTTGGTTTTGTTTCAAGATTTTACAATCTATTTAATAATTTTCTACATCTTTGCAAGTCTTTCTGGTTCTTCGTATATTGTTTGGTTTAGTTTTATCCAAATAATTTACGTTATGTTCAACTTATATATTTTTTTATATAATTTGGTAATATATTTGATGCAATGATTACGTATTTCACACCGTACATATAAGAGATTATTCCTACAATCTTAAGACAAATTCGAGTTCTATTTTATATAGAATTGTCTTATTTATTAGTCTAATGTATTTGTTGGTTCAATTTGTTTTATCCAGAATTTATATGATTCTGTAAAATCTCACTATTTTAATTTGTATAGAAATAATTTGCTTTAAATTATAATCTCTGTTCGATTAAATACAGGTTTTTTCTTGTATTTTGTTTAAATCGATGAGCACTTTTCAATATGAGTTTTTTTATCTGAATCTGTGTTTAAGTCAGATTCTATTTCTTATTATTTGTTATTACAATATTATTATTATTTTTTTTATAATTTTGTGTATCTATTAGAAAATAGTTAAGAAATAATTTGATTTTGTTTCAGATTCTCCTTTAAAAGGGTTCATCCTTTTTGTTACTTCAGAAATCGATTTTTAGACAAAAAATTTAAAATGATTTTAGATTTTTGTATTAATCATAATAATCTGCAGAGTAAATTGATTAATGTATCAGTTACTGAGGTTTTGTGTTTGTTTGTTTTTGGTTAATACTTCCTGTGTGTGTCAATTTCCGACCACACTGCCAATCAAGCACTTAGCTGGAGAACACTGGCAGAATAGATTAAGTCCGAACGACCTGTCACAGAAAGAAAAGAATCCCGCGGTGGTTCGTCCACCCGAGGGCACTCCGACAATCCAGTCAGTTATCTCTTAAAGATAGCAAAAATGCTTAACTCACTATTCAGAGCATAAAAAGCATCCCTTAGACCCATGGGGGTACCTCTCTTTTATAGCCAACACTTACCTAATCCCAATAGAAGCCTAGCTTTAATGGACTTAGGATTACTACTAATCTTGGACTCCCAATAAGATTGGGATAAACTCTCTAAGAGTCTTATCTTTACCCAAACTGAAGTCCTCTCTCATTCTAGGATTCTTGTCCCTTATCCGCTTATCCCGGATTCGAGTATTCTTGTAGATAACCTCGGCCTAGCCGAGATGATCTCAGCGCCATGACCAGGACACGTGGGATCTCGGCTGGCACTTCGGTGAGACTTCGGCCATGTGTTGTCATTAAAAAATTATGTCCCCACAACTGGCCCCTAGGTTCTATTACCTCGGCATCTTGAGGTGATGGAACCTATATCATTCCTTCCTTTAATCATGACCCCGGTTTAATTTCAGCTTGTAAATTTTTCTTAAAATTTTAATAAGTGTTAAACATGACCTTGGTTTAACTTCAACTTGTAAATTTTTAAAATTTCAACAAGTGTTAAACATGACCTCGGTTTAACTTCAACTTATAAATTTTTCTTAAAATTTCAACAAGTGTTAAACATGTCCTTGGTTTAACTTCAACTTGTAAATTTTTAAAATTTCAACAAGTGTTAAACTAACCTTAGCTTGTAAATTCCAACTCCCAAGCATCATTCTCCAGCCCTCTTTGATTCTCCATGCCCGACCTCCCGTGAAGGCCGGTGAGAATACCCTTTTGCCCTGTCATGTTGAGGGACTGCAGGAACTGTGTTCTGCTATCATTTCTGGGCATCTTTCTTGGCCGTTAGAATCGGTGTATCTTGTAACGGGAACAATGGCTGCATGACGTTGTTCTGCATCATGAAATTGATGACTGTTTGCAGGTCTGCCAATTTGTTCACCATTCCCTTCATCTTGTCGTCCCTCCGCATGCATTTATCTTTCCATACCTGGAGGTCGTCCTTGTTATAATACCCACTCCGGTCCGATTTCTTCAGTACGCCGCCCTCCTGGCTGACGTCCTTTCCTCCGTGATTCTTATCATGAGTTTCTTCATTGCAGTTGTCTTCTTCGACGTCAAGGTCAATGTGTTTCTCGTTCTCAGTAAGGGTGTCGTCCCCGACCTTCTTTTTTGTCCGTCGTTGGCCATCTATTCTCCTTTGTTTCCCATAGACGGTGCCAAATTGTGTGTGTTAATTTCCGACCACACTGCCAAACTAGTACTCATTTGGAGAACATCGGAAGAATAGATTAAGCCCGAACAACCTGTCACAGAAAGAAGAGATTCCAGCGGTGGCTCGTCCACCCGGGGGCACTCCGATGATCAAGTCAGTAATCAAATATCTCTCAAAGATAGCAAAAGAGCTTAACTCACTATTCAGAGCATAAAAAGCATCCCTTAGACCCTGGGGGTGCTTCTCTTTTATAGCCAACACTTGCCTAATCCCAATAGAAGCCTAGCTTCAATGGACTTAGGATTACTGCTAATCTTGGACTCCCAGTAGGATTGGAATAAACTCTCTAAGAGTCTTATCTTTACCAAAACTGAAGTCCTCTCTCATTCTAGGATTCTTGTCCCTTATCCGCTTATCCCGGATTCGGGTATTCTCGCAGATAACCTCGGCCTAGCCGAGATGATCTTAGCGCCATAACCAGGACATGTGGCACCTCGGTTGGCACTTCGGTGACACCTTGGCCACGTGTTGTCATTCAAAAATTATGTCCCCACACTTCCTTTATTTATTATAAAAAGGTAATGGCATGAAGTTTGAGCCATACTATCTTTTTCACTATATAAGGGATTTTCCTTATTCTTAATGTCCATGATATAATATTGTTTTTATAGTTTCCAAATTTTAAAATCTTGAACCGTCATGTACAATGGTTACCATGTGAATGCGTCTATAGTCATTAGTTTGCTTGACATTAGTTAGATAATTTATTCAGTCAAAATTGGCACTTCGATCGTTGGAACTCAATTTTATATTGTGTTTATGTAACATGTGTATTTAATTTCTTCAATTAAATTGTTTTGTCAGATCGTAGTTTTAGTGGTTTCTAGATAGAATTCTATTGGGAATGTTCTGCTTTTTGCAATTTAGCATTCTATTACATTATTTACTTATCAGTTCAATTGATTTTCAATATGTAGCGCATGTTCATGGGCTACCATTAATTTTATCTGCATAAAATTTTGAATGCCATTGTATATTCTTCTGTTTGGAGTTCTGGTTTTTTTTGTGAATGTATCGATGTCAACTCGTGTTACTTTTGTTTAAAAATAATTTTATATCATTAGAAATAAAAATGATATACAGACATATTGGCTCTTATTAATAATTGTTTATCATATTATTGATATAATTTACATATTAATTTTAATATTTCTAATTAATTTGGAATGAATTTGTATGGCATCATAACTTTTTATAGAATATTGTGTGGTATGTGTTATTTTCAGACTAATTTAATTTCAGTGTTGGATCTAGATTTTAAATAAAGTTTTATCTAAAAGGTTGTGAACTTTTAAATATTTTTATTTTTATTTTTACTGGTTATATGTCAGAAATAATGGCTTCTAAAACTAAAAATATTAGTTCTGGTACTACTTTTATTGTTCCTGCTCCGACTCTTGTTCATGCAACAGTTCCGGTTAACCATGGTGAGAAACTAGAAAAGTTTAATGAAGCAGAGTTTAAAAGATGGTAACAGAAAATGTTATTCTATATCACAACTTTGAATCTGACAAGGTTCATTTGTGAAGATGCTCCCATTTTAAATGAAAATGAGGCTAGTCAGCAAATAGTTGTTGTAGTGGAAGCATGGAAGCATGCCGATTTCCTGTATAAGAACTATATCCTTAATGGCTGGACAACACTTTGTATAATGTGTATAGTTCATTGAAGATAGCAAAAGAATTATGGAAATCTTTGAACAAAAAGTAGAAGACAGAAGATGTTGGCATAAAGAAATTTATTGTCGGTAAATTTCTTGAATACTTAATGGTAAATTCTAAAACCATTATCAGTCAAGTACAAGAACTTCAAGTGATATTTCGTAACATTCATGCTGAAGGAATGATTCTAAATGAGTCTTTCCAAGTGATTGTTATCATTGAGAAGCTACCACCATCATGGAGGGATTTCAAAAATTATATGAATCATAAATGCAAAGAAATGTCGCTTGAAGACTTGATTGTAAGGTTAAGGATAGAAGAAGACAATCAGGCTTCTGAGAAGAAAGTAAGGGATTATACTATAGAGGCTAGGGCTAATATGGTGGAACAATCATAGAGAACCAAGAAAACAAAGTTTATTGGAAATGGACCTAATGGTGGTGACAATAAAAAGTTCAATGGCAAATGCTACAATTGTAGTATACAAGGGCACCATGCTAAAGATTGTTGCCGACCGTGTAAGGACAATAAGAACTCTAGTAAAAGGTCTTTTCAGGCCAATGTAACTGAGATGAAGATTCTTTTTGATGAAGTCTTTGAATTAAATCTATGTTGTTAGGTAAAACTAATTGTAGTCTATTGTTAGTTTTGTAACAATGAACAATAAGCTCTGCACATAGTTTTGTATATGAGTTATTGGTTTTTAATAATATCATCCTTTTTAATCATATTTCGTGATATGGAATGATATGTATGGGGACATAATTTTTGAATGACAACACGTGGCCGAGGTGACACCGAAGTGTCAGCCAAGGTGTCACATGTCCTGGTCATGATGCCGAGATGATCTCGGCTAGGCCGAGGTTATCTGCGAGGATACCGGAATCCGAGATAAGCGGATAAGGGCCAAGAGTCCTAGATTGAGAGAAGACTTCAGTTTGGGTAAAGATAAGACTCTTAGAGAGTTTATCCTAAACCTACTGGGAGTCCAAGATTAGCAGTAATCCTAAGTCCATTAGAGCTAGGCTTCTATTGGGACTAGGATTGTGTTGGCTATAAAAGAGAGGCACCCTCATGGGTCTAAGGTATACTTTTTATACTCTATCTAGTGAGTTCAGCACTATTGGTTATCTTTGAGAGATATTTTACTGACTTGATCGTCGGAGTGCCCCTGGGTGGACGAACCACCGCCATAATCTCTTCTTTCTATTGCAGGTCGTTCGGGCTTAATCTATTCTGCTGGTGCTCTCTAGCTAAGTACTAATTTGGCAGTGTGGTCGGAAATTGACATACACAATTTGGCGCCGTCTGTGGGAAAGAAAGAAGAATAGATGGCCAACGACGGACAGAAAGAGAAGATTGGGGATAACACTCCTACTAAGAGTGGGAGGCCTATTGACCTTGACGTCGAAGAAGACAATTATAACGAAGAAACTCGTGACCAGAATCACGGAGAGAAGGACGTCGACCAGGAAGGCGACGTACCAAAGAAGACAAATCAAAGCGGGTACTACAACGAGGACGACCTCTAGGTATGGAAAGAAAGATGCCTGCGGAGGGACGACGAGGTAAAGACCACGGCGAACAAATTGGCAGACCTGCAAACAATGGTCAACTTCATGATGCAGAATAACGTCAGGCAGCCACCGTTCCCACTGCAGGACATGCCGATTCTAGCGGCCAATGCCCAGAAGGGAGGGCAGAAAACAATCCCTGTTGCCCCCTAGCACGCCAGAAGTGAAAAACACTCACACCGGCCGTCAAGGGAGGATGGGCAAGGAGAGTCTAGAAGAGAAGAATCTCGAAGGACACATCACACCAAAGAAGCAGACCCTAGAGAACATCGGCATGTTCAAAGGCAGGAGTTGTGCTTCGATGCGACCAATGGAGAAAGGTCAAAAAGGGCTCATAACAAAGCTGAGAGTAGTAAACCTAAAAGATTGAAATCAGGAGATAGTCGAGCTCCTGGGCGGACCAAGGAGGACTTGAGAGATTACCTCAAGAGGAAGCAACAAAATGCTGAGGTAATTTCCCTTGTTAAGCTGAGAACACCATTCTTGGTGGAGTTGGGCAAATTTGAGGCACCAAAAAGATTTAGTATGCCGAGGTTCTAGATATACGATGGGAAGTTGGACCCCAACTTTCACGTCGGCTTGTACCTGAACTCGATGACGTTGTACACTGGGAACGAGCCGTTGCTCTACAAGGTGTTCCCTTCATCCTTCGGAGAAATTGCATCAGACTGGTTTCACAAGTTGCCGAAAGGAACTGTGAAAACCTGGGAAGGCCTGGCCGAGATGTTTGTGGCCAAGTTCATGACAAACAAGCTACAGCCATTGAGGGTGGACGCCCTAATGGCCTTGAAGATCGGCGAGGATGAAAGCCTTAGGGCCTATGCCAAAAGGTATTATGAGGTATTCAACTGAATACCAGGATGCAACCAAGAGGTGGCGGTCGTGTCGTTTAAAAATGGCTTGAAGGATGACTGCCTGCTTCGAAAATCACTGGCAAAGACATTGCCGAAAAGTATGGAGGAGCTGATGGCCAGGATAGAAAAATATGCCAGAGCTGAGGAGGACACGTCGGGGACAAAGGCGTCCAAACAAGAGAAGAGAACTGGTTCGCCGAAGCGAAGCTGAGATAACACTGGATGCGAGAAGACAAGAGCTCAGCCCAAGTGAGCAGATCCCGGATTCTAGATCTTGGATCCCAGATCCCAGAAGACAAGACCTCCTCCTAGATGATTAAGTCTGCGAAGAGAAGAGCTTGGCCTAAGTTAAAGAATTTTTATATAAGGTCTATAAAGGAGTATGTGGAAGCCATGCAAGGGGTAGATCCCTTGCCCATAGAGCAATATCGTAGGGATTCTTTTGGCCTTACATACAAAAGGAAGCTGAAGCCTATGTAAAAAGCATGAAAATGCTTTAAAATCCACCTACAACGTGTAATAGAACAGCAATTCGACTGGGGGCATACTAGCAACAACTTGCTAGGGCTTAAGCGGAAGTGATGGTTCTAACAACTTGCTAGGGACATAATTTTTGAATGACAACACGAGGCCGAGGTGACACCGAAGTGTCAGTCGAGGTGTCACGTGTCTTGGTCATGATGCCAAGATGATCTTGGCTAGGCCGAGGTTATCTGCGAGGATACTGGAATCCGAGATAAGCAAATAAGGGACAAGAGTCCTAGATTGAGAGAAGACTTTAGTTTGGGTAAAGATAAGACTCTTAGAGAGTTTATCCTAAACCTACTGGGAGTCCAAGATTAGCAGTAATCCTAAGTCCATTAGAGCTAGGCTTCTATTGAGACTAGGATTGTGTTGGCTATAAAAGAAAGGCACCCTCATGGGTCTAAGGTATGCTTTTTATGCTCTGTCTAGTGAGTTCAGCACTATTGGTTATCTTTGAGATATATTTTACTGACTTGATCGTGGGAGTGCCCCCGGGTGGATGAACCATCGCCGGAATCTCTTCTTTTTGTTGCAGGTCATTCGGGTTTAATCTATTCTGCCGGTGCTCTCCAGCCAAGTACTAATTTGGCAATGTGGTCGGAAATTGACATACACAATGTGATTGTGATGTTATTCACTTAATTATGACTTGTATCGTCATAATTATTCTAAGTTTTCTATTTTATATATTTGATGTAGAATTTTATTATGTAAGCGTGTATCATTGTCAATAAGTAATGAATGTTATATTCTATTTTATATTAGAATTGTGGGGGTGTGTTAATATTTTCATGTGGTAATATCTTAATAAGAAATTTAATTTTTCTTAGAGTACTTAAAATATGGGGGTGTTTAAAGGATTTTACCAAAGTAATGGTTCCGATAGTAGGTCCACAAAGAATCTCAATTCTTTCTATAGGAAAAAGTTGGAGTAGAAGAAAAAATGGTTTCATTAACTCCTAAGGAACACCTATATGTTTATTATTTGATTTGAAAAATGGGAGTGACATAGAGTAATGGTAAGTCTCAACATATTTAAATACTTAAAGACATTTGCTTTTAGATGTGAGTATTGTTTGAGAACAATATAGTGGATCTACAAATTACTCAATGATATAAAAAGGTGAAGGTCAAACAGGAAAATAGTGGCCTCTAATAAAAGGTTTGACCAAAGAGCAAATGAGGAAAAAGTCATCAAAGGGAATGTGATTAAAACTTATTAATTTCGAGTTACCATAATGGCAACCCAACCTAGCTGACTAGAGATTCCAAGATCAAGGTTCAAAGGTGTTAGGACCCTACTTGTTGTCAAATTCCGTGGACAAACTTGGATTTAAATTGAGTTGTAATTTTCTTGTTTTTGGCCTTCCCACTTGAGCGAGAAAAAATAGCGCTCGAGCGGAGATTCCACCCTCACAGTATTTTGCTTGTCTGCAAAATATACTGAGTGGTGTGTTTTTATGCTCGAGCATAGGATCTTACGCTTGAGCATGAACCCTAGTTTGGAACACGCGATACAAAGTCCCCGCTCGAGCGTCCATTCCCACACTTGAGCAGACCTTGCAATCGCAACCTCTATAAAACCTCAAGTTGCTCCAAATCTAGGGTTATGTTTTCTAGATCTTCGATAAGGATTTTAAGGTTTTCTTTTGGGGATATTTTTCTGGTTTTCCTTGATGTTTGATTGAGTTTGAACTCATGTTCTTATAAGCACACATCAAGGAGTTTGTTTGATCTTCTTTGAGAGTATTCTTCTTTGGTGAAATCTGAAGATTCAAACATAGAGTAATCAAAGGAGTTTGATGCTGTGTGCAGTCGTTGATTCGATAATAGATGTTGTGGATTCAACATCAATCTAATGAATTCCGAGACGAAGGTTACGGTGAAAGATATACAAAAGATTTGAAGACAAATTGGAAGCGTTTGGGTAATTTGTTTGGTATCTTTGTAATCTTTCTTACTTCAGTAGTGGATTGATTTGTGGCGTTTCGCCGTGATTTTTTTATCACAATTGAAGGTGCTTCAATTGTGGTTTTTCCACGTAAAAATTGTTTGTGTCGATTTATTGTTTTTTGAAACAACAATCTAAATCACTTTCGTACATGCTTGATGATTTAGATTGTGAGTTTTAATTGGTTGGGAATTTGAATAATTAAATCTTGATCTAATCACGAATCACGAATCACTTAGGTGTTTCAATTGGTATCAGAGCGGGTCACTCTTTGTTTTTATCAAAACTATAGAAGTGTGATTTTATGTGATTGGTGATATGGATTCCATTCGTGAAGGTAACTCGACCCACAGACCTCTGTTACTTGATGGTACAAACTATTCTTATTGGAAAGCTCGTATGAGAGCGTTTTTAAAATCTATCGATGAGAAAGTTTGGCACTGTGTGATCTATGGGTGGAGTGAACCTATTATCACCATTGATGGTGTTGATATTCCTAAACCCCTTGATAAATAGGACGCATTTGACTATCAAAACTCGAGTTGGAATAGTAAGGCTCTCAATTCCCTTTTTTGCTCTGTCACACCTAAAGAGTTTCGTTGTATTTGCACGTGTGAGGTTGCAAAAGAGGCTTGGGAAATTCTTGAAACGATTCACGAGGGTACAACTTCTGTTAAAAGGTCAAAACTTCAACGTCTCACCTCTGCCTTTGAAACTCTTTTTATGCGTGATGATGAGACGTTTGAGGATTTCTATGCTAAACTTAGTGACATCGGGAATTCTTGTTTCACACTCGGTGAAAAAATCCCTGAAGCTAAGGTTGTTGGAAAAATTTTGAGGTCTTTACCCGAGAGGTTCCAATCACAAGTGACAGCTATTGAGGAGGCTCAGAATGTTGATACCCTCAAGCTTGATCAGTTGGTTGGAAACTTGTAGACTTATGAAGCCCACCAGATTTCTAAGAAAAAACAAAAAGATAGTGTGGCTTTCACTAGTGCTCATGAGATTGCAAAAAGGGGGACTTACCAGCCGGTCCCATGCAAATAAATTATTACCCACCAAGTCCTGTCTTATTTCACTTTCCAATTTTACCCATGAATGTCACAAAACACGCGTGAAGCAAATAACATATCACGAGGTCTCCCCCTGTGCTCGTGAAACACACAATCCTTCTCCATTGTTCTGGTTTGGAAACTATTCTGTGGCGATTTGCGATTTGGAAATCAAACCAAATGAAGAGATTTTCCTGAATCTCTCATCGTTTCCAAAGAAATCACCTCTGTTTTGATCTATATTCTGATTCCGAACAGATCCCAGCAAATCCTCCACCGTTTCGATCTATATTCCCTGTTTGATTCATCTTCAACAAACCTGCGAATCAAACGTGAGTTACATTCATCTTCTGTTCTTCTTTTATAACTATAATTAAGTGATATTCAACTTCATTATAATCACATCTTCATGTTCATTTGCTATACAGTAACAGATTTGCTTATTTTTCCCAATTTAGTGAGAAAATTTGCTATGAGAATGACAGATTTGCTTAATTTTCTTAATTGAGTCATAAAATTTGTTATAATGATGATTTGCTTCCCTTCTTCTTTCATAACTGTAATTGAGTTATAAAATTCGACTTGAAACTATTTTCAATGTGTATCATACAGTATTAATTTATGATTGATATTCAACTTCATAATAATCACATCTTCATGATGGATTTGCTTACTTTTGCTAATTCGTGATAAAATTTGATATACAATATGATTTGCTTACTTTGCCCAATTCAGTGATAAAATTTGTTACAACAATAATAGATTTGCTTAATTTTCTTAATTGAGTGATAAAATTTGTTATAATGATAGATTTGCCTCCCTTTTTCTCTCATAACTATAATTGAGTGATACAATTTGACTTGAAACTGTTTTGAATCTATACCATACAGTATTAATTTATGAGTGATATTCAACGTCATAATAATCATACCTTTATGTTCATTTGCTATACAATGATACATTTTCTTACTTTTGCTAATTCAGTGATAAAATTTGCTATACAATTGTTTTCATCTTCATCATGATACTTCATGTTCTTTTACAATTTGGAATCTAAACTTTGCTATACAATTATATATTTGCTTAATTTGCATAATAGAGTGATAAATTCTTTTTAGTTTGCCTAGTTCAAGAATAAAATTATTCTTAATTTTTAATGTTCATGCTCAATGTTTTTGTACGATGATGCGGTCATTGTAAAAGATCACATCATCGAGAAACAAGTTTCTCAAAGAAGAAAAAAGATTGAAAAGGTTGAGTTTGTTATAGAGCCAACAACATATGAAAGTGAAAATCAACTAAAAGTGCAACTGAATCTAACATTGACAATGAGGAGCCCAAACAGAACCATTGAAACAACCTCTGAGCTCCACAAACCAAGAGGAAGAAAAAAATTGATGGAAGAAAAACTAGGACTTAACAGATATATGATAATGAAGCAAAGAATGTCTACCGTTCCAACATTCAATCTCTTATCAAATTTTTCAAGACAACAAAACTCAGAGAGGAGCATTTGACAGTATTGAGAAAGACACATTTTTCACTTCTGGTTGATACATTGAGTGAAAACAAAGTTAAAAGAAAAGATTCAATTAAATATGATGATGTGGTTGCAAAAATTTTACAAACTTACCAAATAGATGGAACCACATTTGAAATTGCTGGGAAGAAGCTGAAGTTGAAAAGAAAATGACTTCAAATTAATTTTTGGGATTGCATGTGAACAGAAGAAGATGAATCTTGCATACGGAAGAAAAAATGAGGTAGCTGTGCAAAGAAGGAAAATAACCGAGAGCAGAATGACAAGTGTTTCAATCCAAAAGTTGATAACGAAACTTTTGAGAAGCAACAACAATGAAGATGTAGAAGATGTCGTTAGGCTTGTGTGCCTTCTGGTTTGTTTGCTTTTGTTGTATCCGGGTACTGGGACAACAATTGGTTGGGGGTTCATGAAATACCTTGAGAATATTAATGAAATGAAGTCTTATGATTGGTGTGGCGCAGCAAAACAACATCTTACAAGATCAATAGCACGCAATATCAACCAAATTGTAGAGTCTGCGAATGTGTGATCATCTTATTGGCAAGAAAATACCTCACTTACAACTTGTAAACTATAATATTTACATTTACTAAAAACTAATTTATAACATTTTTTTTGTCCTCAACAGTATTGGATATGTGAGCATGCAAAAATCATCAAACCAAATGACAAGAACCCAATCCATAAAGCATAAGACAGATTATGTTGCAGAGACAGATTATTGAAAAATACATAAAGCATAAGAACCCAACTCTCATTCACCCTGCTAAATTTGAACAGCAGATAGACAACGTCATCAACAGCCCACAGCAAGATGACACATCGTAAGTTTATCAATAACAAAACACTATTATTAAAAAAAAAAAAAAAGCAACAAAACCAAATTATAATATTTTATTTTCAAAATGTTTTTGCAGGTTTGATTGCGAAATCCTTGTTTGCTACATCATAAGGCAATATGTTTCCAATAACAACATAATGCCTACTTTTACCAAGGAAGAATGCAATCAACTGATAGCTGATATGTTAACTGTCTTCTTGACTGACCAACAAGCTGCTCAACGACAAATACCTGATCAAAACATTGATGACTTGCCTCTGCAATAATCAACACATCTGAAATAGAAGAAAACAAATGGACAGTGTTACCTGTATTTTGATATGTTACAGTGTTACCTGTATTTTGATGATTTTGGTTCTCACTTTAATCCAATGAATATTACAATGCTTCGTTGTTACAATGTCAAAGTTATGGACAGTGCTTGGTTGTTACAATGTCAAAGTTATGGACAATGCTTGTTTGTTACAATCTCAAATTTGCTTCAATGAAACATTCAGTCTTTTTTAACCATATCGTTACCACACCTGGTTTTTCATATCAGTCTTGTTATCCAAATTTCTTTCAAAAAATTGTTTCTAATCTGAGTATTTGTGTTGAATTTAAAGGTTAATAACAGGTTTGGAGTCACTACACTGATAAGTTTATTTTTTATAGTGTTTTGTTTATCCTGATAAATTTATCACTGTTTTAACAAATTTATCACTGTTAACACTGATAAATTTACCAATGTTCAAACAAAAACCAAATGACTCTCCCCTCTCTCATTCTTTTTCCCTAATTCAAGTAAACAAAACACTATAAAAAATAATAAAAAATTTACCTAATTGAAAATTAAAACACAAGCACTATTACATTGTCCAAATTGGAAATTAAAATACTGTTACAATTTGTAGATATTCCCAGCTTTGAGAATGAATGTAAAAACATGCCATCCTTGGTGATTTCTGAATAATCAAAACCATTTGATACTTCAGTTAAACAACTCAAACATCCAAAGCTAATTTTTGAGTGACCACAAAACAGTATGCAGACTGAGAACTTGTTGTTAAACCAAATAAACATCGTAGTCGATTTAAAAAATTTTGCTTTTTAAAGCACTTAACAAAGCAAATATGCAATTATCTATTCTAGAGATTTGATCTACACCTTTGTATTGTGGAAATTTTTCCTGGGAAAACTAGATAACTCCATACAATGATAAATTTATCACTGTAGAAAAGAACATTTGCTTGGATATGACAGGGATAAATTTATAAACCACTGACATAAATGTAATAAACCATCAACTCTTCCCACACAATAAGTGATAAATTTATCATTCTTCAAAATAACAAAATTCAAGAACCACATTAATGATACATTTATCATTCTTACAAAAAATAAGCTATCAACTTGTCCAAACCAACCAGTGATAAATTTATCACTTTATAAAACACCAAAAAATAGCAACTACATTTAACCCTAATCAAATAATATAAATATGTGAAACTTAATCCTGTAAAAATATCAGCAAAAAATATAATTTCTGATCAACAAATTCCTTAATCATTCAATGCGAGTACCAAAATGATACATCTTTCAAAAAATACTCAATCATTCAATGCATGTAACACCTCTCAACTCTCAAACAAAGTAATTCAATTAAAATCAATACAACTAAAATAAAGCTTGTTTACATGTCTTCCGATTATGAGTTCTCATCTTTCCACACCTACTGCATCTAATTCTCTTGATTTCGCCCTTAGAAGGTATTCTCTCTGTTCTTGGATGTCCAAATTGGTCTCTTACAAAGAGGAGGTAAAACAACATCATTATCAACAACTACATTTGGCTTCCACATACTAGGAACTGGATAGATAGAATGTGAATAAGAATCACAATAACTACTAACACGGTAGTAATCACCAAGAAAGCGATTCAGATCCTTCCCACTCCTCTTTATAGCACAAAAACCATGTTTGCAAGGAAAAGAATCAATTTCCTACAATTGACAAGAACAACAACGTTTCCCAATATCAACCATAACTGAATGATTCAATTGGATTTCATAAATGTCATCGCTACATTTCTTAACTATCCATGCTTTTGTATCATTAAAAGCTTCTTCCAACTTTTTCTCTGCAAAAGGACAAACAATATGATTCCACTTATTCCCAACTTCTCTCCTTCTTGAAAATTGCTCCATTAGTTTCACCCGTATAGCATCAACAAGACTAGTTGAAAACAAATGGCGTCCATCCCTAATCCATGAATTAAAAGATTCCGCAACATTTGTGCACATTTCACCATACCTCTTGCCTTGAAAATAAGCGTTACACCAACACTCATTAGGCAAATCCTCAAGAAACCTCTCAACACTACGACCACAACAACCCTTAAATTCTTCAAATAGCTTATTAAATAACTCAATAGTAGGAGCATATGCACATCTACTAAAAAGAGTAAGCAAATACTCTTTTGATTCACGACTCTTCACTGACAAATAAGTCTTCAAGTTTGTCTTCAAATCCATTAGACAAAAAGAATGAGAAGAAATCGGAAAGACCTCAACTAAAGCTTTCAGCAAACCTCCATGTCGATCAGTAACAAACGCAATATCCCTCTCCAGAGTCAAAATACCTAATAACTTTGACAAGAACCAATGCCAACTGTCATAACTTTCACCATCAACAATCGCAAAACATAACGGATACAAACCTACAAACAAAATATATATATACAAGTTATCAGTAACAAATCAAAAAAGATTACAAAAAGAAAATCAAAACACAAAGTATATAACATGTAGCACCAGCCATAGATAAATTTATCACTGTATAAATATAAAAATTTAACAAAAAGTATACAGCACAAATTTATCACTAATAGATTGACCATATTCAATTATCAGCACTCTCTAGTAACAAAAATGATAGAATTATCACTATTTCAATAATAATAACACATACACACAAAATATATCTTGGTTACCATCTTTCGTAGAGTACCAATAAACAACCTTTGTGTCTTTCTTTCAAAAAGTTCCATCAAGCATCAACACAGCCTACAATACTTGAAACCATGAATACATGCCTCAAAAGCGAAAAACAAGCATTTGAAATGTCTTCCTTTACTATCAATATCAAATTCCATATCAAAACGCCCCGGATTGCAAGCATTAGCGGCATCAACATACCAACGAAGATCATCAAATGATAATGAATAGTCACCAAAAATAAGACCCTTGCTTTTTCAACACCCATCCAAGCTCGCCGATAAGAAACTGCTCCATAATAGTCTTTGAAATCACAAACCACCTCACTAACCGATGTCAAAGCCTTGTTACGAATATCACTAGAAATTAGCCCACCAATCATACTTGAAGTCATCCTAGCATGTTTAATTGTATGAAAAGAAGATCCACAAGTATGAACGTCATCAAATTATTTAATAATAAAAGCTTTACTATAATTTTCCACTATAGCATGCACGCTCTATAAACATCCCAAATCAGCCATTCTCTTACAATGAACAGTGACACGATCCTTATCATTCTTAACAAAATCAAAATTAAAGCCGGAATGAATAGAATATTTTGACAACGCATCTCGAAATTCAACAACTCCTTGAGCAAACCTTTGTTCCACTCCTTTCATACAATTAACCCACCCATCAGAGAGCAAAGGTTTCCGTTGATTTGAATAAAATGAAGGCAAAAAATCAGTTTCACAAACAACACTACTACTACTACTACTACTAGCTTCACCATCACAAATCATATAACCTTCACCCAAAGAACAACACTTTACAAAAACATAAATCCGATGAATATCACAAGAAAGTGCCAGTCCAACCATAACATCCAAATCCTCTTCACTTTCTAGTCCACAAGAAGAATGTCCAGCCATTGAATACTATATATTCAAAGAATTACCAACTAACTCACTCCACTTTGCACACAATTTATATACTAAATCCTTGAAATTAAATCCATCATTATACTTGATAACCAATGTCACACCTCTAAATTTGCACATAAGAAACAAACAATTCTCCATCACTATAAATCTTGCAACAAACAACAATTACATTTCATAAAACAACTCAAACACTCTAAAACAAAATCAAATACAGTGATAAAATTATCTCCTATTCCCATACTCACTCATAAATTTATCACTGTTGAAAAAATTAATCCAACATCACCCCCAAAATACACAGTGATAAAATTATCACTGTATAAAATAACAAACCAACACCTGTGTTCAATCAACATAATTTCGTAACCAAAAAAAATAAAAATCTAAAATTCAATCAACAAATACATATCTCAAAACTTTCAATATCATGATCAAAACACAAATTCAATCACAACAGAAATAACAGAGTAACAACAATATCACCACAAAATCAAAATCACCAACTCAAACTAAAAAAATCAAAACATTGAAATTAAAATCAAAATCAAACATACCAGTTGACCCAACTCCACAACACCGCAAATCAAAAAATGTAACTATACACCAAACACGAAATCGCAAATACGAAGAATCACTAAACACGCAATCGCAAATCACAAATCGCGAAGATACACCAAGCGCGAAATCAGAAATCACGAAGCTCCACAAATCGCGCAATCAGAAATCAAGAAGCTCCACAAATTGCGAAATCAGAAATCACGAAGCTCCACAAATCGCGAAGATACAACAGCAAATCGTGAAGTTCCACAGAAATCCAAATCACAAACACAATATTTTGATGAAAGATCCAAACAGAAACGCGCCAGAACAGGGGAGGGGTAAAACGGTACCAAAAAAAAAGTCTCAGGACCTGTTGGTGCACAAGATCAAAAGTTAGGACTAAGAGGGAAATAAGTGAAAAACTCAGGACCGGCCAGTAAAAAACCCTTGCAAAAACTCCTGAGACTGAGTTTGATCTAGAGTCCAAGATGACGGCTATGTTTACTAAACAGTTCAAAAAAGTTTTAAAGAAAAAGAAGCCTAATTTCAGAGATCCTATTTCAAAAGATAAGAGTAATGATAAACCCAAAACTTTTCGACCACAACTTGCTCCAACAACTGAAAAGAAGATTGTAAAGGGGCAAGGGGTCAAGCGTTATGAATGTCAAGGGTTTGGACAATTGCTCTTGAATGTCCATCGAAAAAAAATCGGAAGAAAGTCTATACAGTGACTTGGGATGATGAAAGCGGATTAGAGCAAGAACCTGAAGAAACTGAATTCGATGAAGATGGTGATAGTGCTTTTATGGCATTTTGGTCCACTTTCACTCAACCTCCTCCAAAGCCAGTGGAATTTGCTCGTGGTCAGAATCAGCACCGTGCTGCTACCTTTGATGGGAGTAATTACTTGTACTGGAAGATCAGAATGAGGGCGTTTCTGAGAGCTTTCGACCCTGAAGGCTGGCAAGCCGTTAAAGAGGATGTTGAAAGTATTGACAATCTGAGCAATCAGAGAGTTCTGATTACTATTCGTGAAGCAATTTCTGATGAAGAATAGCAATGGGTTGCTCACTGCACAAAGGCCAAAGATGCATAGGACATTCTGAGTCAATTTCATGAAAGAGGAGAGTCATCTTCACCACTATCTATCACCTTTCTTGCCTTAGTTGTTTGACTAGATGAGGTCTAGAAGAAAGAGAAGTAAAAAGAAAATGATGAAACATCAGAAGACAATGATGAGATTGATGGTGATGATCTACAACAAGCTTACGAAAAGCTTTACGATGAATCTCTGAATTTGTTCAAGATCAATGACAAACTCACTCTCAAGCTCAAAGCATGTGAAAGCGAGAATGTCAAGCTAGAAGGAGAAATTGCAACAGTAAAGTAAAATGTCATCAAAATCTCTAATGACAGGCAAGACCTATGTAGGAAACTTCTATCTTGTGAGACCGAAAGGAATGAACTTCTGAAAATATATGCCACATATGAAGAGAAGATTAAAAGCCTTTACATTGGAAGAGATGGTTTGTTATAAAGATGAAGAACTCAGAATTGCTAGAGCCACAATTGCCATATGGAACAAAGGTTCCAAGTCATTAGAAAACATCATCGGGTCTTAACAAATGGGTTGTGACAAAAGTGAGCTAGGCTATGGTAATGCGACAACTCACAAGGGATAGGCATCTACTTCTCATGACCTGAAGACTTAAGCAAAGGAAAAGCAAAAGGTGCACCAGGGTGATCCCTCTCTTCATCTACCTACTGGGGGTAAGATCAACAAAAGGGAGATAAAACCTGTTTTTGTTTGTCATCATTGTGGTAGGTATGGCCACATTCGTCCTTATTGCTTTGAATTGTTTGGTAAGGTGTCTCAAAAGGGTAGAAATTCTAATGCTTTTTGGGTTAGGAGACAACCTTATATGTCTAGGCAGAATACCAAGATACATGAGGGTGTTCACAATGCTAAGACATTTACCAAGATTGCCAGTCCTGATTTTGTTAAGACCAAAAAGATATGGGTGAGAAAAGATGACTTGACTTGTTTAGTTGTTCACACTGCTCTAAAAGCAAGTGACTCACACATGTGGTACCTTGATAGTGGGTGCTCTCGTCATATGTCAGGTGACAAATCCTACTTCACCTCCCTTGAAAAATATGAAGGTGGAATTGTTACCTTTGGAGATGGTGGCACTTTTAGAGTCATTGGTAAGGGCTCTATAAGTGTGGCTGGTCTTCCCAAGCTTGAAAATGCATTACTTGTTGATGGCCTTAAAGAAAATCTTTTGAGCATCAGTCAAATGTGTGATTCCCACCATGAAGTATTATTTTCAAAAAATAAATGTGAAATTTTAGATAAAAAGGGAAATACTGTCATACATGGGATTCGCATATCTGATAACTGCTACGGGATTGTTACCACTAATGATCTCACTTACCACTCAGCCATCATAAGTAACATTGATCTGTGGCATCAAAGATTAGGTCACATGAATTTCAAAGACCTAACTAAGATAGCCAACAAAGGGCTTGTGAGAGGAGTACCTAAACTAGGTAAGAATCTGAACCATGTGTGTGGACCATGTCAGCTTGGAAAGCAAACCCATACCCCTCATAAAAAGGTGAACAACTTTATAACCAAATGTCCTCTTGAATTGGTTTATATGGATCTAATGGGACCTACTTGCACTAAAAGCATTGGAGGTAAAAGATACATTTTTTTAACTGTTGATGATTTTACTCGTTTTTCATGGGTAAATTTTTTAAGAGAAAAATTTGCTACGTTTGATGCTTTCCAGGCCTTAATCCTTCAAATCCAAAATTAACAGGGTGTTTCTATTGGGCGTATCATAAGAATCCTAACTGATCATAGTCGTGAGTTTGAAAACAGTTCGTTTTTGAATTTTTGTGATATGCATGGAATTAAGCATGAATTTTTGCACCTATTACTCCACAACAAAATAGAGTTATTGAGAGGAAGAATAGAGTTGTTCAAGAGATGGCTAGGGTCATGCTCCTTAGTAAGAAAGTTCCTCTAAAGTTTTGGGCTGAAGCCGTAAATACTGTTGCTTATGTCATAAATCGTGTGTCATAAATCGTGTATTTACAAACTCCATATGAATTGTGGAAGGGATTGAAACCTAATGTAAAATACTTCAAAACTTTTAGGAGTAAGTGTTACATTTTCCAAGATAGAGAGCCTTGGAAAAATTTGACTCCCGAAGTGATGAACGTATTTTTCTAGGGTATTCAACCACTAGTAGGGCTTTTCGTGTCTATAACCTATGAACTTCATCTTTAATAGAATCCATCAATGTGGTTATAGATGACATAGGTTCTTCTATTTCAGTGATAAATGAGGAAGAAAATGGTGTGTCTCCAATCCTGGATACTGAACCACAAAGTCAAAGAGAAGCTGAGGTCTAAGCATAAGAAGTTGAGACAACACCAACTTCTCAGGTAAGTCAGAGTCCAAAGTGTGCACAGAGAGACACCACTTCTGATGCTTCTGTCACCACAAGTCTAGAGTTCAAACCATCCGCAAGGGTGAAACTGAATCATCCAGCTCAACAGGTGCTTGGAAGTGTCTCGGATTGAATGAAAACCCGAAGACAAATTCGGGATGAGGTATCTCATATGTGTTATGTTTCATTAATTGAACCTAAGAATATAAAAGAGGCCTTACTAGATAATAGTTGGGTCAATGCTACGCATGAAGAATTAGGTCAATTTAAACGTAACAATGTTTGGACTCTTGTTCCCAGACCTAGAGACATGAATGAGATAGGTACCAAGTGGATCTTTAAGAATAAATTTGAGAAGAATGGTACTGTGGTTAGAAATAAAGCTAGGTTGGTTGCTCAAGGCTACACACAAGTAGAGGGTGTTGACTATGATGAGACGTTTGCCCCAGTTGCATGTCTCGAATGTATTCGTATTTTACTTGGTGTTGCATGCTTTCTTGATTTCAAACTGTTTCAAATGAATGTGAAAAGTGCCTTTCTGAATAGGTACTTGAAAAAAGAGGCTTCTGTTGAGCAACCAAAAGGGTTTGAGGACCCTAAATGTCCAAACCATCTCTACAAGTTAGACAAGGCTTTGTATGGGTTGAAACAAGCCCCTTGGGCTTGGTATGATAAACTCACTACCTTTCTTCTTGATAATGATTTTCAAAGGGGTAGTATGGACAAGACTTTATTTGTGAAATATACTAAGTCTCATATACTTGTTGCACAGATTTATGTTGATGTTATTGTGTTTGGATCCACTGTTGATCATCTTGTTAAATACTTTTCGGTTTGCATGACACATGAGTTTGAGATGAGCATGATGGGAGAGTTGTCTTATTTCTTAAGTCTTCAAATTAAACAATCTCCTTCGAGTATGTTTGTTTCTCAAACTAAGTATGCCAAGAACCTTGTCTCTAACTTCGGTCTTGAGTCGGCCAACCATGCTCGCACTCCTATGAGCACCAGTCTTCACCTTTCCAAAGATTCCTCTGATATTGATGTTGATCCTATCCTTTACAGGAGTATGATAGGGAGTCTCTTGTACCTCACAGCCAGTCATCCTGACATTGTATTTAATGTAGGTGTTTGTGCTCGTTACCAAGCCTGTCCTAAAGAGTCTCATCTGATTGCTGTCAAACACATCATTAAGTATGTAAATGGGACATTGGGTTATGAGATTTGGTTCTCGACCAACACTACAGCTGAAATCACTGATTTTTCTGATGCCGACTGGGCAGGGTGTGTTGATTATCGTAAGAGCACATCTGGGGGTGTTTTTACCTTGGGAATAATTTGCTTGCCTGCCATAGCAAAAAGCAAAATGCCGTTTCTCTTTCGACAGCTAAGGCTGAGTACATTGATGCAGGGAGTTGTTGTACACAAATGCTATGGATGAAGCAAATGCTTCATGATTATGGAATTGACCAGAACACTCTTACTCTTTTTTGTGATAATACAAGTGCCATGAACATTTCTAAAAACCCTGTCTAACACTCTCGTACCAAACACATTGACATTCGTCATCATTTTATTCGAGAGTTAGTGGAAAAAGGCCTTGTTATTCTTGAACATGTACCCACTGAGCATAAAAAAACTGATATTTTTACAAAACCCCTTGATCTTCTTAGGTTTAAGTTCCTTAGAAAGACCTTGGGTGTAGTGCTCAGTTACTAAGGTGTTACCTATTACTTGAGGGGGTATGAGTGGTGGCTTTTATTTGTACTTGGGTGCTATAATCTCATTCTCATTGATTCTTGTCATCCCTGCATTTAGACTTATATGAACACCTCTTATGCTGATTGCTAGATTTCATTTTTTCATTGTTCATAGCTCATTCTGAATGCACATGCTCATTGACTTCATGATCTCATTTTGTACACATTCTTGAGATAAACTGTTGCAGGGGTTTCCGTATAAGTGATCAAAGTTCTCTATGGACCACTAACAGTGTATCTTTTACATTATTGGAGGAATTGACCTATACTGGTATATCATGGGTGATGTTGAGTTTCTTAACCATCTACCATCATTTTTCATTTTCACGGTTCTTTCTTCAGTTCATTAAAGTCTGAGCATTAGGAAAAGGCTACCTCAGAGGCACCAACCAGGCCATTCTTTATGATTTCATGCTTCTCTGGTTTGGTCTCTATACTCTTGAGTGTGCAAGCCACTAGTGAGTGCCCACAAAAAAGAGAAGTCACATAATAAAAAAAAGGGGACTCCTTGATTGAGAGGGAGCCTTCGCGCTTACTCAACAAATTCCCCATGATTTCTAGTGGTTTGACTTTTCTCTGTGCTATTTCACTACTCTTGCCGGAGGTCCAGTCGTCCGATCACTATGAGGATTAACTCTAGCTCTGTGGCCTTTCAAGGATTGCACACACACATATTCTTTTTGTGAGCTCTCATGTTTTCTTTTGAGTTGTACATTCTCATGTAGCTTATGATCATTGATTAAATTTTATCTGATTTGCTCATGATTTTGTGGTTCATAATTTCAAAATTTGCAAGTTTGCAGGCTTCATGGTTTGTGGATTATCTTATCTTAGTGTCACAGTCTTGCGGTTATGTTCACCTCTGTTTTGTTATAGGTCACACTTCTTAGTACGAGTTGGTTTTATTTGCTCAAAAAAGGTGTTTTGGTTCTTGGAGTTTTTTTGTTCCCCGCTCGAGCTTAAACTCTCACGCTCGAGCATGGATTTCATCCCTCCAGCATTTTTTGTAAAGTTGTTCAAAGTTCTGAGAGGTTGTTTTTGGCGCTTGAGCATTCCATTCCTTGCTCGAGCCTAGCCATGCATGTTTTGGTGCGCGCTCAAGCATCAAACCCACGCTCGAGCGCACTGGCTTGATATAAAAATCCTTCCCTCGTCTCTTCAGTTCAATTTTTTCCCAAATTCTCTCTCTCTCTCTCTCTCTCTCTCTCTCTCTCTTTCTCTCCTAGGGCTCCTTGGTGACTCTGTGATTGTCCCCATTTGGGTTATTGATTGGTGTGCTTCTTTCAGTACCTTGTTTCTCGTACTTCTTGGTCATTTCAGGTATGTATCTCTCAGATTTTGTTTTGTTTTGTTTTTTTTTTCTTCTTCTCTTTATTTGTGTTTGATTGTCTCTTGTTCCTCTCATCTTCATTATCCATACTTGTTCGTATTGTTTGAGTTTTGTGTGTCTTGTCTATTTCTGTTTATGATTTGATTGGTTTAGGTATTTCTGGTTGCAATGTGATTATCGTTATGGAATATTGAGTTATGGAATATTGGGTTGTGTATTTTTTATTTGAGTTATGGAATATTCAGTTGTGTCTTTGGTATGATCACTACATTATGTTCTAGTGTTTTTTCATTCTATCTATCTGGTTATTTGGTTATGGTCACTATGTTCTCATTGGCTATTTTAATCTGCATTCTGTTATATTGTGATCGCATTGAGGGTTAGTCATATTGATTCATACTGCTCTTGGCTATTTAATGTTGATAGATTTGACTTTGCTACTAATGGTTTGTTTTTGTGTTTTTTGGTTTTAATTCTTGTCTTGGGTTGGGGGGATTTGTGGTTGTTTCATTTTGGTAATCCTTGGTTTAGTCACGTCCACTTCTAAATGTAAGAAGTCCACTGCCTCTCGCCCCTCTTTCAATACAAACTAGTTTCCTTCAGCTGACAAAGCCAAGTTGTTTAGAGAGTCCTATCCCTCTAGGACTGTTCATCTTGAACGCAATGCTTTGCCAAACACTTTTGAGTCCATCCACATTCATCCTTTGTTTGATCCTTTGGGTGGGGATTTAGTTATTTCCTTCTCGGGCTGTTAAAATCTTGATTGGGTGAGGGAATTTTACTGTAATATGGAGGGGATTAACGATGTTGGTCCTTCGTTCAAGACTTGGGTCAGGTCTAAGTCTATTACAATTACCCCTGACCTTACACGTGAGCTTTTAGGTATTGGTAAAGTCTTTCCGATTTTCTGTCCTTTTCTTATTCAAGCCACCTGTGATTTCAATGAGGTAGCCGCTACTTTATGTGGTACATCTTGTTTGTGGCTCCTGGGCTCTTTGATCAAGCAAAATGAGTTCTTTCCCCAATTTCGCTTACTCAATCTTATTGTTTGTGCCAATATTATTGTGACCACCCACAGCTCGGAGATAAATTAAGAACAAGGTTTTGTCCTTTATTGCATTGCTCACCACCACTCTATTGACCTTGTTACCTTGATCATTCAAAAAATGGTTACTCCTTTTGAGTGTAATAACCTTGGTCTTCTTTATGGTTACCTCATTAATCGGCTTTTCGCTAGGTTTGAGGTTCTCTCTTTTGATAAGAATGACTTTGCTTCTCCTTCCCGACCTTTCACTAAAAAGACTGTCTTGCAGAGTCAGTCTCATGTCAGGGGGGTCTCTTCTGGAGTGGGTAGTTTAGGTGCAGGTGCAGGGGATGCTGCTATAGCTGAGGAGGCAGAGTATGATGCGGCTGCTACAGGTGAGGCTGTTGGTAAGGGGGAGCAGCTTTCTCTAGTTCGTACTATCTGAGGCCAACTCCGTCAGTTCGAGCAGTCCATGGTCTCCCATTTTGATTGTTTGGAGGGCCAGATGGATATCTTTGAGGCCAGGCTTACTGATCTTGAGATTACTGCCGATACTCGACTCACAGCATTGGAGGCCTCATCCAAGTGCATTGAGGAGTCAGTTGTTCAGCCCTTTTCTCATCTGTCCCAGATTTTGTCTCTTCTATAGTTGCTCCGTGATCTCTGTTTTATTCGCTAGTATTCTTTTTGCACAATGATATCCCTTGATTTTTGTTGCACAATTTTCTCTTTTGATTTTTTGTTTCTTTTTCCCTTGTGTTTTTTCTCCCGGACAAAAAGGGGGAGTGGATATTGGGTTTAGGATACTTTCGTTTACTTGATACATGGTTATTATTTTTTGGCTATGGATAGTGTTTCATGGATTTTGGGATATTTTTGTTTAGATATATATATATATACGGCTATTTATCCAATTCCACAGTTTTGGTTTGTATGGTTGTTCCCACATGTGGATTGTTCAAGGATTGAGTGTTTCATGTTCGCATTCAGCTCTTGTGGTTTTTTAGTATTGTTTTTGTTTTTTTTTTTATTTAAAAAAGTTGAGGTTGTTGATTGTGTTAGTTAGTGTGTTTTTGGGTTTGTTTGTTAGGAAAATTGTTTAGAACAGTTTTGTCTGGGATTTGACAAAGGGAGAGATTGTTAGGACCCTACTTGTTGTCAAATTCCGTGGATAAACTTGGATTTAAATTGAGTTGTAATTTTCTTGTTTTTGGTCTTCCCGCTCAAGCGGAGAAAGTGGCGCTCGAATGGAGATTCCACCCTCATAGTATTTTGCTTATCTGCAAAATATATTGAGTGGTGTGTTTTTACGCTTGAGCATGGGATCTTATGCTGGAGCGTGAACCCTGGTTTGGAACACGCGATATAGAGTACTCGCTCGAGCGTCCATTCTCACGCTTGAGTAGACCTTGCAATCTCAGCCTCTATAAAACCTCAAGTTGCTCTAAATCTAGGGTTACGTTTTTTAGATCTTCTTTAAGGGTTTTAGGGTTTTCTTTTGGGGATATTTTTTTGGTTTTATTTGATGTTTGATTGAGTTTGAACTCATGTTCTTATAAGCACACATCAAAGAGTTTGTTTGATCTTCTTTGAGAGTATTCTTCTTCAGTGGAATCCGAAGATTCAAGCACAGAGTAATCAAAGGAGTTTGATGTTGTGTGCAGTCGTTGATTTGATAATAGATGTTGTGGATTCAACATCAATCTAATCAATTCCGAGACGAAGGTTGCAGTGAAATACATATAGAAGATTTGAAAACAAATTGGAAGCGTTAGGGTAATTTGTTTGGTATCTTTGTAATCTTTCTTACTTCAATAGTGGATTGATTTGTAGCGTTTCGCCCGTGGTTTTTTTTATCACAATTGAAGGTGCTTCAATTGTGGTTTTTCCACGTAAAAATCTTTTGTGTTGATATATTGTTTTCTGAAACAACAATCTAAATCTCTTTCGTATGTGCTTGATGATTTAGATTGTGAGTTTTAATTGGTTGGGAATTGGAACAATTAAATCTTGATCTAATTATGAATCACTTAGGTTTTTCAAAAAGGACAACCGAATTATGGATGACTCACTAGAAATCACTAAAGGAGTCTATCTCATATCCATTCCTATGATGAGAGTGATATCTGCAACATGTGTTGTATGCAAGAAATTTAGGATAAGCTATACTCTTAATGATCACTTATATCTTAAAAAACCTAGAAGGGTAATTTTTCAAGAGGAGTGTTTAAGAAACTCAAAATAAGAATCACACATATGAGTTTGAAGGGGTCGCTTCTATGAGATTTGATAAGGCTAAATTCTCTAAAACACTCATGAAACACTAGGACATGCCTGAGGCCAAAATGGGCATAATCGTGAGAATTAAGCTATGTCTGGAGATATTCTATGTGAATTCTATTGCCTTGGCTTACACAAATGGCTAAACAGTTCAAGGCATTGCGTTTACTGATTAGCTAGTAAGTTCGATAGTCTTTCACTAAGGAAGGTTCAAAGCCAAAAGCTGTCTATCCCCATGCAGGATATTCCTAATTGAATTCTCTTTGAGTCTGCATTGCGTCTTGCATAATTTTTCATCATCTCATTTATGTGGGGGATTTTTGAAAAAATGGTTTGGAAACCATTAAAATGTGAATGAGAAATTGACTCCAAAGTGCACCATTTGAGAATAGTTTTAAGACAAAATTTATTTAATTTAAAATTTGATTTTATTTGGATAAATTCGTTAATTTTTTGAGTCAAAATTAAACAAGATTGATTCAGAATTCGAATTCTTTTGAATAAACAATTATGTCTTTTTTAGTTGCACCTTTTCATGGAAAAGAGGTGACTCTTTTGAAAAGTCACCATAACCATTTGAAGAGCCACTAATTCACCTATATAAACAGGCTCCTCATTGCATCTATTTTGCATGGAATTCATCTTGTGCTTCTTTCCTTCTGCACTCTATCTTTTCTGTAAGAGAATTCTGCACAGTAAGGTTCGCTAGACTTGCCATGGTAATGCTGTTTCTGCAAGATTCAATTGTTGTATCCTGGGAGACGAACATCCGATAAAAACTCATGAGCACCATAGTGAAGGATGAATTTGTCTTAAGAAAATTGTGTCTAACACAAGTCTCGATCACATTTGATTTTATTTTTAGATTTTACAATCTGTTTATAAGTTTTCTACATCTTTGTTAGTATTTATGGTTCTCTGTATATGGTTTGGTTTGATTTTATCCAAATAATTTATATTATGTTCAACTTATATTTTTTTAAAAAATAATTTAATAATATATTTAATACAATAATTACGTATTTTACACCGTACACATAAGATATTGTTCCTACATAATCGTCACTCAAGCAACTACCTACAACATTCCAAATCCTCAATTTTCATTCTTGAACTGCCACTTGTCATTTATCCTTTCAATTTTCACAACTTCCCTTACAATTTCTCTTAACTTTCACTTAAATAAGAGAGTATCACATGTCTTACAATACCAATAACAATAATAATTATTATAACAAAAATGATAAATCTGGATATGGTTGCAGTTAATCTTTAAGATGAAGCATGGCCTAAATTGACAAGTTAAAATAAATATAAAATAATTTATGGTAACATATCATAACCACTCCACATGAGATTCAAGCATTTTTTGGCAACACAAAAAAAGAACAAAACAAAAAGAAGAGCTTATTGGTAGATTATGATCCTCTCCATTATATATTTGTAATAGAGAGATTCTATTATGTCATCTAATAATGAGTGTAATATTCTTTTTTTATTTTAAATAATTATAATTTTATAGTCATTAGATATGTAATAGAAATGTTTCATTATATACATGAAATGAAATGAATATGTTGGCTGTATAAATTGTATAAGCCAATCATGATTCAACACGTGGTATAAGAAGGGCAATTTAGGAAAGTAATATATATCGCCAACCATAGTTAGACACGTGTCAACCCATAATGATAATATTGGGTCTGCGTAGCACTGGAATGATCGGGGGATATAAGGTGATGTGGTCTAATGGTTACTCACAAGGTTCAAATTCAAAATCAGGAGGGAAGCCTAACTGCAACACTTGGCGTAATGGAGCTAACTGTGAGAGAGCATGATCAACGATCATGAAGGAAGGTTTCAACGGTTAGAAGTCCATTTCGACGGTTATCATTGAGAAGTATAAATAGCAGAGAAGGACCCAGAAAGAAGGACCCAGATTCAGATCCAGAAACTAGTTTTTATCTACTTTATTTTCCTTCCAATTTTTACATTTCTTGTTCTTTACATTTCTGTACTTCAAATTCCTGTATTGCATTTTATTCATAGGAGTAGTTTCGAATAGCTTGTTACTGTAAACCTCTACAAGGCTGGATCAAATTATTGTAAGTTTTGATTTTAACTTAATGAAATGCTGCAATTGTTAGTCATTTAATTGTTGTTTACTAAATTCTCCTAAACAAGCCACCAATAAAAGTCCTCTTCATTGAGGTTGAAAGAACTGAAACACAATCATCTGATAATTGGTTGGCAATTAATCTTCTGTAAGGACTGATTGATCCTTACTAGCATGCTTAAAATTACAATATTAACCTTCAAAAGCCAAAAAAGCCAATATATATTTTTGGTACGCTCAGTGGGACTAATTAAAATGACTAGAAGTAGGAGATAAGGAGAAAATGAACGCTTAGAAGAATGTGTGGAAGGAGAGGTAAAGGTACATGATCTAGAGGATAATGTGATAACACATCCTATGGAAACACCTATCTCATCAGAACTTATGGTCGAACAGACCAGTAATGCAGAACATGTACCATGTGTCCAGAATAGTGGACGAGACCATGGAATTGGACCATCTACTATTCCATCTACTCAGCCAATGAATCTGTGGGGGGCCTATTAGATGCTATGGGACATCAGTTAATGAACACAATGGAAAGATGGGCAATATCCTTTATGGATCGGATGAATACCCATCAACCAACTAACACAAGGCATGTAGAGGAGATTTCAAATGTTCCTCAGCAAAGATTGGCTAGAAACAAACAACCTATGCAAAGTAATGGACATACTAATGGTCAAACTAGTAATCAAAACTATGAAAGACCATCACCTCGGTCTTGGTACGAGCCTCTTTCAAGGCCTATGATAAATCAAAATGCCTCATTACTTAACAGTGAAGCCATGCAAATTGGTGGATCTGGCTAACACAAGAAAATGGCATGAGAATGTTTCCAAATCCCATGTTCGAAGCCATACCTGGCACAAGGGGGTTCACTAATCCTTTGTTTGAATTTGTACCCGGGGGGTTGGAAGGGTTTTCTGCTGCTGGAAGAGACACAACACCTATCCCTCTTGTTACAACACCTTTCACAGGACAGGCTTAGAGAGGTCAACCATACTCTCAACAGCAACCAGCACCACAGGCACAGCCAGTTCCAAATTTACCTCCCTATGGGCCAAGAGGACCTCAGGCATAAAGTTTTCCACCAAATCTTGTGTTTTTTCCTCCAGTGGTGGTTCAACAAGCACAAAATATGGTTCCTAGGGACCAAATTGCTGATATCGTTAGAGAAATGTGTAGACCTATGGCTCAAGGGGTTCAAACTCCTATGTATAGGAAACCGTATCTAGAATGGGTGGATAGGGTATATGAATACCCAAGAGGGTTTAGAATACCAAACTTTGCTTTATTTTATGGAAATGGAAGCCAGTCAACAGTAGAACATATTGCTAGGTTCGCTGCCCAATGTGGTGAATTTACCAATAATGGTTACATGAAGTTAAGACTTTTTCCAAAATCTCTAAGTGGGGCAGTTTTTGTATGGTATATTAACCTTACACCTGGCTCTATTCAAACTTGGCAACAAATGAAGGAGGCATTTCATGCCCAATTCTTCCAAATGGAGCCAGAAGTTTTTATGGCAGATTTGGCAAGGTTGAGTCAAAGGCCTGATAAGAAGACTGTTCAATTTATTACCAGATTCAAAAGAACATGAAACAAATGTATGATCATTCTTCTAGAGCCTGAATTTGTGAGATTGGCTCAAAATGGTTTAGAGTTTAAGCTTCGAAAGAAGTTTGACTCAATTGAGTTTTGAGACTTCATGGAATTAACCTATAAGGTGTCCAGATATGAATCATTACTTGAGGAAGAATAAGACCGAAGTAATGCATCATACAAGACATATTATAGAGATCCTAATTATGAGATTGATGCAGCAGAGATTGTAGGAAAAGAGCCTATGATCTGTGAGGCGTTAATTCATAAAGACACTACAATAGATTAGCAGTTTAAAAAGAAAAACCTTCATGGGAAATATTCTTTCGATTTAACAAGGGTAGATGACATTTTTGATCATCTTTCTTGACAAATTTCCTAAAGTTCACCAGTCATACTGTTGGATTTTGAATTTTAACTCATTTTGGTAACATTAGGAAATTTTCCAGTCATACTGTTGTCAAGAAAGATGTTAGAAGTTCACCAGTGAATCGGCATAGTTTTGTAGACCAAAGGGAAGACTCTGATAAGGAGGCATTGGATGATGATTCTTTAGAGGTGGCTGTCATGCAAAAAATGTATCCTAGATGCAGATTAAGCTACAAATGGTTGAAAAGGCTCCCGATTGATGGGAGACATATTATAAGGATGTGCAGAGATGCCCTAAACCAACCAGTGCCTACAACAAAAGGCCATACTCAACTGGTCCTAGACAACAGCCATTCTTGGCTGGACTAATAGCCACTAGAATGCATTCCAAGGGCAAGAGACCTTTACATGAGTTTAAGCCAGCCAACTATTACAGAATGAAGGGCAATCATTCTAAGAGAAGACCTGAAGTGGGCTCAAGTTATGGGATCAGAGTTAGAGATTGGCCTTCTAGACTAGCCTCACACAAGATGGAAAGTAGCCACCCTCATAGAAGGCCTGAATTAGGCCCAATACAAGGGGGCAGAGCCAAGCAGTGGTCTCTACAAACGGCTTTGAAACTGGCTTCGAAGGCAGAAAGAGATAGCTCAACAACTGAACTAGTGGATTCATTGGTACCTGGGGTTCTAGATTGGTTTGTCATACAGAACAAGCCTTAGGAAATACCTACCTAGAGAAGTATTATTGGAGATCAGGGTAGGATGGTTAAACCTCCCTTAGTGACTCCAAATAATTGGGCGTTACTAAAACATCCAAAAACAAAGGAACCAAATATGGTCCCTGTAATTTCTAGGTCCCAAAGGAGGAAGATCCAATGAAGGTACACTCAGTACCAAAAGGATCTAAAAGAAAGTGGGGAAAGTTCTTTATTGGCCCAGCCAAAAGACCAGACAGAGGGAAGAAAAAGTTTCAAGTTGGATCATAGTCCAAAATCAACTCCTCAAGACAAAAGGAGTTGCAACAAAGAGCAGTTGGCTAAAATTCACTATGAACTGAAAGCCAAAGAAAGATCCAGTTTAGCAGATCTTGAGAAAGCTTTGATGGAAAACGACAGTGAGATAGAGGGAGAAGTTGACCTAGGCCAAAGTAAAGAGATGGTTGAGGAGGAAATGTTTGAAGCCTTCATGGCTGAACAAACATTTTTGGTTGAAAAACCAGCAGGAACAGACCATTCAAAGGACGTCACTGGTACTGAAGTTCCAGAGTGTAGCATGGAGGATGCTTCTGAGGTAACTGAACAAGTTAGCCTGGAAAAGAAACAAGAGCAGTCGACAGTTCAATTTGGCTCATTTCTTCTAGTGTCAGTGAATATGGTGCATATATTGCCACAGGAGTTCCAGGTTGAGGATGAAAACCAAGAAGGTCAGGAGATTGACCTTATTCCAGTTTCTAGTGAAGACTCACAGGTTACATGATTCAAGATGAGTCTGAGATAGCCACACCAATGGAAACTGAAGATGAGAGTGAGGAAGTAAGTATTAACCTCTCATATCCTTTTGAGTATCTTACAACATCCATGACATAGCATGTCAAACCCTTGTATATCAAGGCCTTCTTCGATGGGATACAAATGAACCGGGTATTGGTGGATAATGGAGCAGCAGTAAACCTGCTTTTGAAATCTTCTTTGAAGAAACTAAGAAAAAGGAACCCCAAATTACCCAAATTAATCCCAACCAGCACAACCATTGCTAGTTTTGTTAGAGATAAATAGATAGCTCAGGGTATTCTGCCCATCAACCTGAGTATAGGAACCAGAGATTACATGATGACATTCTTTGTTATTCACAGCAATGCTAAGTATAATGCTTTATTTGGTCGGGATTGGATTCACACCAACAAATGTGTGCCTTCCTCTCTACATCAGAAGATAATGATGGCCTTGTGCAATGGGGAGACAGAGGAGATCAATGTAGACCCTCAACCTTTTGTCGCTTGTGCTAATTTTGCGGAGGCCAAGTTGTATACTGAAGGAGTAACACCATTCAGTAGATTAAGAAAACCTAATGGTTCAGCTGAAGTGACGACTGATGAGGAAGTAGCACACTTGAAGCACTTGGTACAGGAGAGTGCTGATGAAGAATTCGTCATCAAAGATGATAATGATGCCTGGTTGTTGGCAAGAAGGTGAAACCCAAGAAGCCAAACCGTTGGCTTTAGTTAAGTTCACAGCATTGGACTTAAAAGCAATAGTCCAAAAAGTTTAGAAACAAGAGAAGGAAACCAAGATAGTTAGCTATAAGCATAAACAACAACAGGTCAGACCTTTGGCCTTTGATAAATACTGTGCATTGGACATCGAAAGAAAAGTCCAGGAAATATAAGAGGAAGAAGCCTTATGGACAGACTTTGTCTATGAGGATGAAGGTAAAGATGTTGAATCAAAGAAACTGGGAGTAGAACAAAGCAAAGAAATTGCTTCGAAGACAAAAGAAATAAAAAAAGAAGCATTAGTGAGTTCTCAGATACAAGACCCCTGGGAAGAGGTTAACTTAGAGGAAGGTTCTACACAGCCACCCACCTATATTAGTGCTTGGTTAAGTGCTTTTGACAGGGATCAGTTGTTGGTGGTCTTAAACAGATATAAAGATTGTTTTGCATGGTCTTATAATAAATTGTCAGGATTGGATAGGTCATTAGTAGAACATAGGCTCCCTATGAAGCCTAATTTCAAGCCATACAAGCAAAAACCAAGAAGGATGAGCCCTGAAGTGATTCAGAAGGTCAAGGAAGAAATTCTTAGGCTTCTTAAGGCAGGCTTAATTAGGACAGCCAGGTATGTTGAATGGCTATCCAATATTGTGCCTGTAGTTAAGAATGGTAAAATGAGGGTATGCATCGATTTTAGAAGCCTGAATTTACCAACTCCAAAAAATGAATACCCCATACCCATAGTAGATTTATTGGTGGATAGTTCAGTAGGGCACAAGATTTTATCAATGATGGATAGACACTCTGGTTATAACCAAATCTGCATTGTAGAAGAGGATATCCATAAGACAGCATTCAGATGTCTTGGGAACATTAGCACATTCGAATGGGTTAAAATGCCATTTGGCTTGAAGAATACTGGGGCTACATATCAAAGGGCTATGAACACTATCTTTCATAATCTCATTGGAGCATATTTAGAGTGTTACATTGATGACATTGTAGTGAATGTAACGGCCCAACCCTTCACATGTCATCGATATTGTCCGCTTTGGGCCACGTTCGCACGGATTTGTTCTTCCCAGTGGGTCACCCATCCTAGAACTAAGCATGCTTAACTGTGGAGTTCTAATAGGGATCTCACCACTCGGGAAAATGCCTCGATGCTATATAAGGTTCCGGGTTTTTACTTTTATAGCCCAAGAATTCTCCCTCCATTCCCGATGTAGGACATTGGGGCCTTACAATCCACCCTCATAAGACTACACGTCCCTGTGCAGTAGCTTGCTAGCTCACAAGCCCGCCCACATGCACCGAGAGACACCAGGGGCCCACACTCGGTATCTGGAGAGTCGGCTCTGATACCATTTGTAACACCCTAACCCTTCACATGTCATCGATATTGTCCGTTTTGGGCCACGCCCGCACGAATTTGTTCTTCCCAGTGGGTCAGCCATCCCAGAACTACTCCAGCTTAAGCACGCTTAACTGGGGAGTTCTAATAGGGATCTCACCACCCGGGAAAAGGCCTCGATGCTATATAAGGGTCCAGATTTTTACTTTTATAGCCTAGCAACTCCCCCTCCATTCTCGATGTGGGACACTGGGGCCTTACAGTGAAGTCCCAATCCATGGAGGAACATTTGTTTCACTCGGAAGCAGCTTTTAAAAGAATAAGAAAGTTCAAGTTGAAGCTTAATCCTCTCAAATGTGCTTTTGGCGTATCAGCTGGAAACTTCTTGGGCTATGTAGTACACAAGAAGGGAATACAGATTGATCAAAACAAAGCCAAAGCTATCATTGAAGCCAGGCCTCCATCAAGTAAGAAAGAAGTACAAAAATTCCTTGGACAGGTTAATTTTCTTCGAAGATTTATTTCTAATACTGCAAGGAAAACTAAAGTGTTTTCTTCTGTATTAAGGTTAAAAGATGAAGAGGAGTTTGTGCGGACAGCAGAACATCAAACTGCTTTCGAAGGAATCAAAGCCTACTTGGCCAAACCTACAGTGCTGATGTCACCAAAAGGTGATAAGTCCTTAAAGTTGTATATTGCTACAACAAAAGATTCACTGGGAGTTTTCTTAGCCTAGGACAATGAAGAAGGCAAAGTGCAAGCAGTTTATTACCTTAGTAGGTTCTTAAATTCTTGTGAATGTAATATTCAGCTATAGAAAAGTTGTGTCTTGCATTATATTTTGCTGCAATGAAACTAAGATACTATCTTTTGCTTACAACTGTCTTGGTAATTGCAACCACAGATTTGGTTAAATATATATTGTCTAGACCTATGTTGAGAGGAAGAATTAGCAAATGCATACTACCTTTATCAGAATTTCATCTAGAATATGTCTCCCAAAAAGTAGTAAAATGACAAGTTTTAGCGAATTTCTTGGCAGATCATCCATATCAGACAGAAAGCCAAGAGATAATGAATCTTGGTATGGTTAGTATTGAACCATGGAAAATGTGGTTCGATGGATCAAAAGCCAACGGTCTAACTAGAATTGGTGTGGTGATTAAGTCACCACATGGGGTAGAAACCACACATGGCTTCAAAGTGGATAAAATTACTTGTTCCAATAATCAAGCTGAATATGAAGCTTTAATAATGGGATTGGAAATACTTATTGATTACAAGCTCATGCAGTTGATATATTTGGGGATTCTCAATTGGTGGTTAACCAATTACTATCTTTTGCCTACAACTGTCTTGGTAATTGCAACCACAGATTTGGCTAAATATATGTTGTCTAGACATATGTTGAGAGGAAGAATTGGCAAATGAATACTAGCTTTATCAGAATTTCATCTAGAATATGTCCTCCAAAAAGCAGTAAAAGGACAAGTTTTACCTAATTTCTTGGCAGATCATCTATGTCAGACAGAAAGCCAAGAGATAATGGATCTTGGTATGGTTAGTATTGAACCATGGCAAATGTGGTTCGATGGATCAAAAGCCAACGGTCTAACTGGAATTGGTGTGGTGATTAAGTTACCACAGGGGGTGAAACCACACATGGTTTCAAAGTGGATAAAATTACTTGTTCCAATAATCAAGCTGAATATGAAGCTTTAATAATGGGATTGGAAATACTTATTGGATTACAAGCTCATGCAGTTGATATATTTAGGGATTCTCAATTGGTGGTTAACCAAGTGAAAGGAATTTTCAAATGTCAAAGTGCAAGCATGTTGCCATACTATGTTGTTGCACTACATTTGCTTTCTCAATTCCATATAGCAAATGTGACTTATGTCCCAAGATTCATGAATAATAAAGCTAATGACGTAGCTCAGAAAGTTTCAAATTTCAGGAGAAGGGATAACACTCAAATGAACATAAGCCAAACAACATATTAAAAAGTAATACCACCCTTAACTAAAAGGAATGCGGTGTTAGAAGTCAATCATAATGACTTACAAGAATAAGATTGGAGGCATCCAATAATGTAGTATCTAGCTGGTCTATCTTCGAAAGCCAGCAGAAAAATCAAATTGCCATTTATGCAATACATAATGTATGGTAATGCTCTTTACAAAAGGGGGGGGGGGGCAGACGGGTTATTATTGGAATGTTTAGGGCCAAAGGAGGCATTGACAGCCATGGCTGAGGTTCATGAAGGCATCTGTGGTGCTCATCAGCCTGGTGTGACGATAAGATGGCTACTTTGAAGATATTCCTACTATTGGCCAACCATCTTTAAAGATTGCATAGAATATGCTAGAGGTTGCTAGGCATACCAAAAGCATGGCATGATAAGACATGTACCCATAATTGATCTGCATGCGGTTGTGAAGCCTTGGCCGTTTAGAGGATGGGCTATGGATATGATAGGAAAAATACATCCATCCTCTTCGAAGCATCATTGTTTCATCTTAGTGGCCACAGATTACTTCACTAAGTGGGTCGAAGCTAAACCATATAAAGCTGTAGACTAGATCAAAGTTATTGGATTCATTAAAGATTTGATCCACAGATTTGGTATCCTACAGACCATAACTGTTGACAATGAGACTGTATTTGATGGAAAGATGGTAAAGTCTTTTGTGGCAGAATTTGGAATTAGCCTTGTTAATTCTACCCCCTATTATGCACAGGCAAATGGTCAGGTAGAATCATCCAATAAATCCTTGAAAAAAGGAATACAGGGAGTTGTGAAAGACAATCCTAGGGATTGACATAACTTACTATTGGATGTATTATGGGCTTATAGGACTTCTCCAAGATCAAGTACAGGAGTTACTCCTTATGCCTTGGTATATGGGTATGATGCAGTGTTACATGTAGAAATTAACATCAAGTCCTTGAGGGTAAGATGTCAGGATCAGTTCGTTCCTGAACAGTACCATCAGAGTATGTGCTTGGAGTTAGAGAATATGGATGAAGTTAGAATTTTGTCATTAAATAACATTCTTTTCCAAAAGAAGAAAGTAGCCAAAAACTATAATAAGAAAGTCAAGCATATTAGCTTTGATGAAGAGGATTTGGTATGGAAGACAATACTCCTAATAGGAATTAAAAGCTATAAGTTTGGCAAATGGTTGCCTAATTAGGAAGGACCCTATCAAGTTCATAGAGTTTTGCCGTGGGGAGCATATCATTTAAGAAATTTGAATGAATATGTATACCCTAAGAAAATTAATGGCAGGTATTTAAAACCTTAATATCCAACTGTGTGGGAAACACAAGGAGTATAGTAAGTGCTAAACAAAAGAAGCATGAAAACACTCAAATAAAAAATAAAGATTTTATTTCATAAGGAGTTGAATACATGTAGCCATAGATTGGTCCAAAAGTTAGTACAATGTTTCAATTGTTCCTTTACAATAGACTCTCTACTCTTTAGAGATGGAAACAACTGAATGGTCGTAGTCATCTCCTGCTTTCGATCAGTCAGTCCTTGGTTGGTGATTTGCAGCTTGGTGGCAGTTCGATCTAAAGCCAGGTTGACTGCTGATAACTCTTATTCTAGTTGAGCTTTCTTCTCCAACAGTTGAGCTCGAAATTGGGAGACAGAGGAATGTTGTTCTTTTAAGTCAGACACTTCAACATGTATCTAGGAAACAAATTTCTGGTCTCTCAATAATTTCTCCTCTACAGCTTTGGTAACATGGCAGATGTTGATATAAAAGGCAATGGTAGCTGCGGCCTGAGATAAATGACTTGAAATAGTCATGCTGGATTGCTCAACAACCTTGCAGCAATGGAGGAAACCATTCTTGATAATAGGCCTTTGCAAGGCTTCGAAGGAGATCCTCAAGAAGAATGTCAGCAACTCCAAATAGCTGTCCAAATTTAATGAAGGCAAGGAAGTCCTATTGGTGGAGGAGGAGCTTTCAAAAATTTCTAAGAGAGAATCATCAAGAACTAGTGGCTCAGTTTCATTGCTAGCTGTTGGAATGTTAGAAGGCATGTCAAAAAGGCTAGTTAGTCTAGCTTCGAAAATGTCCACCTCTTCCGTTGACATGGTTGGTGCAGAAAGGGATTTGGTAGAAGGAAGAGATGGCTGCATAGGGATAGGAGAGGAAGATGAAGTATCTCTAGCAGTTTCCATAGTCTTGGCTACTAGTAAGTTAAGAGAAGAGGGACTGGAGCTAGGTAGGGATAGTAGACAAGGAACTGGTGAATTACCAATGTTTTCTCTAAGGGAATCAGCTATCACTGGAGATGAAGTAATAACTGGAATTTCCTCAAGAGGAGAAGGAGCAGCAAGGCTTGAAGGGAGAATAAATTAGGCAGAGTTAAAGGATAGAAGAGGAAGGTATGGAATAAAGCCAAAGGATAGGGATGCAGGAATGCTTTGCCTCAAGAAAAGTATGAAAAGTTTAGAACTAGGGAGTGAGAGTATTGCTTGAATAGGCTCCATATTTCGAGGTCTTTCAACTTCAGATGAAACTGAAGTAATCCTTATTGAAGGAGAATGCAAAGTAGTTATTGCTGCAAAAGAAGAAATACAAAGCAATGTTAAGTTTCAGTATCAAGAACTTGTGAAAGGAAATTAGAGACACGAAAGGAAATTACTGGTTTCAAAAGTGGTAGCAATGGTTGGAGAGCTGCGAAGCGTATAATGTTCAGCAGTTTGTTGTTTCCTTTTAGTTTCTCTTTAGTGTTCATTAGCAGCAGCAGCAGCTTCATCCCTAAGCATTTACTGTTGTCTTCTTTTCTTAGCCCTCTGGAACACAATGATTTCTTTAGAATGTTCTGCTTCCACTGCTTTAACAGATGCTTCGTGAATGGGGTCCCCAGCGAAATCAGAGAGAGAGACTGTCATTTTTTTCTTCCTTTTTAATGGTGCCTCTTGCTCTTACTCTTTTTCTGTTTCTTCTTCCTTTACGTAAGCCTCAGGTACCTTTTCTTTAGGATTAAGCAAAAGTTTCCTTTTCCTTTGTTACTTCTGCTTGCTCTTAAGGAGGTTTAGAGCTTGAGGTCTTTGAAGAGAGTCTCTATGTGAGTCGTCTATGCCACCTACACCAAAGAAGGAACTATAAGTAAAAGGCAAAATTGTCATAAAAGGAGAAAAGAAAAGAAACAACATTGCATACTTTTCTTCAAAGTAGCTCGAGTAACTCTAGAAGGAGTTGAGGCAGCATAAGCAAACTTTGTAGTAGCCAGGGTAGAAATTGGGACGGCATGAGCAGTAGAGGAAGTAACCACTCCAGTCCCTTTAGACTTAGCTTGAGGCACGTCTAGTACCATTAATAGATCTTGAGGAGGAATGGCCAAGTGCACCTCCATAATGGCCATCCACCAGTTCTGGTACCTTTTTAGTATATTGTTTTGAGGTATGAAGGGTATGTACTCAAAGTCAATTAGATCTTGGATAAATTTGGAAGTTACTTCTTATAATTTGGATCTTCGAACCTTCAAATCTCTAATGGCAAGGCTTAAATTGGACTGACTGCAGAGAGGGATAAGGACCTCTTGTGAGAGTCCAAATTGCCTAGCAAATTGGGCAGGACAATAGGGCTCAGAGATGCACTTATAAGCTCTGGGGTTCATAGTACCAATGAATAGTTCCCTGGGGATCTGAATAGAAGCCCACATATTTTTGTGCTGAGGCATAGAACATGACCTATCACTCAAAAAGGTCCTCAGCCAGGCTGGGCTAATATTGGTAACTTCGAAGGGGCAGAAAGTGTGAGAAGAAGGGGAAGTTGGGAGTTGGTGAAAAAAAGAAAAGTAGAAGGCAAAGTTGGAAGGATAAAGTGAAACATTGGCTAACTTTATACCATGAGTGGTAGGGTTTGGCTCCAAAAAATTTACGTATTTAGACTGTAAATCAGTAAAGTATGCAAAAAGTCAAAGTTGGAGTATCCAAAATGGGCCTTCTTGATTAGCATCCATGGGTTTTTCAAAAAAAAAGGGAACAAACTCTATAAACATGACCCAAAACACGTATGGAGCTAAGGCCATCTTTCTTTGCAAAACAAGGGCTTTGGCAAGAGGGGCAAACTCAAGCATGATCCTCTAAGAAGAAATATAGAAGATAAATTTGCAAAGCCAATACAATAAAAAAGAGAAAAATTCCCTATCAGTCACAGGGCTTTCTCTTTTGTTCTCAACCTTGACAAAGTCACTATAGGATGAGTTCAGAAGGGGGGGGGAGAGAGAGAGAGAGAGAGAGAGAGAGAGGGGGGTTCTGAGGTCAGGATAGTTTGGACCAATGGGGGTACTAGTAGGGGATAATCCTAACAGATGGCAGATGTTAAGGACAGTAGAAGCTATTATCCCACATCTAAATTAGAAGAAATTGAAAGTAGAATTCCAAAAACAAAGAGCAGCAGGTATTAAAAATGGGTCCTCTAAAATGGTGAACCTGGACAATTGAAGGGCATCGAAGAGGTAAAGCTCCTGAAGATCCAGTGTCCTAGCATGGACAACCCGATCATACCACTCATTCCACTCTGGTCTTACTGTGGGCCAGCAGCGATGGAGTCGGTTCATCCTCTAGCTTCTCCAATCAAGACCGCCTTCATAAAGGAGGCAATGATCCTCCAGACGCGGATACAGAACTAGAAGCTCAGTGGGAATCTCCTTAAAAATGGGCCTAAGCACGTATTCTTGTTGTTCATGGCGACGGGGAATGAAGATGCGCCTATCGATAGCATTTTTCTTACCAGTCTTGTATTTCTCACACTCTTCATGAATGATCCTTTTTAAGGCTACGGATGGACTCACATGTTCCACAATCGGTATTTTTAAGGAGGAATAAGCCATTGGTAGGAGTTTTTTCAGAAGACGAAGTTAAGAAAGAGAGTAAGGGAAAGGAGAAGTCAATAGAGCTGAAGGGCTTGTGTGTTAGGCGAACAAGTGAATTGAAAGCACGAAATAAAAGGGTTTTTAAACCTTTCTGTTTGAAAAATACCTAATCGTTTTAAGTGGGTAGAATTCATAAAGAAGTGTTAAAGGTACGGATGTGAACAGTTTCTCTCAATGTTGGTAATTTGGGAGGGAAACGTATCTCAAATACAAATATTGGCTTCGAAATCAAATGTTTGGCTTTGAAGCCAAGCTTTGGTGCCAAAATTAGGTAACAAACATTCAGCTAAAGCTTTGAAAGCAGGAAGTTGACTTCGAAGCACATTTCACACCTAAGAGTACAGGAGTGCCCAGGTATTTGTTTACTTCAAAAGGATTAAAGACTTGCTTTTAGGTTTCTTGGTGAAAGTAAAATCCTTCGAAGAAAAGTTTGAAATACTCTGCGATTAAAATTTGTTTGTTTTAGGCTTTGAAGTGACATAAAACCAATAGTTGGTTAAGTAGTATACAATAGGAATAACTCTTTTAGAATAAAACAGTGCAGTCCTTAAAGGAAGTTTCCATACTTTGGAAAATATAGACTGTTTGTTCGAAGCAAAAATAGTTGATTCGAAATTATTAATTGTATTAACTATATGATTGGGAAAAGAAGACCTAAGGCAGAGGTTGTCAATTGCACTCCATATATTGGTGAAGTTCAAATTAGGTTTTCAGTATTCCATTGGATATGTTTAAATCAGGTTTCAAAGAACAAAATTAGTGAATTCGAAGCTCTGATTTTCTTTGTTTTGGATAAATAGAATGAAATCAGACCATGCCGAATAAAGAAAGGAAAGCCTAGCTTTATTAAGGTAAAAGTAATTACATCAGAAAGCCCTTTTGGTTACATATTCAGTTTCATAAAAATAAGGAATAGAGAAAATGAAAAGGTCATGGAACTTGTTCCAACAATGGTCAATGAATTTCTGTTCCTTTTTTATTCTGTCTTCTATCTTCTCCAAGCTAGGTTCCTGAAGCTGTATGCTCTTATTTAATGAAAAAGTTGTTCAGCTTTTATTTCGAACTCTGTTTCCTTCAATCTTTGTTCTATCTCATCCATATCCAAGTCATCCCAATATGCAGAGTCTTTATTCTTGAAGTCATTATATTCATCGATAAGGTTCTCTGCTTCATAGTGGGAGTTGATCCAAAAACATCTGAAGCTCTGCTTGGGTAATATGATTGAGGACATGACTTCGAGGCATAATGTCACAAGCCCATCGAAGGTTCTTAAGAGGAACATCACCCTCAAGAACATTGAAGGGCAAGTGAGAAAAGGCCGTAAGCAGCAGCTGAGCTCGATATCGCTCAAATATAGTAGGGGAAGTGTGAGGTTGATAGGAAGGAAGAAACAGATTCTCAAAGAGAGTAAGTCTCAGTTCTTCCACCCAATGAGGGTTTTGCGGAAGAGGAGTGTAGACACCCCATTTTTGACCGACCTTAAGACTCAGACGTCATTGATTGAGCGCTCGGTGATGGTGCATGTTGTGCTCGTTTAGAGGTTTCGGAGTTTTGGCTAAGAGCCTTGCCTTCGGGCCTCTGAACTCTTTTGTGCTTCAGCTCGGTTTGTGGACCAAACTTTGCTTCTCTTCCTAGAGGGAGGGAGAGGTCTTGTAGACCACTTTTCGTGGTCGTAGACCACTTTTCCCGCTTGGAGACTAGTTTCCGGTTTTCGGAGCCTTCGGCTACGCGCCTTAGCTTGGGACCGCTTAACGTTCTCCGTTTGGCGTGGTTTTTGAACCACACCTTGTTGCCTCTGCCTAGAGGAACACTGTGGTCCAGGAGACCACTTTTGTGGTGGCATACCACTTTTGATGCTCGTAGACTAGTTTTCGAGGCTTTTGGCCGCATGCCTTGCCTCTCGATCTCTTGTCTTGCATCCGCTTTGGTTTGTTTTTGGTGCAAACCTTGTTTTCCTTGTTTGGAAGGTGGTACAAGGGTGGGAGACCACTTTTTCTCCTTGGAGACCACTTTTCCTTCTACCAGCCAGTTTTCTGGTCGAATAACTGGCTTGCTTGGTCTTTGGGCCACATTTTCTAGTCGGCCACCACACCACTAGCTTTCTTTCATGCTCTAGACCTCTCCCACCTATGGCCGACTAGTTTTTGTCTTGGGAGACCACTTGAACCTTTTTGGAGATATTTTCCTCCAGCTGGCACAGTTGGAGGGCATTAGAGCTATCCTCCATGTGTATGGAGGGATTTGTTTGAAGCTTAGCTTCTCTAAGAAGCTTTGCCTTTTAGTTTCTATCAGAGGGAGGTTCCTCCTCCCTCCTCTAGGTTTAGAAACTTGAGGCTTGAGAGATAGATATACACTTGTATCTATTCTTCCTTGTTTGTTCCCATTTTGTGCCTTAAAGTGTTATTTTGTCTTAGTTTAACACACAAACACACACTCAAATACCTTCCTTTGGTTGCTGAGATGCTAAGGGGTTGTTTTTGGTGTTCTTGGACTGGTTTAAGCTCAAAGAACTTGCTGGAGTTGCAGTTGTAAAGGAGGTCTTCAAGGGTGAGTATTTGACCTTTAAATCCCCATTTCTTGCTTAAGCTTTTAGCCCTTCTTTCATACATTTTTTAGCTTAACTCTTAACTAGAAAAGTTTTGTTTTTGCATGCTTAAAATAGTTGTTTAAGGTCACTTTTTCATTTGGGATGATTTACCCCCTCTTAGGCCTTGTTAGGCCTTGTTTTGAGCCATCCCTTTAGGCTCTTGTTGAACCCTTTGCATGACCTTTCTACCACTGAAATCCAAAGGATTTTCAGTGGTAGAAAGGTGGTTTTGGTGTTCTAAATAGGAGAGGGTCATCCCCTCTCCTTGTATTTTGTTTACTTGCTTCATATGCCTTATGTTTGAGCATCTTTGTTAAGCTTTTGTTGGCCATATCTTAGCTTGTATTTGTGGTTATTTTGCTGAGGCATACCACTGTTTTTGCTTGGTTTGGTCACTCCATGCATGGTTAATACACTTGTAGTGTAAATCACACGAACTAGCTTTGTATGCTTCATGAAGTAGCATGTCATTTTAGCTTGTTTTCTTTCCATTTTAGTATGTTTTTGGTGATGTTTTAGCATGCCATGACTCTTTTTTGGGTGAGTTTGTTGGCCCCTTGCATGCTTCATACACTTATAGTGTAATTCCATGAAATAGCCTAACATGCATCATGCTTTAATATGTCATTTTAGCATGCTTTTGGCTTAGCTCTGAGAAGATTTTGTTCATGTTTTACCATGTTTAAGGTCTGATTTTAGTTTTTTGGGTCATGCATGACTTGGTTTGTATAGCCATGGTTTAATCTAGCTTGTTAGCCTTGTGTATTGAGCTCACTAGCATGCATTACTTAGACTATTTTAATGATTTAGCATCATTTATTATGTGATTTCAGTCCATGTGTCATGGCCATGCATTCACATTTGTCACTCATTCAATGCGTTGGAGGGATTGCCCCTTTATGCCTTAACAGGAACCATTGCGTATGCCTTCATGCCTTAGCTTGCGAGCCATCATTTTAGTGTTTATTTGGGGTTATTATGCCATGATATAACTCTAATTTTTATTGGTTAAGCCATCCCATGCTTGGTCTTAATAGGTGTAGTGTAATCCACGTTATTTGTCTTGTATGCATCATGCCTTATGCCCTTTATGCTAGCTTATTTTGGCTTCCTTCCATGCATACTTTAGACTCATTTTGACATGTTCTAGGACTATTTTGGGTTGCCTTTGCCATATGCTTCATGTTTTGTATACTTGTAGTACAAATGCTCTTGTTTGCCTCAAGCTTTGACCACCATTGCATGCTTCATTTGTGTTGTGTACATGATTTGGCATCACTTAACATGACATTTCAGAGCATTTAGCATTGCCATGTTCCTACCTCAATCATGCTTTAAGTGCCTTTGAGTGTTATGCATTGTTGCCTAGTTTATGCCTTAGCTCGTATGCTTGCATGCCTAGGCCTTTGAGCCCTCGTCTCAGCATGTTTAGGTCCTTATTTCGACCTACTTGAGCTCTATCCATGCTTGGTTCATGCATTTGTGCCATGTATTGCATGCCTCCTTTGTAGTCCTCTTTACTAGCTTCATACTTTAAGGACCCTAGCATGCCATACTTGTGTTGTTTGGATGATTTGGCATCATTTCTTACCTTATTCTAGTGCACTTAGTATTGTTACACTTCCACGCTTTTCACTCTTGAAGTGTTCTTGAGAGTTGCACCTTAGTGCCTTAATTGGTGAGCCAATTGGCATGCATGCTTGTATGTGTTTTCGGTGCCTTCATTTTCATTATGGCCTCTGTTTTGGCATGGCTGAGGTCTACCCACATTCGGTTTAAGCCCATTAAGCATTGTGTATGCCATGTCACATCGCATCGTGCATGTTATGTTGTTGTTTGCATTGCGCATGCCATACTCTTGATTCGCATTGTGTATGCCATGATCATATTGCATTGAGTATGCCATGTTAGTCATTGCATTGTGTATGCTAGTTGTCATGAGCATTGTGTATGCCATGTAGTTCATTCGCATTGTGTATGCTAGTATGTTAATTGCATGTTTGCCTGCTTGTCCCTCCCATGTTTGTATGCTTGAGTCGCATTGTGTATGCCATGTTATGTGTTGCATTGTTGTTTAGAATAGGTGTTAGTCCAAACAAGAGAAACGAGGGACGTTTCATACTTAAAGTGATGAAACATGCCTCAATTCTCGATCGTCGACGTTCTTGATCATATATGATAGAGTTTTAGGCTTTATGTGTTTACTTGTGCATTCATTTTACATTGAATTGTGTAACTTCGCCTCTCGGCCATCATGCATTGAAATGCGCGATTGGTGGCCTGAGGGTCGAGAACCACACCTCCTTGAGTTCATGACATGATAGGGGGGTGGTTGTGCACACATATCTTGCAAATACATTGCCATGCCCTTTCTTGCTCTCTGTTGCAGCAAACTGGAATTCATCAGCAACAACTGGCCGGCCAGCTACTTTTCTGGTTTTTCAATAACCAAAAGTGGTCGGCAGGTGTCTGGAGAGACCAAAAGTGGTCGGCCACCCTTCCACAGGTTTCCCTAGGTGGAGTTTCAGCTTTCTGGAGCTTGGTGCAAGTTTTTGAGAACAAATGAAAACAGTGGCAAATCAAGGCATCGCATTGGATTTCTGAGCAAGGCGACCGAGCATGCATCCAGTCTTTTCCCTCTGAGAACCTCCTGTTTTACTTCTTTCCTTAGCTGCCATGCTTAGATAGCTAGCTATTGCTTTGGTTTGTACTTAATAGTTAATGTGTTTAGCTATTTTAAATTCATTTTGTAATAATTAGTTTAATTAGCTTAGATTAGCTAGTTAGCTTCTTATTCGGTCCCTCCTTCGAGAGGGCGCATTATTGTAATAAGCGTGCATGTGTGTGATGCATGTCTTCCAACCTTCATTTCTTTCTCCCTTTTACTTAACCGCTTACGATGGTTAGTTTTAGGGCATATTTCATTTATAATACCTTATGTTCGCATGCGTGCATCCATTTATCTGTCTTGCATGCACCGGGCTCAGCGTATTGTACTAACTGCATTGTATTTCAATTCCAATTTGAATACATGTATCAAGTTACATTTCATATACCATCTTAGGTAGCCGAGCCTATTTTAGTTGCATTCTCGCATGTGTTGCATTAGCTATCTTAACATGAACTAGGATCATGCATGATTTCTAACTAGTTCTTTGTTTTGGCTCGGAGTACACTGTGAGTGTTTACGCTTTAGCATACTGCATGTGTGTTAATGTTGCCATGAAAGCATGCTTGCCATGAGGCTAACTGCTTATGTGATATAACTGTCTGAATGCCTGTGGATGAAGGTTGGATTACTTGAATTGGAACAATCCATTGAAAATCGCGTTTTAGCCTACTTGCGAGTAGCAAACTTCAAACCGTTTTCAAACGAATGTGCAATGTTTTGTTCCAAATTAGGCGATCTAGTCTATACTTGTTTACTGTGCGCATCACATAGTAAGATTAGCTAATTAATCGGAATAAGAACACATGTGTTTTCAAAAACAAGATATCATGCTTAGTACAAGCTGATCTTTGATTGGGCGAGGGGGGGTGCTCATTAAATGACCTTCCCCTCTCGTATCCAAGTTTCCAAGCCGAGACAACTTTGGTAATGACGGACACGTGGCCTTAGGCATGAGTCAGGGTTTCCTAAATTCCCCCAAAATAAAATATTTAGGTGGCGACTCTATATCTGGCAAAGTAGTCCATGTTTGGCACTTCTTTATAAAAATCAGTTTTCCAAAATGATTTGCCGAATTTGGACTCTTTAGTGATTTATCGGTCTTACATCACACATTGTAAGATTAAATTCAGAACCGTGGCATTTGAGTCCAAACTGTAGTAGCTTAGAGAACAAAACGAGAATTTGCGCCCCGCAGCGCCGCGATATTCGGAGAGTTCTCGAGCGGCCCACGACTTCATTGGGACGTAGAGAACTTGACTCGAATTCATGATATCTTGTTTTGTTTACACTTATGTGTCTCGTTGCATTGCATTTGCATTGGTGCACCTAAGTTATTGTGTTCCCTGTCTACTATTCCTGAACAGTTTGCCTGAGGCTGCATGCCATAAGGTAAACCGGTTACGGGCTCTGCCACGATGGGAACACAAACTCCAGTTGTTACCGGGGCGCCCTTTTGACCATTTGACCTAGTCTATTTCGAAAAAAGGAGGGAAATGGGGGTTGTTTACGTAGTCAAGCCAGTCAGAAGAGCAAAATTTTGCCCTATGAGATAAGAATGACGGGCTGTACCCTTGTGCTTCCTCTGGACGACGAGTGGCTTGCACAATCTTTGTAGGCATAGAAGACGTGTACCATGCTATGAGTAAGTTGTCTTCCAAACTGCATCGGCGATCAATGGATACATATGGGTAAACCACCGAGCTTCGAATGAAAAAAGAGAAAGATGAAAGATCAGTGAATTTGACGAAGTGATGATTAATGCACTCTCTCAGCTTGGATTCCTTAGGTTCTGGCCAGCCTCCCCAGCCAGAAGTCGAAGAAGAAGAAGAAGAAGAAGAAGAAGAAGAAGCTGCAGCCTTATTGCACGCAGAAGGTCTTTGGTTAGAAGAAGACCTTCCAATATCTATGTTTGCAAAGTTTTGGGCTAGAGAATTATGAACAATAGGTTCTGATAATGCAGTTCATTCCCGGTGGATGGACTGGACCGATCCAAACTCCTCAAGCCCACGTTCGAGTGGCAAAGCCCACTAGATGACCTGCAAGTAAGTTCAATGGGGAACGGGGTAGTCCCCCAGCGAACCCTCCGACGGGCAAGTTAGCAAGTAAGGGGAAGAGATAAAGTGTGTAGAGAAAGATTGGAGATAGAAAGCTTAACCTTCTTCTTGTCTTCGATGCTTGCTTATATCCTTCGGTAATCATTTCACTGTCCCTTCCGACGTGCCCACATCGCCCAAAGCCTGTGCTGTAACTTACCTTGTTCAGGGTAAGGGGGCGCTGTTCCAACGGAGAGGTGTTGTCGTAATAAATGCTGTGATGGGCTGCATTAATGGTGATGTGTTGTGGCAATAACTTTGCAGATCTTTGTCTGCTGATGTGGCATGTCTTACACTTGCCATGTGTCCAAATGTCATTGGCCCTTCACGCCCAGTTGGCCCCCAGCTGTCCTGGATTTTACCAATCGGGTTATGCAATGGGCTCCAAATGGTGGGCTTGGGGTTGTTCACTGTGGGATGTAGCCTTTGTGGGCCTATCCATGTCAGTAGTCTCCCATTCCTGAGTGCAGCTTCAGTCCAACGAAGGGAATACTTATGCGGAAGGTGAGTCTAACCGGGATGACCGAGCGGAGAATGGTCCGACCATGAAAATGAGACAGAGCGGGGAGGCCGACCATGGGGAGGGTCGATCGCGCGAAGATCGAGCGGGAAGGAAGAACGCGAGGCTGACCGTGTGAAGGCCGAGCGGACAAGCCGACCGGGAGGAGGGCTGACCATGTGAAGGCTGAGTGGACGAGTCGACCGCATGAAGGCCGACCGTATGAGCTGACCGTGAGGAGGGCTGACCATGTGAAGGCCGACCGTGTGAGCTGACCGTGAGGAGGGCTAACCATGTGAAGGCCGAGCGGAAAGGCGCGGGGCTCAAGAGGTGGCGTGTGAAATGATGATTTGAAGTGGAAAAGACAGGGGAAGGGGGAGAGGTAGTGCATCGTGGCCATACACGTGGCAATATCGTGGGGGGGGGGGAGAGGGAGTTAGGCGTTGGAGCAGAAATGAAATGATAGGTCATTATGGGGTTGAAAAGACAGTTTTGGCGGATGATTTGAAAAATTTTCAAACTGGCGAAAATTAATTGGGATCCTTGGAATACGGGCAAACCGTGGGCTTTTGGCATCATTCGATTCACCTACTTGTTTACAAAGAACCAAAACATTCCAAGTCTTACTTCATTTGTTGCTCACGATACACCTTTGCGACACTTCTTCAATTTTCTTGTACCTGCAGCAGAAGCGATTCGTGGGAAGTGTCCTATCCGTGCACTAGTTGTGCTCATTGTCGCCGGAGACCCTGTCCCAGCAACCTTTCTCTCCTACCCATCAAGGTGCATGGTCACGACTAGATCCATGGCTTCTCACCATAACGCTGCCGACCATCAAACCGACCCTCCCAATCCGAACAACCCACCTCAGTATTTCATCGAGCTTACCAACAGCATTAACCGTATGGCCGAGCAAAATCAGGCCCTGATAAATACTTTACTGCAAAGAAACCTCCCCATTCCTCCACCACCATCTCCAGATATTCCACCCAATCCAGAACGAACTTCGAGCCATACTGTCCCACAACCCAATCCACCTAACTTGGGAGGTTTGCAACCTCCTCACCCACATATAAATCCACCACCTCCACCCCCACACCCATCGGTCGTAGCACCAGCCCCCGAGGGAGAAGCCAGCAGCGTCCAACACCTGTCTCCCTCTGGTGGCAACAACATTCCCCTTTGGGACGCTGAACTCCGCGCAATGAAACTCCAGCTCCAAGGGGTTATGCAGAACATCCAGCATAAACCCTCCATTACGACAAACTCACTATTTGTTGCCTCTATCCGAGACAAGCCTCTACTCGCCAAGTTCAAAATGCTCACCATCGACTCCTTCGACGGAACGATGGACCCGGTCGACTATCTGGAGACCTACCGCACCCTCATGATCCTCCATGCCTTCCCTGATGAGATCATGTACCGAGCTTTTCCCGTGACACTGAAGGGGTCAGTTCGACTGTGGTTTAGCCAGTTGCCACCAGACTCTGTCTCCACTTTTCAGCATCTCAGTGATTCTTTCCTGAGCCATTTTATTGGAGCCCAACGCCAACGACGCCCGGCCACCCAACTCCTCAACATTTGTCAGACCGAGGGGGAGTCACTGCGCAGCTTTGTCACTCGCTTCAACACCGAGGCCTTGCAAGTGGCAGAAAATGATGACAAGGTCATCCTGATGGCTTTCATGGCCGGTCTGCGGTCGTCCGATTTCCTTTTCTCCTTCTCTAAAAACCCCCCGACCTCAATGGCAGCCCTACTCTCCAAAGCCCAAAAATACATGAATGCCGAAAATTCACTAGCCGCTCGGTAGGATCCAACAGCTAAAAACCCGACTCCCAGAGAAAAGAGAAAAGACCCAGACCCTAGAAACACCCAGTATAATAGCCCAACACCCCACTATAACGACCGCCCTCCCCGCGCTGACCGGTCAACACCTACCCGACCGCCCGGTCGGTTCGAGCGGTACACACCCCTTAATTCTCCCATAGAACAAGTCCTCCACCAGATCCAATGGGACTACACCCTCAAATGGCCTCCACCTCCACGGAACCCTTCCAACCGGAAAGACCAGTCCAAATATTGCCGTTTCCACCAGGACCATGGCCATAACACTGATGACTGCATCAACCTCAAGGATCAGGTGGAGACCCTAATACGTTAGGGGCGTCTAAGCCGGCTCACGGACACCCGCCCTCAGCAGAGGCAAAGAACCGAACCCCACAAAGACAATCGTCGGCGCACCCCACCCCGACAGCCAGCTCAACCGAATCAAGACCATGATCGACTTTCACAACAACCTCGGCCACAAGGTAATCCACCCCCACCCGTTGGTGAAATTAGAGTCATTTCAGGTGGACTTGCTTGCGGGGGACCATCTCGCCAAATTCGGCGAGGCGAACTCGGAAAAAATAAGGCAGGGCTCAGACAAGGCAGTCACCACGGTAGACCGACCCTCCAAACAGCCCAAGCAGTGGACAGAGCCCATCACCTTCACGGACGTCGACTGTACAGGCATCCGTTATCCTCATGATGATCCTCTCGTAATTTCTGTCATCCTCTTCAACTATAAGGTCAGACGAGTTCTCATTGACAATGGAAGCTCTTCAGACATCATATTCCTCAACTGCTTCCCCCAGCTCAAGATCGGGAGGAAAGTTTGTCTCCCCTCCAAACCCCTTTGGTTGGTTTCACTGGCGACCGGGTGACCTCCATCGGCTCCATTGATCTCCCCATCACCATCGGTGAATATCCACGGCAGACCACAAAGTTGCTTACCTTCCTTGTTGTCGATTGCCCCTCTGCCTACAACATCATCCTTGGTCGCACTGCCCTCAACGCTTTCCAAGCGATCACCTCCATCTACCACCTGGCCATCAAGTTTTCCACTGATCTCGGGGTCGGAACAGTGAGGGGAGAACAAACCGTGGCCAGAGAATGCTATGTCGTCTCACTCAAGGAAGCTAAGCTAAAGGAGGCCATGATTATTGAAGGACTTGACGTTCGAGACGAAGATGAGCTGGTCAGAGGAGAACCAGTTGAGGAGCTCGTTGAGGTTTCCATCGACCCCACCAACCCAATGAAAACTGCCAAGATCGGCAGTCAGCTATCCCCACAAGCCAAGGCCGACCTTACTGCCCTCCTGACCGAGCACAAAGATGTATTCGCCTGGACCTATTTAGACATGCCGGGTATTGACCCATCCTTTATAACCCATCGCCTCAGCATCGAACCTCATTTCTGACCCTACCGCCAGAAGCAGCGCATCTTCCATCCGGAGCGCAATACTCTTATTGCAGCAGAGGTTGACAAGCTCCTTGAGGCCCAATTCATCATAAACGTAGACTACCCTAAATGGTTGTCAAACGTGGTCCTAGTCCGCAAAAACAACGGCAAATGGCGACTTTGTGTCGATTACTCCGACCTGAACCGAGCTTGCCCCAAGGACAGCTACCCTCTTCCCCGCATCGATCTGCTGGTCGACGCCACAGCCGGTCATCAGATGCTCAGCTTCATGGATGCTTTTTCTGGATACAACCAAATCTTGATGTACCCGTCCGACCAAGAACATACCTCCTTCATTACCGATTGAGGTACTTACCATTACCGCGTGATGTCGTTCGGACTAAAGAATGCTGGGGCCACCTACCAACGGCTAGTCAATGCCGTTTTCCAACACCAAATAGGTTGGAACATGGAAGTATACGTCGACGACATGCTGGTTAAGAGCAAACTCTCCATTGATCATCTGACTGACCTCTGAGAAACCTTCGCCACCCTCCGCAAGTACCAAATGAAGCTCAACCCAGAGAAGTGCGCCTTCGGCATAGGATCTGGAAAGTTTTTGGGTTTTATGGTCAGCTAGCGTGGCATTGAAGCTAACCCCGAGAAGATCAAGGCCTTGATTGAAATGCAGTCACCCAGAAAGGTCAAAGAGGTTCAAAGACTCACCGACCGAGTGGTGGCCCTCAACCGCTTCATTTCCTGCGCAACAGATAAGTGCTTACCATTTTTCAAAGTCCTTCGGCATACTTTTGAATGGACAACCAAATCCGAAGAGGCTTTTCAGCAGTTAAAGCAATGCATGGCCAACCCTCTCCTCCTTTCACAGGCAGTTACGGGCGAGCCCCTTTTCCTCTATCTAGCAGTGTCAAGCACCGTAGTCAGCGCAGCTCTGATCAAGGAAGACGGCTCAGTCCAACGGCCGGTCTACTACATCAGTCGAGCTCTCAGGGGAGCGGAACAGAATTACCCATTGCTAGAAAAATTGTCCCTGGCCTTGGTCACTGCCTCCAGACGACTTCGTCCTTACTTCCAAGCCCATTCCATAGTGGTCCTCACCGACCAACCCCTGAAGAAGGTCATGCAGCAACTAGAACTTTCTGGCCGACTTATGCAGTGGTCAGTAGAACTCAGCCAGTTTGATATCTCCTACCGCCCTCGCATAGCAATAAAGGGACAGGCCATAGCCGACTTCATCCTAGAATTCACCAACCCTACCCCAACTACTGCCTCTCCACCCCCACTAACTCCTGCCGAGCCAGAAGACCCCCATTCTTGGACTCTCAACGTCGACAGGTCATCCCGTAGGGAAGGTAGTGGGGCTGGCCTCATCCTCACCTCCCTGAGGGTGGCTATTTCAAATGTGCTCTCCGCCTCTTGTTTGATGCCAGCAACAATGAGGCCGAATATGAGGCCTTGATAGTAGGACTCCGCCTTGCCAAGGACATCGGTGTCAGCCATATTCGGGTGTTCAGTGACTTCCAGCTCATCGTCGGCTAGATCACGGGGGAATTCGACGCCAAGGAAGACACAATGCGGGCTTACAGGGATTTGGCACTGCCTCTTGTTCGCCTCTTCAATACCTTCCACATCAAGCACATACCTCGGGCGAAAAACTCTAAGGCAGACGAGATGGCTCAGCTGGTCTCTGCAGACCAGCCCAACCTCAGCCATGGAGTTCGCCTCGAATACCTAGCCCACCCGGCCATCTCGCCCGACCTACAAGAAGTGCAGTTCCTCCAAAATGAACCCATCCCCTGGGCATCCGACATCATCCTATTTTTGACAACAAGAGAACTCCCAGATGACTAATAGCAGGCCGCCAAGGTCAGGGCTCGGTCGTCCAACTACGTTCTAGTCAGTGGCGTCTTGTACAAACATGGCTTTTCACGACCATATCTGCGATGCCTCAACTCGGCCCAAGTAACCTATGTAATGCAAGAAATCCATGAGGGAATTTGTGGCAATCATTCAGGCGGCAAGTCTTTAGCCCACAAAATACTCCGTACTGGTTATTTCTGGCCGACTCTCAATTAAGATGCCACTGATTTTGTGTTCAAATGCGACAAGTGTCAGCGTTTTGCCAACATCCCCCATGCTCCTCCCACTGAGCTGATCACACTCTGCAGCCCCTATCCATTCCCCAAATGGGGGATCGACCTGGTTGGTCCACTTCCCATTGGCCGAGGCCAGACCAAGTTCGCGATTGTCGCCATTGATTACTTCACCAAGTGGGTAGAGGCAGAACCCCTCGCGACCATCACCGAGCGGAACACAACCAAATTCATCTAGCAATCGATTGTTTGCAGATTTGGCGTCCCTCAGGCCATTGTCTCCGACAACGGCAAACAATTTGACAACGCCAAGTACAGGAAGTTCTACGCTGACCTCCAAATTCAACCATGTTTCTCTTTCCCCAGTCATCCCCAGGCCAACGGCCAAGTTGAGGTCACCAACTGTTCTCTCCTGAAGATCATCAAGACTAAGCTTGAAGCTGCTAAGGGACTTTGGGTTGAGGAACTACCGAATGTGCTATGGGCTTACCGCACCACCGCTCGGACTCCCACTGGGGAAACCCCTTTTCGTCTAACATATGGCGCCGAGGCCGTTATTCCGGTGGAAATCGGTCTGCCTACCCCCAGGGTTTTACATCCAAATCCAGCACTCACCAAAGAATTCCATCGGGCAAACCTAGACCTAATTGAAGAACTCAGGGAGACCACTGCTGTCAGATTGGCCTCATACCAATAGAAAATGAGAACACATTTCAACCGCAAAGTCCGACCAAGGGAGTTTGTTGTTGGGGACGTAATCTTGAGAGAAGCAACCCTTGCTACCAAGAATCCGACTGAGGGTAAATTGGTAGCCAAACGGGAAGGACCTTATATTGTGAAATTCAGACCACGCCCTGGCACTTACCGACTTCAGGATATGGAAGGTTGAGACCTCCCGCACCCCTGGAATGCCGAACACTTGAAACGTTACTTTCAATAAACTACTACTTTTGTGTTGCTCAATTATTGTATTTTCTTTTCGGAAAGTCACACACTTGAACATTCTTGTCATCCTTTTTGTGCAATGTAACTTTTTGACATTTATATATATCTCAGTCATCTATATGGTGTCTTAATGACGTTTTGGTTCCAGTAACTAAAAGCCTCAGCCAGATTGAGCACTAACAGCCTTAGCCAGACTGAGCACTAAAAGCCTCGTCCAGACCGAGCACTCAAAGCCTCAGCCAGACTGAGCACTAACAGCCTCAGCCAGACTAAGCACAAAAAGCCTCAGCCAGACTGAGCACTAAAAGCCTCGTCCAGACCGAGCACTCAAAGCCTCAGCCAGACTGAGCACTAAAGCCTCAGCTAGACTGAGCACTAAAGCCTCAGCCAGACTGAGCACTAAAAGCCTCATCCAGACTGAGCACTCAAAGCCTCAACCAGATCGAAAGCACTAAAGTCTCGCCCGCATCGAAAGCACTCAAAGCCTCGGCCAGATCGAAAGATCGACAAATTTCAGCCAGATTGAGCACTAAAAGCCTCAACCAGACTGAGTACAAAAGTCCTAGCCAGACACAGCTCGACGCACTCGGCCAGACCGATCCCCACCTAGACCAAGCATTACAAGTCCCGACCAGACTGAATGCCACCATTGCTGGTCCAGAGTGAGTTACGTGCAACTTTAATTCCAGGTCCAAACTGAGATAATCCTATTGTCAATGAAATTTCCTAATTATGGCGTTAGTAGGACACTCAGTCACACTTTGACGCTTAGTCACAATTCCAGGCCAAAGTTTTTATACCACTCTTTACTTAGTCAAATACCAAAGATGTCCTCACGTGTTTCATTTACTAATCAGATTATTTCCTCCACCATCTAGCGTAACTCCAATAAACCACTCTCATCCATGGAGTTTTTATACAAGTCCCATTTCACCAGATTATGCATTAAGGAGTTCTCTACTTTACTTTGCATTGAATTTTTTATACAAGTCCAATTTTACTCTGCATTAAGGACTTCTTTACTTTACTTTGCATTGAATTTTTATACAAGTCTAATTTCACACTGATTTACATACAAGCACAAGCAACCGACTGAAAACATAAATGAAGTTTTATTCATTTAAAAATGTGTACACAAGTTCATTACATCAATTCAAAAAAAAAAAAAAACAAAGAAGGGCTCTTCTTCATCTTCCCACAGACGACGCCAACTGATAATGCAGTTCGTTCCCAGTGGATGGACTGGACCGATCCAAGCTCCTCAAGCCCACGTCCGAGTGGCGAAGCCCACTAGATGACTTGCAAGTAAGTTCAATGGGGAACGGGGTATTCCCCCAGTGAACCCTTCGACGGGCAAGTTGGCAAGCAGGGAGAAGAGATAAAGTGTGTAGAGAGAGATTGGAGATAGAAAGCCTAACCTTCTTCTTGTCTTCGAAGCTTGCTTATATCCTTCGGTAATCATTTCACTGTCCCTTCCGACGTGCCCACATCACCCAAAGCCTGTGCTGTAGCTTACCTTGTTCAGGGTAAGGGGGCGCTATTCCGACAGGGAGGTGTTGTCGTAATAAATGCTGTGATGGGCTGCATTAATGGTGATGTGTTGTGGCAATAACTTTGTAGATCTTTGTCTGTTGATGTGGCCTGTCTTACACCTGCCATATGTCCGAATGTCATTGGCCCTTCACGCCCAGTTGGCCTCCAACTGTCCTGGATTTTACCAACCGGGTTATGCAATGGGCTCCAAATGGTGGGCTTGGGGTTGTTCACTGTGGGCTGTAGCCTTTGTAGGCCTATCCATGTTAGGTTCGTAATCCAAAGGTTGATAGTTTGCAAAAGCTTCCATGACTTGAATATAGGGAGATGGATAGGAGTGGCTAATAAATGTATTAAAATTCTTTCAAGGGCAAACATTATTATCTAACAACTCCTCGTATGCTCAATCTATGTCGAAACAAGTTTGTTTGGCTATGCGAGCTGTATCAGACCTTTCAAATGCTCAAATAATGGAAATGTTCAAGGTGTGGGAAAGAATTTAATGTAGGCGGTTGCAGTTCTAAGAAGATGTGAAACTCATGCATGTCCTAGGACGTGGGTGAAGTTTTTTGATCCACTAATATCACCAAGTATTGGGTATATTAGTGCGGGGGGTAATGATGGCTGTATAAATTGTATAATCCAATCACGATTCAACACGTGGCATGAGAAGGGCAATTTAGGAAAGTAATATAATCACCAACCATAATCAGACACGTGTTAACCCATACTGATAATAATGGGTCTGCGTAGCATTGGAATGATCGAGGGATATAAGGAGATGTGGCCTAACGGTTACTCACAAGGTTCAAATTCAAAATCAGAAGGGAAGCTTAACTGCAAACATGGCGTAGTAGAGCTAACTGTGAGAGAACATGATCAGCGATCATGAAGGGAGGTTTCGACGGCTAGAAGTCTATTTCGACGGTTATTATTAAAAAGTATAAATAGCAGAGAAGGCCCCAAAAAGAAGGACCCAGATTCATATCCAAAAACCAGTTTTTATCTACTTTATTTTCCTTCCAGTTTTTACATTTCTTGTTCTTTACATTTCTGTACTTCAAATTCCTGTATTGCACTTTATTCATAGGAGTAGTTTTGAATAGCTTGTTGCTGTAAACCTCTACGAGACTAGATCAAATCATTGTAAGTTTTCATTTAACTTAATGAAATGCTGCAATTGTTTTTCATTTAATTGTTGTTTACTAAATTCTCCTAAACAGGCCACCAGTAAAAGTTCTCTTCATTGAGGCTGAAAGAACTGAAATACAATCGTTTAATAATTGGTTGGCAATTAATTGTAGAAACCCCATTTTTGACCGATCTTAAGACTCAAACGTCGTCGTTTAAGCGCTCGGTGATTGTGCATGTTTGTGCTCGTTTCGAGTTTCCGGGGTTTTCAGCTGAGTGCCTTGCCTCCGAGCCTCTGAACTCTTTGTGTTTTGGCTTGGTTTGTAGACCATGCCTTGTTTTCCCTTGCCTGGAGGGAGAGAGAGGTCTGTAGACCACTTTTCCTTCTTGTAGGCTAGTTTCCCGTTTTTGGAGCCTTTGGCCGAGTGCCTTTTCTTGCTTCTCTTTTGGTTTGGTTTTGAACCAAACCTTGTTTTCCCTTCCCTGGAGGGAGAGAGAGGTTTTGTAGACCACTTTTTCCTCCTGTAGACTAGTTTTCAGTTTCCGGAGCCTTCGGTCGCGCGCCTTGTCTCGGGACCGCTTAACGTTCTCCTCTTGGCCTAGTTTTCGAACCATGCCTTGTCGCCTTGGTCTAGAGGGACACTGAGGTCTGGGAGATCACGTTTTGAGGTCGTAGATCACTTTTCCCTCGTAGACCACTTTTGGTGCCCGTAGACTAGTTTTCGAGGCTTCCAGCTGTGCGCTTCAACCCCCGGACTCTTGTCTTGCATCCTTTTTGGTTTGTTTTTGGCACAAACCTTGTTTTCCTTTCTTGGAGGGTGGAATAAGGGTGGGAGACCAGTTTCTCTCCTTGAAAATCATTTTTCTTCCCCGCCAGCCAGTTTTCTTCCCTGTAGACCACCAAAAGTGGTCTACAAGTGGTTTGCAGCTGGAAAAAGTGGTCTCCCACCATGCCACCACCTTTCTTTCCTGGTGCAGATCACCTTTCCCCCCTGGTCGACCACTTTTCTTTCTGGGAGACCACTTTACTAGTCGGCTGACCAGTGTAAGTAGCTGGCCAACCACTTCAAGTGGTCGGCAACTTTCTTGCATCTTTTTGAAGATATTTTGGTGCCAGCTGTAACAGCTAGAAAGCACAAAAACCATTATGGAGGGATGGCTTGGAGCTCTTAGCTTCCTCAACAAGCTTGTTGCATGCTTTTCTATAAAAGGGAGACCCTTCATCCCTTCTCCAGGTTCAGAAAAAGTTGCTTGAGATATACATATACCATCTATCTTTATATTGCTCTTCCTCTTCTTATTTGTGCTTGAAAGTGCTTATTCTTCACACTTTTGCACACAAACACATAGTGAAACACTATACTCTTGGAGCTGAGGCACCTTGGAGTTGTTTTTGGTGTTTTTGGATTGGTTTGAGCTCAGAAAGGTTGCTGAAGTTGCTGCTTTGAAGTGGTTCTACAAGGATAAGCTCCTAACCCCTTAAACCTTGGTTTTTGTTTAAGCTTTTGGTCCTATTTGTATGCTGATTTAGGCCTAACTTTTAACTACAAAAAGTTTTGATTTCAAGTGCTTGAAATGTTTGTTTAAGGCCTTGTTGGTGTTGGGGGTGGCCTACCCCCTCTTGTGCCTTGTTTGGGCTTGTTTTTGTGCTATCCTTTTAAGCTATTGGGACCACCTCTTTTTGGCCTTCTCACCACTGAAACTCAGAGGAATTTCAGCAGTGGAAAGTGTGTTTTGAGGTCCCAAATAGGAGGGGGTCATCCCCTCTCCTTGTATCTTGAATGCTTGCCTTATTAGCCTCACGTCTGAGCATGGTTTTCTAGCATATGTTGGCTTGTTCTCAACTTGTTGTTGGTGTTATTTTGACATGGCATACCTCTGTTTTAGCTTGGTTGAGTCACCACTTGCATGCATTCTACACTTGTAGTGTAATCTTGCATGCTAGCTTAACATGCATCATGCTTTTGGACCATCATTTTAGCATGGTTTGGCTCAACTCCAAGAAGCTTTTGTTCATGTTTTACCATGCCTAAGGTCTGATTTATGTTATTTTGGTCATGCATGCCTTGCTTTGTATAGTTATAATTCATTCATGCTCACTAGCTTTGAGTTTCCAAGCCACTAGCATGCATTGCTTGGGTTATTCACATGATTTGGAATCATTTGATATATGATTTCAAAGCATGTTTCATGGCCATACACTTACATGTGTCACTTATTCAATGCTTTGGAGAGTTTATGCTTTATGCCTTAAATACGAGCAATTGTGTATGCCACCTTGCCTAGGCTTTTGGACCACCATTTCAGTGTGTTTTGGGTCTTTTTTTGCCATGATACAACTCTGTTTTTGGTTGGTTAGAGCATCCCTCATTTGCTTCTTACACTCGTAGTGTAACTCCTCTTTGCTAGCCTTGCATGCCTAATGAGTAAGCTTATCATTCTAGCATGTGTTGACTTGGTATTAGCCCATTTGTGGTGTTATTTTGACATGCCATAACTCTAATTTTTGTTGGTGAAGCCATCCCATGCTTGGTTTTGGTAGATGTAATGTAATCATCCATATTGGCCTTGCATATTCCATGCTTCATGCCTTCATGCTAGCTTGTTTTGGTTCTGATCCATACATGTTTTAGCATCATTTTGACATGCTCTAGGACTGTTTTGGGTTGCTTTGGTCATATGCTTCATGTATTGCATAGCTATAGTGCAAGTGCCTATGCTAGTTTCAAGCTTTGAGCCTCCTAGCATGCTTCATTTGTAACATGTGCATGATTTGGCATCATCTACCATGTTATTTCAGAGCATATAGCATTGCCATGTTCTCACTTCTTTCACTTTTTGAGTGCTTTTAAGAGTTGTGCATTATTGCCTTATTTGTTGCCTAACTTGTATGCATGCATCTTAGACTTTTGAGCTCCCATTTGAGCACGTTTTGGTCTTTGTTTTGACCTATTTGAGCTCTGTCTATGGCTAGTTCATTCATTTGTGCCATATATTACATGCCTCTTGTGTAGTCCTCCTTGGTAGCTTTGTGCCTTAAGGACCCTAGCATGCAATGCTTATGTTGTTTGGATGATTTGGCATCATTTCACATGATATTTCAAAGCATTTATTGTTGTCACACTTCCATGTTTGTCACTCATTGAGCACTTTTGAGAGTTGTGCTCTTATGCTTAATTGGTGAGTCAATGCATGAGCACGCATTTTCTAGCCTTTCATGCCATCTTTTAAGTGTGTTTTGGCCACTGTTTTGGGCATGATTGAGGTCTGTCCATATTCGATTTAAGTTCATTGAGCATGTGGTTTGAATGTTGTTGCATGCTTGTTGCATTGCATTGTATTTCCATGTTGTTGCTTTGCATTGTGTTTGGATAGGGTGTTAATCCAAACACGAGAAACGAGGGACGTTTAATACTTGAAGTGATGAAACGTGTCTCATTTCTCGGTCGCCGACCCTCTTAATCATGCATGATAGAGGTTAAGGCTTTTATTTGTTACTTGTGCATTCATTGAAATTGAATTGTGCAACCTTGGCTTCTCGGCCATCGTGCATTGTGATGCTCAGTTGGTGGCCCGAGAGTGGAGTACCACACTCCCTTGAGCTTAAGATATGATAGGGAGGGTGATTGTACACACATATCTTGCAAATACATTGCCATGCCCCTTTTTGTTCTCTATTGCAGCAAACTGGAGAAGTGCAGCATTTTCTGGTCGACAGACCAGTAAAAGTGGCTGGCTGACCACTTTTTCTGGTCTGCAGCAAAGGTAAGTGGTCGGCAGGTGGTTGGCAACATCAACAAGTGGTCGGCAGCCCTCCTGGAGGTTCCTATGGTGAAGCAAAAGCTATTTGGAGCTTTGTAAGTGTTCTGAGAGCAATTGCAAACAGAGGCAAGTTGGGGCATCGTGATGGATTTCCGAATGAGGCGACCAAGCATGCATGCGCTTCTCGCTCCAAGGCCCCTTATATTTGCTTTACTTAGTTGCTTTACTTAAGCTAGCTAATGCATTGGTTTTTGTACTTAAGCAGTTAATGCATTTAGCTACTCATTTGTATTTAATTAGCTAGTGTAGTTAGTTAATTAGCTTCATTTTGTAATAAGTAGTTAACTTGTTAGTTAATTTTTTTGTAACAATTAGTTTAATTAGCTTAGATTAGCTAGTTAGCTTATTATTCGGATCCTCCGTCGAGAGGGCACAATTTTGTAATAAGCGTGCGTGTGTGTGTGATACATGTTTTTCAAGCCCCATTTCTTTCTCCCTTTTACTTATCTGCTTTTAGTGGTTAGTTTTAGGGCATATTTCAATTTAGCATACTTATGCTTGCATGTGTGCATCATTCATCTGTTTTGCATGCACCAGGCTCAGCGCATCATACAAACTACATTGTATTTCAATACCAATTTGAATACATGCCATCAAGTTGTATTCACATGACATCTTAGAATAGCCGAGCCTATCTTAGCTGTATTTTTGCATGTGTTGCATTAGGCATTATTGATATAGCTAGGATCTTGCATTGATTACTAACTAGCTTCTTTTTTGGCTCGGAGTACACTATAAGTGTTTATGCTTTAGCATCCTTGCATGTATGTAAGTGACTGTCATGATAGCATGCTTGCCATGAGGCTATTTGCTTAACTGATATAACTGTATGAATGCCTGTGGGTGAATGTTGGATTGTTTGAATTGGAACAATTTATCAAAATGCGAGTTTTAAGCTCACTTGAGAGTGGCAAAATCATGTTTTCCTAAGCCCACTTGAGGGTGGCAAAATCCGCGACTTAACCTACTTGCGAGTAGCATTTTCAAACCACTTTAAAAAATAAACGAACATGAGATGTTTTGTTCCAAATCGAGTGATCTAGTCTATACTTGTATGCTGTGCGTATCACATAGTAAACTAGTTAATAACCGAAATAAGAACACATGTGTTTTCAAAAACAACATATCATGTTAGTAAAGGCCGATCTTTGATCGGGCGAGCGGGGGTGCTCATTTCAGGACCTTCCCCTCTCATACCCAAGTTCCCGAGCCGAGACAACTTTGGTGATGACGGACACGTGGCCTTAGGCACGAATCAGAGTTTCCTAAATTTTTCCAAAATAAAACATTTAGGTGGCAACTCTGAAATCTGGCAAAGCAGTCCATGTTTGGCGCTTTTTGATTAAAATCGATTTTCCAAAACGATTTGCCGGATTTGGACTTTTTGGTGATTTATCAGTCTCACATTGCACTTTGTGAGATTAGATGCAGAACTTTGACATAAGTCCAAATTGTAGTAGCTAAGAACAACGATTCACGCCCTCGCACGCGAAGCGGAGTTCCGGATGGTCTACATTAATCTTTCTGTAAGGACTGTTTGATCCTTATTAGCAGGCTTAAAATTACAATATTAACTTTTAAAAGTAAAAAAAGCAAACAGAATCAAAGTCACTTATTAATTTATTTAGATGATATCATATCTCTATTTTTTTTTACCAAAAATGATTGAGGCCTCAAATTTTTTGGCTCAAATTTGGCTCGAATTTGATTTTTTTTTTTTTTTTTTGCTGGGTTGATACTTTGCTTGTTATTATTATTATTATTATTATTATTTTTTTTTGTGCAATGTATTAGCCTAGAAAAATCAAAAAAGAAAAAAAAAAATGCCATTCGAGGCAATTTCGCACCTCATTTTCGAGGCCTCAATCAGCCCTCTTTTTTTACACATTTTTTCAAGTAAAAAATAAACAAAAATAGGTTATACTCAAACAATCCCTCAGGCTATGCAAAAGGCGCACACCAAAAAAAAAAACAAAAAATTCTAACTGCTGAGGACAAAATCTCGCTTCATTTAACTCGAGCGCACTTCTTTCGTTTACTTTTTGGAGGGAGATCTTAGAACACCATATCCGGGTCGGGTCAATCTAGAACTAGTAGTTCATATCAACATTAATAATATTTAAATTCTAACTACTGTGTAGCACATAACCCATGGACCTATATATATGCAAAACACAAAGGCATTTTACTAACTATAATAGACCACGTGCTCTCCTAGCTGAATAATGTCTGGAAAGTCTAAAAAAGTAACTTTTTTTTTTGAATTTTTATTTTACTGACTTTTTTTTATATATAAAATTATGTATATATATTTTTCTCTTTCAGTCCGTTTTATATAGATGAATTTAAAAGGTTAAAAAAAATTCACTGTTTTTGGCTTATTTTTTTCTTTTCTGAATTTTTTTTTTGATTTGTTTTGTTGAGCTGAATTTAAAAGCTTAAATTTTTTTAAAAATCCTGAAAAAAAAACTCATTAAAGATGAAAATAAAAAAATAAAAAAAAATAAAAAGTTACCAAATAACCAAACTCCAAACACTCTTTTAAGAATTGACTACTTTAGTTGATTTTTTTACTTTTTACAAAAAATAAAAAATAAAAAAATATCAAAATGTAAATAAATAAAATTGATTTTTTTATAATGACTTTTTAATTTTTTTAATTATTTAATCTATTGGCAAAGCAACTTACAAATATCAAACATTTGAAAAAGAAATAAAAGAAAGCTTCGGATTATTCTCAGGGCAATTGATAAAGATTCATGTGCATAGGGATGGCAATCTGAAACCGGCCCGACGGTGACCCAACCCCCCGATCCCGAATTAAGCGGTGAATAACCGAAAAATATCCCCTACGGGCCGGGGACGGTATTCAAATTTTCATCCCCGATAATATCCGGGCCGGGGACGGGGATATGTTTTTGAAGCCATCTCACGGCCGCCCGCGTGGTCCCCGATGTGAAATGACGATTTGGTCCCTGGATATATATATACGCATATGTTGGTCTTGTTAGGGTTTCACTCACAGACCCTCTCACACTCCCACAACAAACACACGCCTCTCCTCTCGTCTCACTCAGTCTGTCCTGAGTCTCAAACCCCTCTCTCTCTCTGTCGAACCCTCGCCTCCCTCTCTCTCTCTCTCTCTTTCTCTGTCAAACCCTCCGATCTCCATCCCTCCTTCCGATGTACTTCCCTCCGATCTCCATCCCTCCTTCCGATCTCACTGCCTCACCCCAACCTCCATCACTGTCTTCGTCCGATCTGCCTCACCCTGTCGCCGATCTCACATGATGTGCATTGCAAAATCTTATGCAGTTAATCCTTTGTTGGTGCACCAACGTCGACAGACTACAGGCTAAATTACACTTTCATCCTTCAAAGTATGAGTTATTTCTTACTTTGGTTCTTTCTTTTTAATCCTTAAATTATGCCTCATTTTTCACCTTAGCCCAATTATCAACAATTGATCATGGTTAAGGGTCAATTTTGAAATTTCAAAAATTAAGTGGGTGTTTGGGAAGTGGGTTTTTATATAGGTTTTTTTAGTTGTAAGATATTATTAGATAAAAAAAATTTGGTGTTTGGAAAGATAGTTGGGTTTTTTTTTATTGGATGTGATATTTGTGAGAGAAAAAATGAAATGATTATGGAATTGAATGTGATATTTGTTTGGATGTGTTTTTTTTTATTTTGCAAAAAATTTGTCTTTTAATGGAAAAAATCCAAAAAAATAAAAAAAAATCTCAAACCCAAGTTCCCGGGTAGGTTTGGTTTGTGTTTTTGAAAAAAAATTCAGAAATTTTCTCTACAAACAAATTTCATTTTTTTTCTCTAAAAAAATTTTCAAAAAAAAAAAAAAAAACAAAAACAAAAAAAAAAAGTTTTTAAAAAATCTCTCTCACACACACATCAAAATCAAATTTTTTTAAAAAACTCTCTTCTCTCAAAACAAAAAAAAAAAAAAAAAAAAAAAAAAAAAAAAAAATTTTCATTTTTTTTTTATCTTTAAAATCAAAACACATCTCACCAAACATCACAAGTTTTTGAGTTTAGTCCCTAAAAAATAAGTTTCTTACCTTAATTGCAAAAACAAAAAAGTTCTTTCTCTTTTTCTTGTTTTTATTTTTAAATTTGGCTCTAAATCTACCGAAAATGTTTGAGATCTACAAAAATCTCCCACGTCCCTTCACAGACTCTTAAACTCTTACCGGTAAGAGTATGTGAAGAGATAATTTTGTGGAAATATAACAGGACTGAAATCTATCTAGACCCAACCGAATCTCGAAACCACCCCACCCCAAAACCATCTTCACCCCAAAATAACCATCCTTAAACCACATTCTCAAACCTAATTTTAAATTTGACCCAAAAAAAAAAAATACAATAAATATGCGTCATTTGATACAGCAAAAAGGTAGCGAACAGGGTGGGTTATTGGAGTTGATCAAGTGATGGATTTGTGCTACTAGTAGAGGGAATGTGTAGAGGAAAGGAAACTAGGTCGTGAGAAATGAATGGTTGTGATTGCGGCCTATGTGAAGGGGATAAAAGGAGGTTGGATCGCTAAGTTTTGCAAGTGGAAATGGTCAGTGATGGAAAGCATGAGAAAGAAAAAAAGGTGGAAGGGAAAGTGGTGGGATGTGAGTGGTAACGTTGGTTTGCGATAGGGTGTAGGAAGAGAAGAAAAGTTAAAGAGAAGAAATGGGCCGTGATGGCTAGACATTTAGAGATTAATTTCTTTCATTATGAAAATAGTCACTAAAAAATCGTTTTGAAAAAAAAAAAAAGATTTTTAGTTACAAAATTTTGAAAATGTCACTAATAACTAGACTTTTAAGGACAAAATAATTGGCCTTAAAATGGTTTATTTTTTGAGACAAAAAATTTGGTTCTAAAAAGATAATAATTCATCACTAATGTCTAATTTTTGTTACTAAAAATATAATAACGATATTTTTTGCAATAAAATTATTTGGTCCCTAAAAAATAATTTTGTTCCTAAATTTTGATCTTTAAAATTTAAATTTTTTGTAATGGGAAAAGAAAAGTGAAGATAAAGGGAATTCAGGTGGTTACGGTCTATGATGGAGGCTTGCATGTTAATAAATTATTTTTATGAATAAAAGAAACTAAAATGAGTTTCAGAGAAGTGAACATTCAGATGTTGTAGGATTATATTTTAGTTGATGATATAGCAGGTTTCAATTAGGAGATAATTATTTCTTCTTTTTTGTTTTTAGGAGTTAGACAGCTTCTTTCTTTCTTTCTTTCTTTTTCTTTTTTTTTTTCTTTTCTTCTTCTTCTTCTTTTTTTTTTTTTTTAATTAAGTTAGGAATCAAAATGAAGAAATCTTTTCTTCAAGTTCCAAAGTGAGAAAAAAACTCATACTTTAAGGTGAAATTGTAATTTTTTTATTTTTATTTCTATGAATTGCTCTTAGATACCGGGGGCGGGGGGAATTCAATTCATGCCGCATTGCGATTTTTGTTACAAAATCATAATTTCAGTTAGAATTGGGATTAAAGTGGGAAAAAATATTTCATAGTACAAGGACCAGATGAGAAATCTATTATAAAGTTAGAAAAGAATCATATATTTTTGAGGTGAAAGTGTAATTTATCTTATACTATAAAGCATGCGAAGAAAAATGACCCAACATTGTAGAAGATTAATACTGTTAGGTTTTGACGTTTAATAATTTGATTGCAAATCAAACCTACACGTCGACCTCATGAATAATTCAAAGTTTACATTATTAAGACCAATACGTGGGCTCACCTATGAGTACGCAAATCAATAATAGCCCACAAGTTAGAAGTGCTAAAAAAAAAAAAAAAAAAAGAACATGAAACGAACAGTTTCATTTAGGATTTTGACTTGTGGTACGGCGGCTTAGAAAATCATATGTTATCTAAGGGTTACATGTGGAAATTTGTCATTTTTATGATCTAATTTCAGAGGTCACTCTGATGTGGTTGGTTGTTAATTGAAATAGGATTTGTTATGAAATTAGTATCTTAGTTTGACGCGTTGTGATATTTTATTATGATTTAATTAAAATAATTTTAGTTATCACAATTTTTTTTTAATGGATTAATTTTATTTTAGCTCAAATTAATAAAAGTCACAGTGGGATACACACTTTTAAAAAATAATAATAATGATAATAATAATATTAATAATAATAATAATATCATATGCATGTATATAATATAATCATAATTTTCGTAACAAATATCATAACATGTAATTTTTTTCACTAATATGGTTCGTAATATATTTTTACCACATCATTAATAACATAACTGCAATATTCTTAATATAGCTATAATAATTCGCAACTTTTTGTTTAGGGTTGTGTAGCATACACTACAAGAAATGTCACTTTTAGCTACTAAATTATTGGTCGGCAAAAGGCATAAATTTGGTCGCTGAAACGATTTACCGACCAAAAATTTCTGTCGTCAAGTTCGTCGCCCATACCCTGTCAGTGATAGTATTGGCGACTAAACTTCATTTGGTCGCCAAAAAATGAAACATTTCCCTACTAAATTTCTTTTAGTAGGCAAATGGTATCTTTTTGCCACTAAAACCGTTGGTCACCGAAAGTGAACATTTAGCTACAAATCCTTTGTTAGTCGGCAAACGTGACCTTTTTGCTACTAAATTTTTAGTCACTAAAAGTTCTATCTTAGGCGTGGTGACTTTTGCCGACTAAAATTGTTCGTAGCCAAAAACCTATTAAGATTCATTTATTTACTTTTTGCCACCAAAAGTGTTAGTCGCCAAATGATACCCTTTTTTCCATGACTAAAAAATTTAGTAGCCAATAGTTTATTTCTCTCTTTCTCAAATTTTTTAGCTACTAATTATTTGGTGGCAAAAACGTTTTCGGTTATGTTTTTGCTACTAAATTATTAGTAGCCAAAACTTTTGATTACCTATTTGACTATCAAAACATTTGGTGGCCAAATAATTTTTTGTTTTTTTTTAAAAAAAAAAAAAATTGTAAACAACCTATATTCATTTATATTACATGTACCCTGTATAAAAAATATAATCCATCAACACTAAAATATATTATCTACCATTAAAGCATTCAACATAATGCATGAATAACCATGATTTAAATCCATACATAATACATGAATAACCAACGTCAATAATTTAAATTACAACCTGTACCTTGTATAAACAATTTTGCTACTAAATTTGTTTTAATAGGTAAAAGTGGTCGCCAAAAATGTGTTTTCTTGTCTATATAGATTCGCACAATGTAATTTTTACCCCAAAGTGTTCTAAGAGCATCTACAATAGACTCATTGGAAACAATTTATTTTATTATTATTATTATTTTGTTTTATTTTTTTTGGTAACTAGAGACGGAACTAGGAACTCTTTATCAAGAGAGAAGGACAGAAGAAAGGCATGGACAAATTTTCAGATGCAAACGTGGGTTGGGTTAGACAAAGTCATATAAACTGTACTTTTTAGGATTTATTTGGAAAGTGAGTTGGTTTTTTTAACTTTTTTAGTCTGGGGTTTTAAAAATCTAGTTTGAAAAGAGTTTTTTTGGTTATTTTGACTTTTTATGAGAAAAAGAATAGAACAATTATAGGTTGGATATGATATTTTGTCTTATTGGACTAAAAAATCAATTTTATTTTTTATGACTATTTTAACCAAAAACACCCAAATCTCACCTTTCCAAACGAGCTCTTAATATAATTTTGTTAGACAAATATCTAATACTGTTAGAATTATTCTTAGAGTATATAGATGCAAAAGTGATCAAGTAAAACAAATAATATACCTCTTTTATTTTTCTTAATGTAATTCTGACAAAATATCTAATAGTGTTAGAATTATTCTTAGAGTACATAGATGAAAAAGTGATCAAGTAAAACAAATAATATACCTATTTTATTTTTATTTTTACTTTAACTTTAACTAATGATAACCACAGGATGGTTGGTCTAGTAGGTGGCGACTGGGGTTTGGAAGTTTGTTCCTTTCTATGTCTTAGGTTCGAATCTCCTAGCAAACAAACGCATACCTTAAGGTTACAAATCGCAGGACGTAAGCCTTATTTTGAATGACTTATTTAAGCTGTAAGAATTTAGTCTGGTACACGTAAACTGGCCTAGAGCAATATTGTTATTCTAATACTGTTAAGTAAAGTAATATTTTTTATGTGTACTTCTTTTCGAAGTGTCCACCATAATTTTTTGAGAGTTATAAATTATTGACTAAAATTTTTATAGCTTACACTTTTTGAAAGTGTGTATGGCAATGGTAACACTTCCTTTGTTCTTTTAGTTAGTGTTGAGAAGAGGTTGGCTAAATATTGACTTTCATAAACATTGTTATTAGTTTCTTCATACCATGCGATGGCTAAGTGAAGTACAACCAATAAGAGTCAACACTGTCAGCAACAAGAAACACGTGTTAAAATGATCCTATCCCATTACTTTCTGCATCATTCTATTCTTTTTTTCTTAATCATTGCTAATTAGTTTCTTCATACCATGCAATGGCCAAGTGAAGTACAACCAATAAGAGTCAACACTGTCAGCAACAAGAAACACATGTTAAAATGATCCAATCCCATTACTTTCTGCATCATTCTACACTTTCTTTCTAGATCTTTGATCTCTCATGCTATTTTGGCTTGTTTTTCTTATGCATCTAATTTTCAATTTTAAATTCTTGAATTGAGCAATGGCATTACCATTATGTAAGGATGATTGAAGTTGGCTTAATTAATCCATATCATGGTTTTGGTATAATAATTATCTTATAGATATAGGGCGAGAGGTTATACAATGTGTCTCTAAACAACCTCATGTGTGATAATCATGTTCCGTATTATGTTAATTGATCTCTATTATGAATGTAATTATGTGTTTGATATAATTTTGAGTGTCATTCATGTGAATATATGTGGTTTTGAATTTCTATCTGTTCACCGTAAGAAAATCTGTTTGATTCGTTGCTCTAGAATTAAATTGAAGGCCCTATCGGCCACAGAATCTGAAATTGATTGCCCCATTGTGATTAGTATAATTTTTAGAGCCTACAGTGATATTTCATTGAAAATTGATTTGGATCAAATTAAAGAGATTAAATTGATAAAATAATGCTCAATTAATTAGTGTTAATAAAGTGTGATTAAGGGAGCCTATAAAAAGGTTCATTCTCACTCAATTCCTCTCTTTTTAATTCATTTGGCTGAGATTAGCTATCTAGAGAGAGAGAAAATCGAATTTAGAGAGAGAGAGAGAGAGTGTAGGCAAGTGAAGTTTTGATCAAGAAGTTGGAAATCTTGAAGATAAACTCAAGAATTTGCTACAATTTGAAAGAATTGAAGCTCCTAGGTGAGTAATCAACCCTTAATTCATGGGTTTGAGTTTGTAACCATGTGAATTCAAGTAATTATGTGACCAAGAACAAGAATTGAGTGGTAATTGATGAATTTAAAGTCAATAGATGCATGCATATGAGAAATTGCTATGAATTGGCATGTTTGAGCATAAAATGTATAATCCATGTTAGATTTTGATTGAAGTTCATATTTTTGACCATCTCTTCATCATCTAAGTTGAGAATAGGAGTTGTGTTCCACTTGCAAGTGCAATTCATAGAAGCATGGGTGTTAGATATATGAATTTGTTGTGTTGGAAATAAATTTCGTATGATTTGGTGCATAAATGTATTTGATTCATGGGATTTGAGCTTCATAATGCTGTGATTTGGTGTTTGTATCATGTTGGTATATATAGATGAGAGTTATGGGCTGTAAAATGCAAGAAATATCAACTTGAATGCATGATTGAAGCTCAAGAACAGTTCTAGAAAACCTAGAAAATGGCATGTTCGCTCGAGCGAGGAAAGCGCTACTCAAGCGTGAAATGCTAGTTTCTAGAACTTTTGTAGACATGGATGTCTGCTCAAGCGGAGAGCCATGTAGTGTGACGTTCAGCTCGAGCAGCCGAATTCACGCTGGAGCGTAAAATTAAGGCAACCAGTATTTTTGCAAACCAAAGGGGTCCGCTCGAGCGTCCAAAGCCACGCTCGAACGGGGAGTCCTGTTTCTAAAATTTTGAAAAGTAGCTATATGTTTCATTTTCCGTTCTCTTTCATTTCTAAGCACTCTTAGGTATGCATTGAGCATTGTGAATGAGTTAAAATGATAAGAAAGAAGCCTAAGAGGAATGTATGAATTAAGAACGGATTGAATCATTTGTGACCCATTATGTTCATGAAATGTGTATGGTCAAGCACGAGGGCAAATCTATCGGCAGATCACTGTGAGTAATATCTTAATAAAGATATTTGAAGTATGTTATTTGTCCAATTGCCTACTTCCATATAAGTCTTATAAATTGTTAAATTGAATTGGGAACAAATATCTGTTATGCCATATGGTTGGGCCAAAGGCCGTTGGATACAATTGTCTAGGCCGAAGGCTGTTTGACATGAATGAATGAATGGGCCGAAGGTCGTTTGACATGAATGAATGAATGGGCTGAAGGCCGTTTGACATGAATGAATAAATGGGCCGAAGGTTGTTTGACATAAACGAATAAATGAATGGGCCAAAGGCCGTTTGACATATATGAACGATTGGGCCAAAGGCCGTTGGATACGAATGGTTAGGCCAAAGGCCGTTGGATGCAATTGATTGGGCCAAAGGCCGTTTGATATACATGACTGAATTGGGCTCGAGGCCGTTTGTTAAGGAATGAAGTTGGCCAAAGGCCGTTTGATATGTTCAGGCTTGAACTGCCTAATGCACCAAAATAATGCACTAAATAGAATTCTACATGGGCCCAAGACCGTTTGATATATGTGAATCTTATTTGCGTACCTTCTTTATTTGATATTATTCATTAAGCTTTCGCTCACACTCATTCATGTGTATATAGGTGAGCAAAGGAATGTCCAAACCCAGCCCTGGTGAAGTCTGTGAGAAATGGTCAAGTTTTGGAGAGTCAGCCCAAACGTCTCACGCATGAGACTTACTTTCATCTCTTTTGATCTTTTGTTATAATCTTGTTATGTAGGCGAAATTGTTGGACTACCTTTGTATATAAGTTTTGACTAGGCTGACTAAGACTTGAATGATCCTCTGTGTGTGTAACACTTTAAGTTGATTTTCTTTTTGGTGTGAGTTGTTAATTAATACAGTTATATGTCATTTGTTATGCCATGTAAGCACGGTTCTATGGACAATTTGTAAGTTTGCTTCCGTTTGTCCCTTTAACTCTGATGAAATATCTTTTGTCTAGTTTGAGGCCGCAGGTAATCCCTTGATTACTGGCCGGTTATGACCTTAACCCATAGAGGCGAGTTTGGGTCATGACATAGTGGTATCAGAGCACGAGTTAATAACTCACACACTTATCCAAATGAGCAATAAGCGTCTAGAAAAGATCTAGGATGCATTAATGTGATAAGTATGAACCTAGAAGCATCAAGAATACACTTAAATGTTTCAAGATGAACAATTATGTGCTATAAGTTTGTGATTTGCTTGCATTGCAAATTATTTGAATATGTGTTCTTTTTAGTATATGCATACCTGTGAATCTTTTGTATAAAGAATAATGCAAGTCTAATCAGATGGTGAGAACAAGAGGTGATGAAATAGAGGAGTCTTCTACTGTCAGAATAGATAGAATGGAAAGATTGATTTAGGAAATGGTAGAAACGTTGAGGCAACAACAGCAGTGGCAGCAACAGTGGCAACAACCACACCCTCCGCCTTCTCCAGTACCACCTGTTCAAGATAATTAGAATGATGACCGAATAATATCTCTCACCAAAGAGTTTAAGAAAATGAAACCACCACAGTTTCATGGGGGATTGGACCCATTAAAAGCCGAAGCATGGGTTCTCAGCATTGAAAAACTGTTTGAGGTGTTTCCTTGTTCAAAGACACAGAAAGTGCTTCTAGCCACCTTTATGCTAGAAGATGGAGCAAGAAGATGGTGAATGTTAATGCGTAAGAATCATAAAGACATTGGCTGGGCGAAATTCCTGGAAGTTTTCTACGATAAGTACTTCCCTCAATGTGTCTGTGATAGGAAAGTATCGGAGTTTATGGAACTTAAATAAGAGAACGTGTCAGTAGTTGAGTATGAGGCCAAATTTACTGAGTTGGCCAGGTTTGCACGACATGTGATTGATACTGACTACAAGAAAGCGAGACATTTTGAAGGTGAGCTTCGAAGTGATATTTTAGAAAGGGTGAATGTCCTAAAGCTGGAGATCTATATTGGGGTGATGGACCGGGCCATAATATCATAGGCTAACCTAGCTAGACAGGCCAAATCAACAACTGACTGGAAAGGTAGCAAAAGACAAGGCTTCTTTTCAAAAAGACAGAATACGGGCTCCTCAAGTACTTCTAATTCTTCCCGAGATACATCTCCTATGTGTAATATTTGTAGTAAAAGGCATCATGGAGTTTGTTACCGTGTGTCGGGAGCCTGTTTTAAATGTGGTAAAACAAAACACATGGCCAGAGATTGTAACCAAAACAGTGGAAAATTAGCTATTAGCTCAACAACATCAATTCCAAAACCGGGAAATACTATGGGATCTACTACCACTGGGGATACCGTGGGGCAAGGAAGAGTGTTTGCGCTTGTTCCGGATGATACACGGAATGCTGACGCCGTTGTCTCAGGTACTGCCTCTATATGTAATCAGGATGCTTTTATGTTAATTGACTCCAGATCAACACACTTCTTCGTAACTTGTGCATTTGCATCTAAACTGAGTAGACCTCTAGAACCATTGTCATATTTGCTATGTGTATATGCTCCATTCAGGGAATCTGTGTTGTGTGCATCTGTATATTGATTTTGTGACATGCGTATTAGGAATGCTATTCTATATGTGCATTTGATACCCTTGAACTTTAGACATTTTGATGTAATTCTGGGTATGGACTGGTGTAGACACCCCATTTTTGACCGACCTTAAGACTCAGACGTCACCGATTGAGCGCTCGGTGATGTTGCATGTTGTGCTCGTTCAGAGGTCTCAGAGTCGCGGCCGTGTGCCTTGCCTCCGGACTTCCGAACTCTCTTCTGTGCCTTGTCTCGGTTTGCGAACCAGGCTCGGTTTTCTCTGTTTTCTTTCCCGCGGGAAGGGAGTGGTCCTGTAGACTATCTCCCGGTGGCCGTGTGCTACATTTCGTGGCCGTAGGCCATTTTGCCCATTTCGGAGCCCGATGCCTCGGTTCGGGACCGCCCAACCATCTCCGATTTCTCCGGTTCTTGGCTGGTACCTCTGTTTTATCATTTTGAGGAACACTGGGGCCTCTGATGCCCACTTCGCGGCCGTATGCCACTTCCGGTGCCAACAGCCCATTTTCGGGACCCCGAACCGCGCGGTTTAGGCCCCGAGCATTCATTTCGCATCGGTTTTCTCTGATTTTTGGCAGGAACCTCTGTTTTGTCATTCCGAGGGACACTGGGGTCGCAGATACCCACTTCACTGCTGAACACCACTTCCGGCACCTGCAGCCCATTTTCGGGATCCCGAATTGCCCAGTTTTGGCCCCGAGCGTTCATTTCTCATTAGTTTTTGTTCAAATTTGGCAGGTACCTCTGTTTTAACACCAAGAAGATCAATGGGGGGTGGGAGGCCAGCAATTATCCCAGATAACCAGTTTCGCTCCTCCGACGCCCGTTTTGCTCACTTCCGGGCCAATGTTGAACACCCTGGGGATATTTCCTTCCAACCAAAGCTACATATCTGTGATCAGGGGACATGGGAGGACCCTAAAAACTACTGGTCGGCCAGCAATTGTGGATTTCATTTTTTAGCCTCTCCTTCAAGTCCTATGTTGTGACTCTGCTTTGATGTTGCCAATTTCCGACCTTGGAACCTTGTTCCACACATCTAAGAGGACCCTAAAAGTTGGTGGTCGAAATTGTGGATTTCATTTTTGAGCCCTCCTTCAAGCTCTATGTTGTGGCTCCTGCCTGTTGCCAATTTCCGACCTTGGGGCCTTATTCTACACACATGGGAGGACACCATTGCATGGTGGTCGGCGAATTTTTGCCCTTCATTTTGGTCCATGGCCGGCCGGCCAGGTAGTGGCTAGTCGACAGGGGTGTGGCCGGCCACCTCCGGAAAGTTACTGCCGCCGACTTTTGCTTTCAAATTTCTTTCCAAATGTCTGATATTTTTCAAAATATCCCGGGCATCCGGGGGATATTTTGGGAGGGAAAGCTTGGGTGCTTTTCCCTCCCCTTTTACACCTTTTCTTGCTTACTTAAAGGGTTGGGCAGCTCCTTTTGCTAGGGTTGGAACATTTTCTCTCAAGGCTTCATCTTCCCTAACCTCCATTTTCATAGCCAAAAACTCAAAAAACCTTCAAGCTTCCTAGCTAATTCCTTCATCAACCCTAAGCTCCACCATCACCACCTCCATTCCAGCAGTAAGGGAGTGTTCTTCAGAGGCTTAGAAGCAACTTTCATCAAGGCAAGAAGAGGCAAAAGACTTGTCTTCAAGGGTAAGTCTCAATTCCCTTTTTTCTAGCATAATTTTCCATCAATTCTTTACCCTATTTGCTTTCAGTTTTTGGGCTCCGACCCCTACTGGTTTTGGGCTTATTTTGAGCCCCTCTACAACTTTGTAGAAGGGCTCAACCTCATTTGGTGTCTCCATAATGTACTTCCTTCAATATCACTCTTTAGGCCATTGTTTTGCATGCTTTATTTTCCTTATGAGTAATCTGATTTCGAGACTGATGTAAACTGTTAGTGGGATTATATTGAGCCCCTCTTCAACATTGAAGAAGGGCTCCATCATGTTTGGCTTCTCTATCATGCACTTCCTTTGAAATTCTTCCATTTTACCATAAAATTGCATGATTGTTTTGGCCTATTTATAATCTGATTTGGAGCATGCAAAATACTGATATTGTGCTTATTTTGAGCCCCTCTTCAACATTTAAGAAGGGCTCAACCTGGTTTTCTTGCTCTACATATCACTTGCTTTGAATTCTTGTTCCACTCCCATTTTGCATGCTTTTTTAAGCTCACCATGCTTCGGATTTCAGCCTTCATCAGGCCTAGAGAGTGCCTTATTTTGGTCCTTTATTTATGCTTTGTTAAGGGTCTCAGGCCATTTGATGATTGGTTTTGGTACTTGTTTTGTAATCCTCCATATTTTCCGTAAAATTGCATGCTTTGTTAGGCTTTCTTAGCTTCGGATTTCAGCCTTCATCAGGCTTAGAAAATGTCTTGTTTTGGTCCATTCTTCAAGTTTTATTAAAGGTCTTAAGTTGTTTGGTCATTGCTTATGATACCTCTCTTTATAGCCCTATTTTGGCCCAAATTTTGCATGCTATATTTAGTATATCTACACACTGAATTGGAGGCTTTCATCTATTGTAAATGTATATATTTTTGGTCCGTCTTTAGTTTTTTAGAACTGATTTTTTGGGTTTGAGCACTCTAAATACCACTTGCTTTGTAATTCCTCTCTTTTCCCGTATTTTTGCATGCCATTATTGCCATATCTATGCTCACAATTTGGCCTTGTTTTGTACTGAAAAGATGCTATTTTTGGGGCTGCCTTGCTACTGTTTTTGCTTTCATGTACCAATTTTGCATGCTTAGCATAGCCGTAGGCCATTTCGGGTACTTAAAATCACATTTCGGGATGATTTCATGCGTTGATCGTCATTTCGTATCATTTCGGGGCTGTTTTCCCCTTCATTTAGCTGCTGAAATTTGGTTTGCATGCTTGCATATCATTTTCCATGTCATTTCATGCTTTAGTGCATTACCTCGGTTTGCGTGCCCGTGGGCATGCACTTCGAGGCACTCCATTTTCATTCATTGGCTTCCTATGTGAGTAGGCTGAGGCTCTCTCGTGTTGGTATAAGCCCATCATTGCATTTCTGTACCATTTTCATGCTTGTATATCATCGCCTCGGTTTGCGTGCGTGAGCACGACTTTGGCACCTCTGCTTCTGACGGCGACCTATGTGAAGTCTTGGTGAGGCTCTCTCATGTTGGCATAAGCCCATCGTTACATTCCGTATGCCATTTCATGCATTTCCTCGGTTCGCGTGCCCGTGTGCGCGCATTTCGAGGCGCATCTTTTTACCCGACGGCAGCCTATGTGAGTGCGGCTGAGGCTCTCTCATGTTGGCGTAAGCCCATCTTTGCATTCTGTATGCCATTTCATGCATTTTCTCGGTTCGCGTGCCCGTGTGTACGCATTTCGAGGCGCATCTTTTTATGCGACGGCAGCCTATGTGAGTGCGGCTGAGGCTCTCTCATGTAGGCGTAAGCCCATCATTGCATGCCATATGCCATTTCATCATCGCCTCGGTTTGCATGCCTGTGTGCACGCATTTCGAGGCACTTCGGTTTTATCCGATTTGCATCTCACATCATCGCTTCGGCTTGCATGCCTGTGCGCACGCATTTCGAGGCACTTCAGTTTTATCCGATTCGCATGTCACATCATCGCCTCGGCTTGCGTGCCCGTGGGCACGCATTTCGAGGCACCTCATTTTCATCTCACGGCCTCTTATGTGAGTGCGGCTGAGGCTCTCTCATGTTAGTGTAAGTCCAATTTGCATTCTGTTTGCCATTTTATGCTCGTATGTCACCGCCTCGGTTTGCGTGCCCTTGGGCACGCATTTCGAGGCATTTCATTTTAGTCCCATTATACATCATTTTTTATGTCATTCCATGTTTTTATGCTATCATCTCAGTTTGCGTGCCCGTGGGCACGCATTTCGAGGTATCTCATTTGCATAGCATTGTGCATGCTAGGATATATTTCAGTTGCATTCATGCATATCATGCATATCGCATCGTGTTCGGGATAGGAGTTAGCTTGCACGGAAACGAGGCACGCTTTCAGACTCGAGTGACGAACGGGTCTCAATTCCCAAGTCACCAACACTCCGGATTACCCATGATGGAGTTAGGTTTTATTGTAGCATTCATATACATTCATCCTATATTGAGTTGTGCAATCCGATTCCTCGGCCATCACGCATCGAGATGCGTGATTGGTGGCACGAGGATCGAGGCATGCATATATTTGTGAAATACATTGCTATGCCCCTTTCCGCTCTCGCTGCGACAAAATGAAGAATCAGCAACCTTTCGAAACTCGACACGCATTTCAAGAAAAATGCAAACAGAGGCTAATCGGGGCACCGTTGTGGATTTCCGCGCAAAGGCATCCGGGCATGCATCATTTCATCATCCGGAGCAGTAGCAAGGCAGTCCCTGGTTTGCATGCCAGTGTTACTCTTTTTGTAATTAATTTATTAATTAATTAGAAATCTGTAATATTCTTTTATTCGGATCAGATATTTATTCGGACCCTCATGAGGGCAATGTTGTAATAAGGGTGTGTGAGTGTGATGTATGTCTTCCAACCCCCATTTCTTTCTCCCTTTTATTTATCCGCTTACAATGGTAAGATATAGGGCATATTTCAATTAGCATACAGCATGACAGCATGTTTGCATCATTCATCTGTTTTGCTCACACTGCTCGCAAGATCATACAAACCGTGATCAGATTTCAATTCCAAGTTGAGTACTTGATAGTCATTGTATCTCATATGCCATGTTTAGAATAGCCGAGCCGCTATAGTTTGCATCTTTGCATGTGTTGCATTAGGCATTCTCAGATACTTAGGATCATGCATGATTTCTAATCACTGCTTTTGGCTTGGAGTACTCGGTAAGTTTTATGCTTTAGCATCCTTGCATGCGTGTGAGTGTTGCCATGAATAGCATGCTTACCATGAGGCTATGTGCTTATATGATATAACTGCCTTGAATGCCTGTGGGTGGAGGTTGAGTTATCTGAATTGGGACAGTTCATCAAATGCTTGTTTTAAGCCCACTAGATAGTGGCAACATCACTGTTTTCTAAGCCCACCCGAGGGTGGCAATCAAGATTTTAGCCTGCTCATGCAAGCACCATCACATCATTTTCAAACAAACAAACATGAAATGTTTTGCTCCAATTCAGACGGCCTAGTCTATACTTGTATGCTGTGCGCATCACATAGTAACCTAGGCTAATAACCGGAATAAGAACGCACAAAGTTTTCAAAAACAGATATCATGGTTAGTAGAGGCCGGTCTTTGATCCAAGGCGAAGGGTGCTCACGATGTGACCTTCCCCAATCGTACCCAAGTTCCCGAGCCAACTTTGGTGATGACGGACACGTGGCCTTTGGCACCGAGTTAGGGTTTCCTAAATTTCCCATTTTAAAAATATTTAGGTGGCGACTCTGTTATCTGGCAAAGCAGTCCATGTTTGGCACTTCTTTCAAGAAAAAAATATGTTTTTCTTCAAAACGATTTGCCAGAGTTGGACTATTTGGTTCAAGATTTGGAACCGCAACAAAAATCGAGTCCGAACTGTAGCGAGGTCCCTCGCGGGCCTGTTACAACTGGTTAACTAAATATTGTGCCACCATTGATTGTGTAACAAAACAGGTTGTGTTTAACCCACTAGAACAAAAAGAAATTGTGTTTGTGGGTAATGGGGTAGTGCCTCCACCTTACTTAATATCTACGAAGAAAGCATGTAAACTGATCAGGAAAGGATGCCAGGGTTATTTGTGTTATGTGTTGTTTGAACAAATTGTGAATGTTGAATTGAGTAGTATCCCTATTGTTAGCGAATTTCCAGATGTGTTTCCAGATGAATTGCCAGTGAAATTAGTGGACAGGAAGATAGAGTTTACTATTGAAGTTGTGTCAGGCACTCAACCTATTTCTAAAAATCCCTACAGAATGGCTACCACTGAAATGAAAGAACTGAAGGAACAGTTGCAAGACATGCTTGATAAAGGATTTATCCGACCTAATACTTCACCATGGGGTGCATCGGTGTTATTTGTGAAAAAGAAAGATGGAACCTTGCGCTTGTGTATTGACTACCGAGAACTGAATAAGGTGACAATAAAGAATAAATATCCATTACCTCATATTGATGATTTGTTTGACTAGTTGCAGGGATCACAAGTGCTTTCCAAAATTGATTTGAGATCCGGATACCACCAGTTCAAGGTAAAAGTAGAGGATGTTGAGAAAATTGCGTTTCGAACAAGGTATGGCCATTATGAATTTCTTATTATGCCATTTGGGATGACTAATGCTCCTGCAGCTTTCATGGACCTAATGAACCGAATTTTTAAAACCTACCTTGATGAATTTGTTGTAGCGTTTATTGATGATATCTTGATATATTCAAAGAATAGACTTGAACATGAACATCATTTGAGGACTGTCCTGCAAACACTTAGAGAAAAGAAATTATTTTCTAAACTAAAGAAATGTAAGTTTTGGTTGGATGAAGTTATTTTCTTAGGGCATGTTATCAACAAAGAGGGGATTTTAGTGGACCCACAGAAAATAGAGACAATTGTGAATTGGACTACACCGACAAATGTAACGAAGGTCCGTAGTTTCATGGGCCTAACTGGGTACTACAGGAGGTTTTTGAAAGACTTTTTGAAAATAGCTATTCCTCTTACCCAACTGACACGCAAAGGGCAACCATTTGAATAGAACGATAAAAGAGAATCTCCCTTTCATGAACTGAAAACGAGACTAACCATTGTACCAGTTTTGACACTACTATTAGGTACGGAAAACTTTGTGATTTTCAGTGATGCATCTTATAAAGGTTTGGGTTGTGTGTTAATGCAGAATGGGCAAGTAATTGTTTATGCCTCCCGACAATTGAGATCACATGAGAAAAACTACCCAACACATGATTTGGAATTGGTCGTAGTTGTATTCGCTTTGAAAATCTGGCGGCATTATTTGTATGGGGCAAAGTGTAAAGTCTACGCGGATCACAAAAGTCTGAAATACTTCTTTACGCAGAAGGAGTTGAACATGCGACAGAGGAGATGGCTTGAATTGATAAAAGACTATGATCTTGAAATCTAGTATCACCCCGGGAAAGCCAATACAGTTGCTGATACCTTGAGCAGAAAATCGATGGGGAATTTGGCTTGTTTGCTTATTGAACAAAAAAAGATCTTGTAAGATTTCGAGAAGTCCGAGATTGAAGTGGTATTGTGCGAACAGGGCGGATTGATAGCCGCTATTACAGTCGAACCAGTGATCCTTGAGGAGATTAAACAGAAACAGAAGGAGGATGAATTCCTTAAAAAGATAGTTAATGAATTTGAAACGAATCCGAGACCAGGATATAGTGTAATAAATGGGGTGCTGAAATTCCAAGATAGATTGTGTATTCCGAACATTCCCGAGTTAAAGAGAAAAGTTCTTGATGAAGCTCATAAGTCAGTATTTGCTATGCATCCGGGAAATAGCAAAATGTATCGAGATTTGAAACAAAGTTATTGGTGGCCCAAAATGAAGAGAGAAATTGCAGAATATGTGTCTCAATGCCTTCAATGCCAACAAGTTAAGGCTAAACATCAAAAGCCAGGCGGTCTACTTTAACCTCTCCCTATTTTGGAATGGAAATGGGAACATGTGACTATGGACTTTGTCGTTGGTCTACCTCGAACTCCTCGAGGTATGGATTCTATTTGGGTTGTAGTTGATAGACTGACTAAATCTGCACATTTTCTGCCTGTTAGGACTATATTTGATGCTTATAGACTGGCTACTATATATGTTGATGAAATTGTCCGTTTACACGGAGTTCTGGTATCTATTGGGTCAGATAGAGATCCGAAATTTGTATCTAGATTGTGGAAGAGTTTGCAGAAAGCTATGGGGACGGAACTGAGATTTAGTACTGCATTCCACCCACAGACAGATGGGCAATAAGAACGGACCATACAGACGTTAGAAGATATGTTGAGAATGTGTGGTTTAGATTTTCAAGGGAGTTAGGAAGATTATTTGCCACTAGCAGAGTTTGCATACAATAACAGCTTCCACTCCAGCATTGGTATGGCACCATACGAGGCTTTGTACGGTAGAAAGTGTAGGTCACCAATTTGTTGAACAAAAGTTAGAGATAGAGCTTTACTTGGGCCTGAAATTGTGCAAGACACTTCTAAGAAGATCAAAATTGTTCAGCAAAGGCTCAAAACAGCTCAGGGTCAACAAAAGAATTATGCAGATGTTCAAAGAAGACCTCTTGAATATGAGGTTGGTGACCATGTGTTTATCCGTGTGACCCCATTGAAGGGCCAAGCAAGGTTCGAAAAAAGGGGTAAATTGTCACCCTGCTATATTGGGCCGTTTCAAATTTTGGAAAGGCTTGGTCTAGTTACTTATCGAGTCGCTTTGCCATTGGGATTCGAACAAATCCATAATGTATTTTATGTGTCAATGTTGAGGGGTTATCTTCGAGATCCACTTCCTGTGATTGATTACCGCCGGATAGCTCTTGATAAAAATATGGAATACGCGGAATGGCCGAAGCGAATCATTGATCGGCAAGTGAAACAATTGAGAAGCAAGTCCATCCCGATAGTGAAAGTGGAATGGAAAAAACACTATGGAACGAATGCTACATGGGAAAAAGAAGATGAAATGTGACTACACTATCCACATTTGTTTTCTAACGAAAGTAAAATAAGTTTGGAGGACCAAACTTCCTAAAGGAGGGAAGACTGTGATAATCTTGTTCCGTATTATACTAATTGATCTCTATTATGAATGTGATTATGTGTTTGATATGATTTTGAGTGACATTCATGTGAATATATGTGGTTTTGAATTTCTATCTGTTTACCGTAGGAAAATCTGTTTGATTCGTTGCTCTAGAATTTAAATTGAAGGCCCTATCGACCACAGAATCTGAAATTGATTGTGCTATTGTAATTAGCGTAATTTTTAGAGCCTATGGTGATGTTTCATTGAAAATTGATTTGGATTGAATTAAAGAGATTAAATTGATAAAATAGTGCTCAATTAATTAGTGTTAATAAAGTGTGATTAATGGAGCCTATAAAAAGGCTCATTCTCACTCAATTCCTCTCTTTTTAATTCATTTGGCTGAGATTAGCTCTCTAGGGAGAGAGAGAAAATCGAATTTAGAGAGAGAGTGTGTAGGCAAGTGAAGTTTTGATCAAGAAGTTGGAAATCTTAAAGATAAACTCAAGAATTAGCTACAATTTGGAAGAATTGAAGCTCCTAGGTGAGTAATCAACCCTTAATTCATGGGTTTGAGTTTGTAACCATGTGAATTCAAGTAATTATGTGACTAGGAACAAGAATTGAGTGGTAATTGATGAATTTAAAGTCAATAGATGCATGCATGTGAGAAATTGCTATGAATTGGCATGTTTGAGCATAAAATGTATAATCCATGTTAGATTTTGATTGAAGTTCATATTTTTGACCATCACTTCATCATCTAAATTGAGAATAGGAGTTGTTTTCCACATGCAAGTGAAATTTATAGAAGCATGGGTGTTGGATGTATGAATTTGTTGTGTTGGAAATAAATTTCGTATGATTTAGGGCATGCATGTATTTGATTCATGGGATTTAAGCTTCATAATGCTGTGATTTGGTGTTTGTATCATGTTGGTATATATATATATATATATGAGAGTTATGGGCTATAAAATGAAAGAAATATCAACTTCAATGCATGGTTGAAGCTCAAGAACAGTTTTGGAAAACCCAAAAATTGGCATGTCTGCTCGAGCGGGGAAAGCGCTACTCAAGCGTGAAATGCTAGTTTCCAGAACTTTTGCGGACATGGATGTGCGCTCGAGCGGGGAGATTCACGCTTGAGCGGGGAGCCATGTAGTGTGACGTTCAGCTCGAGCGCCCGAATTCACGCTGGAGCGTAAAATTAAGGCAACCAATATTTTTGCAGACCAAAGGGGTCCACTCGAGCGTCCAAGGCCATGCTCGAGCGAGGAGTCCTGTTTCTAAAATTTTGAAAAGTAGCTATATGTTTCATTTTCCATTCTCTTTCATTTCTAAGCACTCTTAGGCATGCATTGAGCATTGTGAATGAGTTAAAATGATAAGAAAAAAGCCTAAAAGGAATGTATGAATTAAGAACGGATTAAATTGTTTGTGACCCATTATGTTTATGAAATGTGTAGGGTCAAGCACAAGGGCAAATTTATCGATAGATCACTGTGAGTAATATCTTAATAAAGATATTTGAAGTATATTATTTGTCCAATTGTCTACTTCCATATAAGTCTTATAAGTTGTTAAATTGAATTGGGGACAAATATCTGTTATGCCATATGGTTGGGCCAAAGGCTGTTGGATACAATTATCTGGGCCGAAGGCCGTTTGACATGAATGAATAAATGGGCCGAAGGCCGTTTTATATGAACGAATGAATGAATGGACCAAAGGCCGTTGGATGAAATTTATTGGGCCAAAGGCCGTTTGACATATATGAATGATTGGGCCAAAGGCCGTTGGATACGAATGGTTGGGCCAAAGGTCGTTGGATGCAATTGATTGGGCCAAAGGCCGTTTGATATACATGATTGAATTGGGCTCGATGCCATTTGGTAAGGAATAAAGTAGGTCAAAGGCCGTTTGATACGTTCAGGCTTGAACTGCCTAATGTACCAAAATAATGCACTAAATAGAATTCTACATGGGCCCAAGGCCGTTTGATATATATGAATCTCATTTGCGTACCTTCTTTATTTGATATTATTCACTGGGCTTTCGCTTACACTCATTCATGTGTATGTAGGTGAGTAAAAAGATGTTCAAACCCAGCTTCGGTGAAGTCTGTGAGAAAGGGTCAAGTTTAGGAGAGTCAGCCCAAACGTCCCACGTATGAGACTTACTTTCACCTCTTTTGATCTTTTGTTATAATCTTGTTATGTAGGCGAAAATGTTGGATTACCTTTGTATATAAGTTTTGACTAGGCTAACTAAGACTTGAATGATCCTGTGTGTGTATAACACTTTAAGTTGATTTCTTTTTTGGTGTGAGTTGTTAATTAATACAGTTATGTGTTATTTGTTATGCCATGTAAGCATGGCTCTATAGACAATTTGTAAGTTTGCTTCCGTTTGGCCCCTTAACTCTGATGGAATATCTTTTGTCTGGTTTGAAGCCGCAGGTAATCCCTTGATTACTGGCCGGTTATGACCTTAACTCATAGGTGCGGGTTCGGGTCATGACATCGTGAGTACAACACACATACCAAAAATAAAAATAGTTTTAAAAAATTGCAAATTGCTAAAAACCCTTTCACAATATAATTGGGGATTTGGCCTGGTTTTATGGTTGAGAGAATGGCAAAGGTCTTCCGAAAGAAGGGGGTGAGAGAATGCACTTTGCAAAGCATGTACTTGAAAATTAAGGGGATTTTTTTTAAGGTCCCTAGTATTAAGATTTTGTAGTATAAAGGACATCAAATATTTTCATAATGTCTAAGGTCCCTCAATTTGATCCAGAGAAATTTCTCTCCAGAGAAATTCCCATCCAGAGAAATTTCATCCAGAGAATTTCTCCGGATCTCTAAGAGAATTTCTCTGGACCTCTGAGAGAATTTCTCTCCAGAGAACTAGAATTTCTCTAGGAGGTTTTTCTATTTCTCTTCTTTAAATTGTTGCTCATTTTGTGAGAGAGAGAGAGAGAGAGAGAGAGAGAGAGAAGAATCACAATAAGCAAGAAATGTGAAAAGAATCATTCTTTAAATTGCTGTCCATTCCATGTGTGTGTGTGTGTGTGTGTGTGTGTGTGTGTATGTGTGTGAGAGAGAGAGAGAGAGAGAGAGAGAGAGAGAGTTGGCAAGAAATGTGAAAAGGATCGTACTTTAAATTGTTGCCCATTCCTTGTGAATCCCTACCATGGCCTTTGTTTTATCCATTCTGCAAGTGGCTCCCTCTTGTTTTTTTTTTTTTCCCTTCTCTTCTTCTTCTTCTTCTTCTATTAAAACTTGAAATTGTTGCCAAAGCTATATAAAATTAAAATGCATGTATACTGTAGATTTATCAGTGTGAAAAACCATCCATAGGGATAAGGAATAAAATGTCTCATCCAATTCCCAAAATGATGCAAATCAGAGTATTTTCTGGTGATTTTAGGTACATCATACATGAAATCCACAAGCAATTATTAAACTATATTAAAACTTGAAATTGTTGCCAAAGCTGTATAAAATTAAAATGCATGTATACTGTATATTTATCAACGTGAAAAACCATCCATAGGGATAAGGAATAAAATGTCTCATCCAATTCCAAAAATGGTGCAAATCAGAGTATTTTCTGGTGATTTTAGGTACATCATACATGAAATCCACAAGCAATTATTAAACTAAAGTTAGTACACACCATAAGGCTATAACTGGGTCAAATTCCTGAAGAAGTAAGTACCAAGAAGAAACCAACCTACTAGAAAAAAGGTGAAGAAGGCCAAGAACGTTATGAAAGTCCATCATCCGAAGCTGATTCCCAGACCAAATATGATGACAAATGGTAAGTAAGATTAGATCATTGATGCTTTGCTGACCCACCGTCCCTTGAGAAAAATCAAAGCTACAAGGTTTACCACGTTCCACTCACCAGAGACATTTCTCTCTAGAGAAATTCTGGATTCTCTGTATTTTAACCAAATTTCTCTAGACTTCGGAATTTCTCTTCAGAGAAAATCTGAATTTCTCTGGATTCTCCGTGTTTTGACCAATTTTCTCTGCACTTCGGAATTTCTCTCCAAAGAAATTCAGTGAGCACATTGTCCTGACAAACAGCAGAGATTTGATCAGTATTAGCATTCTCAGGCAACAAAAACTTCCTCATCAACTTCCCAACCTTCTGCTCCATTCTCAAATACTTAGCCCCATCTTTCTCCTCCTCTCGCTTCCTCTTTCCGCTGATCACAAGCACATTGTCGCCCTCCACCTAAACCTTAATGTCCCCTGACTTCAGCCCAGGCATGTCGATGATGAACACGTATGAGTTCGTCACCTTTGTTCCAATTCCTTTGCCGACACTAGACTCGAACCTCTTACCGGAAGATGCAGAGGCCAACACCATTTTCATGCGCTAAGATTCCGATTTCGGCGGAGATTTCCTAGAATTCATCAACTGAACCATCAATATCTCTTGATTAGCTGCGAATTTGACCCCGAAGGCCTTTAAAAACAGAAATTCGAAGGAAAAACGAGTCGATTAGAAGAATCTAAGAGAAAGAAACCCTAGAAATTGAAACCCAACAAGCCTCGATGGAACTGAGAGAGAGAGATAGAGAGAGAGAGGACTATTTGAAAAGAATAAATTAACTATTTTAAAATAAATCAAATAAGATATTTAATTAAAAAAATTCTCATGACTTAAAAGATATTTAAGCACGTGGGAGTCCACATTTAAGCACATAGGAGTCCTTTTTCCAAGAGAGGAAGACTTTTAAAATAATGATATATAAATAAAATATATTTATATGTATACATAATGATACAATTTTGTATGCATTCAACCAAAAAAAAAAGAAAAAAACCTTATTAAATTGAATTATTATTTAAAAAATGTCATTGCTAAATTATTTTTATTTTTTTACGGTTAAAATTTACGCGTATTACTTTTCTAATTTTTTTTTTTTTAAAGTATAACTCTTTCATTAATGCCCAAGTTGCACTCTCCATCTATTACGCCTCATTGGTGTAAGGCTAATTAGGGTTGTAAATGAATAAAGCTGTTCGTGAACAGATTTGAATGTGTCTCGATAAAAGTTTGTTCGAGCTCGGTTCATTAAATTTTATTTTTTTATCTTTTATCTTTGAACTCGAGTTCGAGTTCAAACTTGTTAAAATTTTAATAAACAAGTTCAAGCATTAAGCTTCGTTTGGCAGTAGCTATGGTAGCTAACTTTTTTGTGTTGAGACTTTTTTAGCCTCGTTTGATTTTTATTTTTGAATTTTTTTGACTTTTGTTAGAGAAAAAGTATAATAATTATGGTTTGAATGTAGTATTTATTATTTATATATTTAAAAAATATAAATGTAAATAATAGCTTATTGTAGATAATGCATTTATATAATAATGGTGGTAGATATTATTATTTTGGTAAAATATTAACTTTTTTTTTTAGTATGTTTATATATATTGTATATATAATTATATAATCAAAGTGTTCATTGTTATTTTAGTCTCATGCGCAAGTATCAGTTTATAATTTTGTTAGCTTGTTAAGAATCGTGAATAGGTTTGAGCTCAAGCTCAAACTCAAACTCTTACTTTTAAAATTTTAATAAATAAGCCCAAACACACTAAAGCACAGTTCGGCTTGGCTCGACTCATCTCGCTTGCAGCCCTAAGACTAATGCCAACAAATACCTTAGGAGCACTACCACATTTAAATGTTAGGAGATTTATTAAGAAATCATTTATCAAGGACTTGTATCTCAATAGGTCTATAATATATTTTTGTATTTCAATAATTCTCATTATTTGAACATTTGATCTATCAAATTTTAATTTTCATATTTGAGGTGTTTTATGGATAATTTTACCCTTGCAAACGATTAGCAACTCGATGATATGAACATTCATATTTTACAATGTGAATATTCATATTGACATGTGAATGTTCACATTAATGATATAAACATTCACATTAATCGTGTGAATGTTCACATTACGGAACATTCACACTGTCAATGTAAATATTATTATTATGAATATTTTAGTAACTATGTTATCATATGATTTATTGGAATATATAAAAATAATTTGAAATAAGTAAAACGTAAGTAAGTGAAAAGGAATTTATGAATAAATACATTTTAATATTATATTAACTTATTTAATTATTATTTTAGATTGAAGAAATTTTAAAACTTATTAAATATAATAAAACATCATTAGCAAGACGCTTCATTTAAAATAAAAGCGAATCACACAAAATAGCTGTTCTACATGCACAAAAGTCATTCATATATAAGATATAAGGTGGGTTCCACATGTGGTACCTAGTTGTGGCCTATCTACTTGTATTTTGTTTATGATACATTTTGCACAGAGTACACGGCAAATAAATTTGCATTGAATAAAATAAAGGATAATTACAAAAAAATCTCATGGTTGTAGTCTTATATAAAATAAATTTTTAATTTTTAATTTTATTAATTAAAATTCTAATATTTTGATTTATTTTTCATCTAAATTATTTGTCTATTTTCGTTAAATAAAATTGATACTCCCTCCATCTCAAAATATTAGTTTCTTATTCTATTTTTCATTGTCTCAAAATATTAGTCCATTTTCAAAAATTAAGAAACAAAATAATGAGAATGGCTTCCCTCCAGTTCGTGATCAGACTAGAGGGTACTATTGCGCCCGTAGTGGCCCACCACGGGTCCCGTTTCGATAATTCGAATCGTTGAATGTGTAGAAATCGTCGAATACTATGTGCCTGTAAAAAATCACATTGATCGGATATCCATAGTTATGTGATCAAATCAAGTTTTTGTAAACTGTTTATTTTTTACCATCCATTTTTTTCATACAAAACTGATTTGATCACATAACTATCGATATTCGATCAACGTGATATTCTACAATCATATAGTACTCGGTAAGTTCTATATATTGAACGGTTTAGATTATCGAAACGGGACCTATGGTGGGCCCCCATGAGTCCAATAGTATCCTCCAGTCCGATCATGGACTGAAGCCATTTCCTAAAATAATATAAATTTCTTATTTTGCCCTTATTTAAAATTCATTAATAACACAAAAAGTACAATTATGGCAATTGATATTCTCAAAAAATGTTCTATCAAAGGGTAATTTTGAAAAATTAATATTTTTAAAGTGCAATAATTGTACTATCAAAAAAAGTTAAATTTTTCAAAAGGGACTATTATTTTGGAAAGGAAGGAGTAGAAAAATATTATTTTAGTCATTAAATTCAATGTACGTATACGTAAAATATATAAAATAATATTTATCATTGAGTTTAATTGTGAGGTTCGGGGTATGTCATCACTTTATCTTTACTTTAATTTTGTTTAATTTCATAATTTGGGCTCTTGATTTCAATCCAAGACCTTATTGGTTGAGTGAATTCACTACTCTCGACAACTTTCTTGTGTTGCTATCCTAATTTGTTCTTGAAGTTGAGCCTTTCGTGTTTTGGGCGCATAGTCGAAACTGTGGTTAGGGCATTCATTTCAAAACTTGCGAACCAGAATTGATAAACAAAACCACACATGCGAGGGTTTGAGTCGCACATGTGAGGGAGGCGTCGCATGTGCGAGGATATGTGCCGCACATGCGGTGAAGAAGTGATTTTTGTGAGTTGCATACTGAAACAAGGGCAGGTGCGAGGGACACATGTGGAAGGTTCGCAGCATGTGCGGTTAGGAGTCCAGTGCATGCAAAAGGAGGCGTGCCGCACGTACAGATTGAGTCCCATACATGTGGAAGTGTTTATGTCCGAAATTTTTTCTTTTTTCTTCTTGGACTGCGTGTATCTCCTTTCTTTCATTTCTCTTTCTCTCTAAAACACATTTCTCTTCCTTCTCACTTCATTACTTTCACCAAACTTCATTTACTTCTTGATTTCTCCAAACACATTAGGATTTTGAACGTAGTGCTATCAAACTTTTTGGAGAGCTCATCAAAGGCTACAACTTGTGCAATGGAAATCAGATTTTGGCATTGTTGATTCTAAAGCTTTTTCTCATGTTTCCTCTCCAAACTTGAGGTAAGGAGTTTGTTTGAGTTATATATATGATTTTAGTATGTCTAGCTCTTCTTTGTCAAATCTATGGTACTATGAGTAGAGTTTTGTATTGTTGGGTTTTGTAAATGCTTGAAAATGTGACATCTCTCATGTTTGTGCCCAAATTGATTTGTTTCATAAACTTATGAGTTTGGAAGTCTATTGAGGAGAATATTTCTTGAAAATTAGATAAATTCATTTTTTAGAAAAACCCTAGATTTTGGAAATTGAGAAAAAGTGGATTTTGTGAAAAACTCAAGCAAATGTTCGGATTTTCATTAAAAAAAAATGATAAACTTTCACATGTTGATATGTTGTTGAGATATTCACAAGATGGATGAGTTTTTGTTGTTGAGAAAGTGTCATAAATGGCATGATTGACATATGCTTGGATTATGAAAATTTTATATTGATTGTCATGTGGAAGATTGTCATCTCTCTCTCTCTCTCTCTCTCTCTCTCTCTCTTTCTCACACACACACACACACACATATATTGTTGAATGATATTCGAGGAATATCAGTGCTTGAGATAATTTTGAGAAATATTGAACATTGTGTTAACATTGAGAAATGTTGAAAATTTGGGAATTTCTTATTGAGAATGTGTATATGTAATTACATTCCATTTCATTCGTTACATGACTTTTGAATAATGTCATATTAAAGTTATGATTTTGGAAAGATGGAGTCATTGCTTTGAGATGACTTTTGAAACTTGAATTGTTTTAGAATAAATACGGTGGTAAGTCTGGATAGAAAGTGTAGATTGATAATTAAGTTGGTCTGAATATCTAGGGTGAAAAATTGAAAACACAATCGGGGCAAGTACTACATGCCTACTTGCAAACATTAGCCTAATAATTACCTAAGTCATATTTACTACCCCGTATTGTGATTTTATTACATTGATATATATATATATGTTTTCAAAATTAAGCATTGGCATGAGATTTTGAAGAGATAAAAACTCATGATTTTTGGAGCATGACATGGCATTGTATGCATATTTATAAGACTGTTTAAAATATATATACTTTGTTAAGATTTTCATATTGGGTTTTGTGCTTACCCTTAGTGGATTTGAGCAAAAGGCTCCTTTGCTTATTTATTATATTTTTAACAAGCCAAGGGCTTATGGGCATGTGTTTGCCAATCATTTATTTGTGACCAGACTTAAACCTTTAAACTTGTGGCTCAAGGGGCTTTATTTTGTATATTATTCTTTACTTTTATCTGTCTCACATGCTATAGATTCATACATTAGAGATTATTAAATATGTGTTGCATGTGGATACCTTTTGTACATCTCTTAGATATCAAGAAATACAAGTTTGAAGATTTGATTAGTATAATGATGTGAGAAGTTTCATGATTATTTAGCTTAAAATGATTAAATTAAGATCTTTATATGTTAATTATTTTGGGGCGCTACATTAATGATTAAAATACTCATTGTTTCATCGATTTCACTAAACAAAAATTGATAATGGTTTAGATTGAAAACTAATCAAAAGACTATGATTTAAATTGATAAAATTAAAAGCCTTAAAATTTATCTTGTTAGAAGGTTCAAACCTAGGTTTTTTTTTATTATTATTATAATCGGAACTGATTGGGGGCTCGAATGGGGGAGCCCCGAATCCCCCGAATCCCCACTTTAAGTAAAAAAAAAAAAAGAAAACAAAAAAAAAAAGAAAACAGTTTTCCAAAAAAGGAAATTAGGGGGATTAGGGGGATGAAAATTAGGGGGATTTTTCATTTTTCTATTATAATTTCTCCAAAAAGTTACTTTTTTGGTCTCCTGGTTGGTAGACTAGGTCGAAATAATTTTTTACATTGGAAACTAAATTGACAGAATACAAATGTTGAGAACAAATTGGCACAAATTGCATACATTGATTTTTTTTAATTGCATTTATACATTTGCCCTTGAATTAACGGCATCTACATACAGAGTAGGTTAAGAGGACTAAATCGAAACATATTTTATATATTAAGAATTAAATGGATATAATATTAAAAAAAAATGACAAAATTTATATATTATAGGGACTAAAAGGTAATTAACTTTAAAGTAAATGTATTTGTTAATGCCTTGGTGCATTGATACATTGTATTAAATGATAGTTAGTGTATGAAAAATTATTAGGATTGTGTTAGAGATTTCAAATTATTAGGATTGTGTGAGATCCAATAATCTCATAATATGTGAATCAAAAGTGACCTTAAAAAATTTAAAATATATATTTTTGTAAATTTTCAAAAAAAAAAAAATATTCACTCTGTTTGGTTTCAGTTTTTAGAATTCACTTTTTAGCAAATTTTATTTTTTCGTTTTCCGTATTTTTTTATTTTTATTGAATTTTTTTAATTTTTAGACACACTTAACATAAATACACTTAAAAAGTACAATATTTGTGAAAAAAAAATTTTAAAATTCACTAAATACCAAAAATACAAAAAAAAATTGAAATTTTAGTATATTTTTTCGTATTTTTGTGTATTTATTAATTTTTTAAAATATTTTTTTACAAATATCTTACTATTTAGATACATCTAAGTAAGATATATCTAAAAAAGTAAACAAATTGCTTAATTTAAAAAATATTTAATAAAAATAAAAAAAATACGAAAAATAAAAAACTTAATTTTTAAAAAACTGAATTCCAAAAATTAAAATCAAACACACTAATTACTATTTAATCAATTTTTTTAATATGACAGATTGGCAATGTATCTACCACCCTGCCCCACAATAATGGACGCCACCACACAAATGAGAGATATAGCTCATTCATTGATTTTTTTTTTTTTTTTAAAGCAAAATAATATATAAGTCTACTTTCTGAACTCACGTTTTAAAATTAATGATGTGTAAATGATATAATTAATTAATGATTACAAGAGATAAAATGATGTGTGAGTGATATGACTCACGTTTTACACTATTTTTTCCGAATAATATTATAATTTCCAGCCCTATTAAATGTGAAGACCATTGTAAAATTTATTGAAAGGACTTGGTAAAATCTAACTATAGTAACTTCAATTGTTGACAACCTGTGAAATTTAATTTCTATAACATGACAACTAATGTAAATCCAAAACATTGGGATTTTATTATAATAAAGTGAATTGTATTTTTTTTTTTTTTTCTATTATTATTAGAAAAAGTTAACTTATCATAAAAAATTGTCAAGAAAATTATCATGAAATGTGAAGTGTGGTTGAGAGATTTAATAAAAATATTATGGGTCTTTGTACAAAATGAATCTGAACTACATTTTAATATTTCTAGATAAAATTTTGAGTAAAAATTATGAAAATATGTCATGATTTTGAGTAAAAATTATGGCTGTGATTAGGGTGCGTTTCCCTGATAATTGCACATTAGAGGCCACATTTCATCCATCAGAGGCAATCCAGAGTTGATCTTCTTAAAAAAATGATTACTCAACCATAACTACCATTTTATATATGTAAGTATCATTTGTATTAAAATAGTTCCTTTATACATATATTTTAGTCTTCTTAGAAATTATTGGTTTTACTATCTTACTGCCACATGTCAAATTCTCTATCTTTTTAGATACTACTCCTCCGAAGAAGCAAGTAAAAGATATGTCATAGAATTTTTACTCTGCTGGCTTTGTATATATATATGACTCATTTACTTCCCTTAAATTTCTTGTACATTTTTTGAATGAATTTTACAATTCATTTAAACTTCTTTCTGCATAGAGATGATATACGTGTTAGACCCATGACTCATTTACTTCCCTTAAATTTTACAATTTTACATGTCAAACTTGCTTAGGTGTCACACCACTAGCACCATGCAACATCTTTTTCAAAACAGGATATAGGTTTTTCTTGATACTTTGAATAATTTCTAAATCTATACCTTTTGTGCTGTTTTTTTTTCAGAGTTTGGGGTTATGCACTAGTTCTCATGTTTTCTATCATTGTGGTGAGAGACTCATAGGACCGACTGTTAGAAATGGTTTTAGAAAAATTAGGTTTTTTCCTTAACTTTGTTATATTTTTTAGATGGAACTCATATGTCAAAATTGACGGGTCTAAGTGGTAACGCGTTCTATGTCGTGTTGTGATTCACGTAATAGATTTGGTTTCTCAAAACCATTATCAGGTGAATGAGAAATTGAAGCCAAAGTGAGCTCTATGGAAATGGAGTTTTGGTGAAAACTTCTTAAAGATTTGAATTAAAGGCTTGTCCCCCATTGGTTTGGTAGACAAACTTTTGTGGATTTATAAGGCTTGAGTTTGCAATTGGGAGAGGACCTTAAGGGGCAACCTAAGTTTATAGAAGGAAAAAGTTATGGGTAAAGTGGGTTAGACCAATTGGACCCAAAAATAAACACACACGCACACGCTATTTGTCCGGTCGGTCTGGCGGCCTAGGCTTGTGCATGGTGTGAGCATGGGTTGGATTTGTCCGGCCTAATACTTATCTTTTTGAACTAAAAATATTTGAATTTATTTTATTTGTTTGGAAATAAAATCTTTTCGTTTTTATTTCAAATTCTGGTTGGAAATAAAATTCAAATTTTGGTTTGCACCTCTTTAGAATTTCTGTACAGTTTCATATCTGTCCAAACATACCCGAATATGTTCAAATTCAAACCCAAAATAGTTTTTTATCTGTTTGAAATTCAAACCAGATCTGTCTTAACAGGTACCATACATGTTGGTTTCAAACCAAACAGCCATTTTCATCTATAAATAGACAATCCCTCAATTGATTTTTTCACTTGAATTTTCGTCCAAGTTCTTCCATTGCTCTCTCTGCATTTTTGCTGCATTATTTTCTTGTAAGAAAGAATGTAAACACAAAGTGTGTTTGTTGTACGAATAATTTGTAGTGCTGTTATTATTCGTAATTGATCATTTTATCTTAGAAGAGAGACATCAACAATCTGAAAGCACCGTAGAGAGAACGAATCTGTCTTAAGGACACAGTGTTAAACACTGGACTTGATCAGAATTTTATTCAATAAATACATAAGGTTAGTAATTAATTTACTTTATGTTTTATTTATTTATTTTTATCAAATTTTGATTTTGTTTTGTAACAAAATAAGAATCTATTCTTTTATATTATTTTCTTTACTGGTTTGATTTTTGTAATCAAACAGTTTCTCTCATTTATTTCTTCTATTTGTTGTTAAGTACACAAACATTATTTATTCTTAATACAATGAAGATTGTCCAACAATCTTAAGATAGATTAATTTTGGTGTCTTGATTGTATTTATTTTTCAGTGCTTTCACAAAGTGATATTCTAGTTGGAAAATACAAATAGTAATAATATACTATTTGATAAATAGTAATAATATACTGTTTATTTTCTTTGACAACTAATAGTAATATATTGGTGTCATTAACAATTTCAGAATATTAATTTGTAATACAAAAAATTATTGTGGTTTTTTATTTTCCTAGTTTTAGTAACAAGAAAAGTAAAATTATTTTGTATTATAATTTATTTTCTGATTTTAGTAACTAGAAAATTAATTTGGTTTTGGTTTTTTCTAATTTTTTGTAATCAGATATTATGGCTGTTGAAAGTAGTACTTCAAATTCCATTGTTACAACGACTCCGGTCCCTATCCAGAACCATGTTCAAATTCCTATAAATCATGGAGAAAAATCGAAAAAATTTAATGGCACCGAGTTTAAGAGATGGCAGCAGAAAATGTTGTTTTATCTTACAATTCTGAATCTTGCCTGGTTTCTCCGTGAAGAGGCTCCAGTACTTATAGAGGATGAAAGTGATCGGCAAGTTGTTGCCGCTGTAGACGCTTGGAAACATTCTGATTTTCTGTACAGAAACTACATCCTCAATGGCCTTGGCAACATGCTATATAATGTTTATAGCCCTCTGAAAACAGCAAAAGAATTGTGAGATTCTTTGGAAAAAAAGATACAAGACAGAGGATGCCGGCACAAAGAAATTTGTTATCGGTAAATTTCTGGATTTCGTTATGGTAGACTTCCAAACGGTAATTTCTCAAGTTCAAAATTTTCAATTAATTTTGCATGATATTCATGCTGAGGGTATGTCGCTGAGTGAGTCTTTCCAAGTCGCTGCGTTAGTGGAAAAATTACCACTGGCTTGGAAAGATTTCAAAAATTATTTAAAAGATAAACGCAAGGAGATGACCATGGATGAATTGATTGTAAGACTAAGAATTGAGAAAGATAACTGTAATACTGAAAAGAGAAATGGTAAAAATCACATTGAGTCCAAGGCTAATGTGGTTGAACATGTGCCCAAACCACATAACAAAAAAAGGAAGTTTACTGGAAATTGTCCTAAATAAGGCGATAACAATGGCAATAAAAAGTTCAAAGGTAAATGCTATAACTGTGGCAAGACCGGACATTGAGCCTTTGATTGCCGCCGCCCTAAGAAGGATCACAGAAGTACAAGCAAGAAGACTACCAATCAAGCCAATGTGACAGAACTTGATTACATCTCTAACGGGGTAAATGACATCAATCTCTCTATTGTGGTGTTTGAGGCTAATTTGGTTGGATATCCTAAGGAATGGTGGGTTAACACCAGGGTAACTCGACACATTTGCGTGAACAAGAAGATGTTCACTACTTATATTGTGGTTGCAAATGGTGAGCAATTATTCATGGAAAATTCATCAACTTCTGCTGTGGCTGAACAAGGGAAAGTAGTCTTGAAGATGATATCGGGGAAGGAACTGACCCTCAACAACGTACTGTATGTACCAGACATCCGAAAGAATTTAGTTTCTGATTTTTTGTTAAGTAAAAATTGTTTTAGGCTTGTTTTTTAGTCTGATAAATATGTATTAACAAAGAGTGGTATGTATGTTGGTAAGAGATACATGAGTGATGGTCTCTTCAAGTTGAATGTAATGATGGTTATACCAAAACTTGCTATTAATAAGAATAATACATCTTTTACTTATATTCTTGAGCCAAATTTATGGCATGGTAGATTAGGACATGTAAATTTTGATGCTTTGCGTAGATTAATTGGTTTGGATTATATACCAAAGTTTGAAATTGATCCTAATCACAAATATGAGATTTGTGTAGAAGCGAAACTAACTAAGGCTAGAATTGAACCTCTAGAATTAATTTACTGATGTATGTGATCTTAAATTTGTTCAAACTAGAGGAGGCAAAAAGTATTTCATAACATTTATCGATGATTGCACAAGATTGTTATGTATATTTACTTAGAAGTAAAGATGAAGCCTTGGAAATGTTTAAACTCTACAAAACTAAAGTTGAAAATCAACTTGATAAAACAATTAAAATGGTTAGAAGTGATAAGGATGGTAAATATGATGCACATTTAAATGAATTTTGTACACAACATGGCATTATTCACCAAACCACAACACCCTATTCTCCACAGCAAAATGGAATTGCTGAAAGAAAGAATAGAACCCTTAAAGAAATGATGAATGCCATGTTACTAAGTCCAGGCTTACCGCAAAACTTGTGGGGGAAAGCAATAATGTCTGCTAATTATGTTCTTAACAGAATATCCCAGAAGAAAACTAACAACACTCTTTATGAATTGTAGAAAGGTCGACCGCCTTCTTAAAAATACTTAAATATGTGGGGGTGTTTGGCAAAGGTAAAAGTTCTAGTTCTGAAAAAGACTAAGATAGAACCAAAGACAGTGGATTGTGTGTTTATTGGTTATACTCAGAATAGTAGTGTATATCAGTTTCTGACTTATAAATCAAAAATACCTGATATAAATGTGAACACTATTATAGAGTCAAGGAATATTGTGTTTTTTGAACATGTTTTTCCTTACAAGAAAGGACATGAAAGTTCACATAAAAGAACTTATGATTGTACACAAAGTCAAGAGATTAATGACAATCAAACATATGAGACTAGTAATGATCTTGACCAACAGAATTTAATTGATGATGAACCAAGAAGAAGTAAGAGAGCTAGAACATCAAAATTCTTTGGTTCAGATTTTTTGGCATACCTATTAGAAAATGAAACTTAAAACTTTAAGGAAGCAATGACAGATCCTGAAGCACCTTTGTGGAAAAGGGCTGTTAATAATGAAATTGAATCCGTTATGCAAAATCATACTTGGGAATTGGTGGATCTTCCACATAATTCTAAACCTCTTGGATATAAATGGATATTCAAGAGAAAAATGAAAGTAGATGGTTCAATAGACAAGTATAAAGCAAGACTTGGTAAAAGGTTATAGACAAAAGGAAGGTCTGGACTATTTTGACACATATTTCCTTGTGACAAGAATAACATCCATTTGCATGCTTATTGCCATAGCAGCGTTGCATCATTTAGAGACACATTAAATGGATATTAAGACAGCTTTCTTAAATGGTAATCCAAATGAAGAGATCCATATGGAGCAACCCAAAGGGGTTGCAGTGCCAGGACAAGAAAAAAAAGTTTGTCGACTTGTAAAATCTCTTTATGGATTAAAACAAGCACCTAAGCAATGGCATGAAAAATTTGATCATGTTATGCTTACTAATGGGTTTAAGATAAACAAATGTGATAAGTGCGTCTATGTTGAAAACACTGACAAAGGTTATGTCATCGTTTGTCTTTATGTAGATGATATGCTTATCATTAGAAGCAGTCAAAATATGATCAAATCAACTAAGCAAATGCTGAACAAAAGATTTGATATGAAAGATGTGACAACCCTCACCTCTTATTAGCGTTAAACTGTGATTGAGCATGGTAAGTAATTGATTAAGATGAAATCCTAAATTATTTATGTGAGTGTGTTGCTTAATTGCATTCTATCTGTTTGTCGTTGAATGATCTATTCATGGTTTAATTTCGAACTGCGAATTGAAAGCCTTATCGGCGACCGAATCAGAGATTGATCAGTGTTATGTGCTAATTAGGATTCATGTAATTTTATGGTATGTTTAATTAAAGCTTGATTTGGAATGAACTAGATTAAATAATGTTAAACTAATTGAACCTAGGTAATTACACAATTGCCATTGAGTGGGCCACCTTTACAAGTCTTGTTTGGAACTTAATTCACACCATTCTCCACGCTTTTACTAAACTAAACTGTGAGCAAGAGAGGGAGAGTAGGAGAGAATTGATTCAACAAGAATTAACTTGGAAAATTAGAAGAATTGAAGAGGATTTACAAAATTGAGCTAGCATACTTGGAATTCAAGACCTAAGGTAGGAAATTCACGCTCTTGAACATGAATTTAAGTTGTTTCTTGCATAGTTCATGGAAATATTGGAGATTGGAGTCAAGTTATAGCCTAAGGAGTTGAATTGAGAAGCAATGTGTGCATGCATGTCCATATCATTGAGTTTTGAGATCATTTACATGAGAATTTCTGCATGCATGTCCATATTTTGGTTGTAGTCCATGAATTCACCATGTTCTAGAGTTCAATCTTGCATTTGCCATGTTTTGGAGCATTGGAATTCATAAGAACTCATGCATGTTATGTTCTTACATAGTTCTTAAAAGTTTCATTGAAATTGTGTTCAATTGTCTCACTTTTGGGCTTGATTTTACAAAAATGATCTTCAAAACATGTTGTAGTATGAGTTTTCAAGTGTTTTTCCAGAAAATTGGCCCAAAAGGTTGAGTTTTGTTAAGGTCAATTCTTGATTTGAGCTTTGGAGGCAAATCTGGAAAACCCAAATTTTGGCTTCCTCGCTTGAGCGAGCACCTTTGTTTTCTGAATTCTGCTCGAGTGATGGAATGCTGGCTCGAGCATAGATTACAAGCTCTCAGGTTTTTGTGGACGCAGATGCACGCTCAAGCGATGAAACCTGCGCTCGAGCGAAGGACTGTGTCTCACGCTTGAGCGAGCATCGAGCGTGCATCGAGCGGAGAATTTCAACAACCAGTACTTTTTGCATTTTTACAGACCGCTCGAGCGAGGGATTCTACGCTTGAGCGACCCCTCTATTTTGGTAAGCTCGCTCGAGCGAGACCCCTGTTTTCAACAAACTTTGAAAAGTGTTTTAAAGTACAGTTTTGCATCCTCATTCCATCTTAAGCATTCCTAGGCCAAGTTTAAGGCATCTTAATGAGGATAATGTTATAGAACCACACCAAGTCAAGTTAAGAGGCTAAGTTATTAATCCCAATGTGTAACTTAGTGTGTGTGTGTTCGTTCTGCAACTGTGTAGGGTTGGCATCCAACGACGCTGACTAGCTTGTCTGTAGCCTAGTACTCTGTGAGTAACAATGTTGTAAAGATACGTTCAATTATAATTATTTCTGAACGACTTATTATACTACTTTATGAAACGGCATTGTTTACTGAATGAATGTTTGTCCTATTTGTAAACCATACTTGTGGCATCCATAGCAACTTACTACTACTGTACTGTTACTGCTACTGTTACAGAGATCTCTGTCAGTTCCAATGTTTGGAACTACTACTGTATACTGTTTTGATGGCCATCAACTGATTGTTCGGTCTATTAAGACCTACTGTATTGTTTTGCTATTGGACGTACCACGTATGACTATTATGATTTCTAAATGACTGATATGGCATGAAATATGAGCCACTGATTGAATAATTGATTTACTGATGCAAATGACTATTTTAATTAATGAAAGGAAATTCATTCTTAACCCCTTTACGCATATGTTATTCACTGGGCTTTAGCTCATTGTTTAGATTTATATGTAGGTGTCCAAGCACCAGACTGAAGCTAGGAGCGTCAAGTTAAGCTTTCGTTTTGTCGAGCCAACTATTGTGCCTCACTTAGAGGTTCCGATTCCGTTCAAGCTAAGGTTGTTTTGGGGTGTTCCAGATTCACCCTTCTGTCTCCATTTTGTATTGACTGAATAAGACTTGACTGTACAGTTATGGTTTAGGGATTTGATCCCTAACCTGGATGGTTGTGCATATGATGTATGTATATATGTTTTGGTTATGAATGTGGCTTGTTCATAAAAGTCTTTTTGCATTCAAACTTTCACAGCTCGTTGGACATCTTTTTATTACTATTTGGTTTCCGCCAGCTCCTTACTCTGTATTATTGTCTTTACTGTCAAGCAGGCCTTTGGTAATCTCGGATTACTGGCCGGTTGCGATACTAAACCCATAGGGGCGTGTTTGGGTCATGACAGAGTGGTATCAGAGCACGAGTTAGACCTCACACACGTGTCCAAATGAGCTATAGGATGTCTTAGAAAAGTAATTAGGGCGTTGCATGAGCATGAGAAAGTGTGTGTGGCTATGATATGAATATATGTGCTAATGTGCTTAAGTAAGCAACTTCCTATGTTTATTATTACGGTATTGCATATAGTGAAATGGAGAACGCAAGAAATGCCGATGAATCTAAGTCATCTGAGGCAAGAATGGCAAGGTTATAAAGAACAGTTGAACTGTTGACTGAGGCCCTAAGACAACAACAGAACCAACAGCCCCCACCTCCTCCAATACAACCCGAATAGAATATTCATGATGATGTTATTGCTTTAACACAGAAGTTCAACAAAATGAAGCCACCATCATCCCAAAGAGGCCTTGAACCATTAAAGGCCGAAGCATGGGTTTTGGAAACCGAAAAGTTGTTTGAAGTGTTTCCGTATTCTAAAGCACACAAAGTATTACTGGCTACATTTACGTTACAAGAAGAGACTAGACGGTGGTGGATGCTCGTTTGTGACACCAGTAATGCTATGACCCGGGCACAGTTTAAGGAAGTTTTCTTTGAAAAATACTTTTCCCAGTGTGTCCGAGACCGCAAGGTAACTGAATTCGAACAATTGAAGCAAGGTACCATGTCAGTAGTAGAATATGAATCTAAGTTCACTGAACTCGCCCGATATGCACCACACATGGTTGATACTGATTATAAAAAGGCCAGGAAGTTTGAGGGCGGGCTTAATGTCGAGATACTCGATCGGATTAATGTACTGAAACTACTCAAATATGTGGATGTTCTTGACCGAGCAATTATGGCCGAGGCAAATATCACTGCATTGCAACAGACTAAGTCACCGGCAACCGAATGGCGGGGTAAGAGGCGAGGCTTCAATTTCAAAAAGGGCAGAAATAACTCATTGTATAAAAAGCAGAACACAGGGTCAACAAACAGTTCTAGTCAGGGAAGTGGTTCCATACCACCCTGCTCCAAATATGGAAAAAGGCATAAAGGGGTTTGCTACAAGATTTATAGTGCTTGTTATAGGTGTGGCAAGGTGGGCCACATGGTCAAAGATTGCCCTTCCACGTCTCAAGGCAATAAGGCTGCAATTAGCACCGCAGCATCAACTGTTACACCAAAACCCAATCCCAAAACTACTGGAAATGAGCCTTTAAGGCAAGGCCGGGTGTTTGCACTTGTACCGGGAGATGTGCAGAACACCGAGACAGTTGTGTCAGGTATACTCTCAATCTGTGCCCAAAATGCCTATATTCTGATTGATTCGGGGTCTACACATTCATTTGTCTCGCATGCTTTTTCACGAAAATTAAATAAACCACTGGAACCCATAAACTATTTGTTAGCTGTATCTTCACCTGCTGGGGGATCCATGACTTGTGCTTATGTGTATCCTGCATGTGAAATTGTTATTGGGGATGCACTTTTGTATGTTGATTTACTGCCTTTGAATATTGATCATTTCGATGTAATTTTAGAAATGGATTGGTTAACAAAATATCATGCTACCATAGACTGTGTAACGAAACAAGTTTTTTTCCGTCCACCTGGATTGCTTGAATTTGTGTTTAACGGAGTTGGTGTAGTACCTCCCCCATACCTGATTTCGTCCATGAAAGCTTTCAAATTAATTCAAAAGGGGTGTAAAGGGTATTTATGTTGCATATTGACTATACCTGCTGATACTAAAGCTAATGTGGACAGTATTCCTATAGTCAGAGAATTCCTAGATGTTTTCCCAGATGACTTGCCAGGGGATTTGATTGATAGGGAGATTGAGTTCACTATTGAAGTATTACCGAGTACATAGCCAGTTTCCAAAGCTTCGTACAGAATGGCACCTACCGAATTGAAAGAATTGAAAATTCAACTGCAAGAATTGTTGGATAAAAAGTTCATTAGGCCCAGTACTTCACCGTGGGGCGCGCCAGTTTTATTTGTGAAAAAGAAAGACAGCTCGCTAAGACTCTGCATTGACTACTGTGAATTGAACAAGGTAACAGTGAAAAACAAATATCCATTGCCTTGTATTAATGACTTATTTGACCAGTTGCAAGGTGCTCAGGTTTTCTCCAAAATTGACCTTAGATCCGGATATCACCAGTTGAAAGTCAAAACATAAGACATTGAAAAGACTGCCTTCCGAACGAGGTACGGACATTATGAATTTCTTGTTATGCCTTTCGGAGTTACTAATGCGTCTGTTGCATTTATGGACCTTACGAACAAAATTTTCAAACCATTCCTTGATGAATTTGCGGTTGTTTTTATAGATGACATTTTGATTTATTCCAAGAGTAAGGAAGAACATGAACGTCATTTGAGAATTGCTTTACAGACCTTAAGAGAATAGAAACTGTACGCAAAACTAACAAAGTGTGAATTTTGGCTCGATAACGTTATGTTTTTGGGGCATATGATTAGTAGGGATGGCATCTTAGTTGACCCACAGAAGGTCGAAGCAGTGGTGAATTAGCCCAGACCGACTAATGTTACTGAAGTTCGAAGTTTCTTGGGCTTAGCCAGGTATTACAGAAGGTTTGTGAAAGATTTCTCCAAAATCACTCTACCATTGACTCAATTGACTCAAAAGGGAATATCATTTGACTGGACCGATCAGAGAGAATCAAATTTCCAAGAGTTAAAGACTTGACTTGTGACTGCACCGATTCTTTATTTATCAAAAAATAAAGGTGATGCGGTGTCTTAGCTAAAATACTCCCAAATCATTGGAAGCCTAATGTACCTAATGAATTGCAATCGTCCTGATATAGCTTATGCTGATAATAAATTGAGTAGGTACACTAGTAATCCCGGAGAAGACCATTGGAAAGCAATCATTCGGGTTCTTAGATATCTAAGATTTACCCGTGATTATGGTTTGAAATTTACGCGATATCTTGGAGTACTAGAAGGTTATTGGGATGCTAATTGGATATCGGATACTAAAGGTTCAAAATCCACTAGTGGATATGTCTTTATTCTGAGAGGCGCTGTTATTTCTTGGAAGTCCACGAAATAAACACGCATTGCACGATCCACAATAGAATCTGAGTTCATTACTTTAGACAAAGCAGGAGAAGAAGCAGAATGGCTTCGCCACTTCTTAGAAGACATTCCAATGTGGCCAAAACCTATACCAGCTATTTACATTTATTATGATAGTCAATCTACAATAGTCAGGGCACAGAATCATATGTATAATGGTAAATTACAACATATTCGTCGTTGACATAATACCGTATGACAATTGCTCTCAAATGGAATAATCTCAATAGATTATATAAAATCTAAAGAGAATATTGCGGATCTGTTAACAAAAAGTTTAACAAAAGAGCAAGTGTATAGTTCATCAAATGGGATGGGATTAAAGCCTATTACATAAGACTCATCATAATGGTAACCCTACTTAAATGACTGGAGATCCTAAGAACTAAGTTCAAAGGGACAACTAAGTTATGTGTGGCTCGCCAGAAATCACCAAGGGATTAAAATTCCCTACCCATTCCTATGGTGAAAGTGATATCTGCAACATGTGTTGTATGCAGGGGTTTAAGGATAAACTTCGCTTTTAATGATTACTTATATCTTGATTTAGGCATAAAAATCAAGACGAGTGTAAGAGATACTCACAATAAGAAGCACCTATATGAGTGTCGAACTGGAACTGGTTCTATGAGAATAAAGAGGCTAAATTCTCTATAAGCACTCATGAATAACCAGGAGCGTTCAAGGCCAAAATGAACAAAGCCGTGAGAACCACAATGTGTCAAAAGATATTTTGTGCAAAATCTATTATCTTGGCTTACACAAACGACTAAACAATTCAAGGCATCGAATCCATTGGTTAGCTAGTAAGTCCGATAGGTTATCACTAGGGAAGGTTCAAGGCAAAAAACTACCTATCCTGATGCAAGATATTTTTGATTTATACTCTTTCAACAAATTCTGCATATTGTTGCATTTCCATTGTCATCAAATTCCATTCATGTAGGGGATTGTTAGAAATGATTTTGGAAAAATTAGGTTTTTTCCTCAACTTTGGTCTATTTTTTAGGTAGGACCCATGCGCCAAAGTTAGCGGATCTTAGTGGTAACGCGTTCTATGCTCTGTTGTGATTTAGGTAAGATATTTGGTTGTTCAAAACCATTATCGGGTGAATGAAAAATTGAAGCCAAAGTGAGCTCCATGGAAATGGAGTTTTGGTGGAAATTCCTTAAAGGTTTGAATTAAAAGCTTGTCCCATATTGGTTTGGTGGACAAACTTTTGTGAGTTTATAAGGCTTGAGTTTGCAACTTGGAGAGGACCCCAAGGGGCACCCCAAGTTTGTAGAAGGGAGAGGTTATGTGCAAAGTGGGCTAGACCCATTGGACCTAAAAATAAACATACACGCACGCGCCGTCCGTCCGGTCAGCCGGACGGCCTAGGCTTGGGCGCAAGTGCATGATGTGAGGTTGGGTTGGGCTTGTCCGACCCAATACTTATCTTTTTGGGCCAAAAACATTTGAATTTATTTTATTTATTTATAAAATCTGTCTGTTTTTATTTCAAATTCTGGTTGGAAATAAAATTCAAATTTTGGTTTGTATCTCTTCAAAATTTTTGTACAGTTTCATATATGTCCAAACAGATCCGAATATGTTCAAATTCAAGCCCAAAATGGTTTTTTATCTGTTTGAAATTCAAACCAGATCTGTCCGAACTGATACCATACCTGTTGGATTCAAACCAAACAGCCACTATTTTCATCTATAAATAGGCAGTCCCTCAATTGATTTTTTCATTTGAATTTTTGTCCAAATTCTGCCATTGCTCTCTCTGCATTTTTGCTACATTATTTTCTTGTGAGAAAGAGTGTAAACACAAAGTGTATTCGTTGTGCGAATAATTTGTAGTACTGCTATTATTCGTAGTTGATCATTTTATCCTGGAAGATAGACGTTCATAATCTGAAAGCACCGTGGAGAGGACGAATCTGTTTTAAGGAGACAGTGTTAAACACTAGACTTGATCAGAATTTTATTCAATAAATACATATGTAGTAATTAATTTACTTTCTGTTTTATTTATTTATAAGGCATTTACATACAAGTTCCATTTTGTGAACTTATAATCCATTAAGTCCTAAATAAAATTATTTGCTCCTTTAAGTCCCATTAATTTTTAATAGCCCAATTTATCTTTCCAAGACCTCATCATAGCTGCCAAACATCATTGTTGTCTTCATTCTCTCTCTCTCTTCACAATTGTAATTTGAAGTTCTACGCAACTTTAGTTCGACGAACATGGGTGATTCGAGTTCACAAGGGTAATCTGGGTCTTGATTCATCGTTGATTGAAGCTCGATCAATCAATTTCACAAGTCACTCTTCGACTTCGAATCTGGATTTCAGTTCGAGATCATGACTTCTGCTCTTGAATTCATCCACGACTCGCATCAAACCAGTTTCGAATTTGGTTTTTGTTCACTTGCGATGAAATCATACATGGGCTGTTCTTTGGAGTTGTTTTGGACTCGATTCACTAAAATCAACATGTGGTTTCAATTTGTGCTCTGAGTTCGTGACTCAAGGAATCCAAATCTGGATCCATTTCAGATCTCCTGTGAAGCCTACTCAAGTTCCACCCAATTGAACCAAGAACACGTCAAGAAGTACACAGATCACATCAGGGCTTCGAATTGAACCCCAAATTACAACCTTCCAAATCAAAAAGTTCACCAGATCTGAAATTGTAACCCTATGTACTCGACTACGTTGTTCTTCTGAATTCTAATTTGAAATTGAGAACATTCTCAATTTATAATATTCTCAATTTTAATCATGAAAAAAATTAAGAAATTTCTCAAAATTGATAAATATAAATTTCTTAGTTTTGATAATATTCGTAGTTCATATTAGAAAAAATTAAGAAATTTCTTAATTTTGATAATTATAAATTGAGAACATTCTCAGTTTTAAAATTGAGTTTTGGAATTAAAGGGCAAAACGTCTTTTTACCTATAAATGGGACTTACTGGTTCAAAAACTTTTTGACAAGACCTAAGCTACCACAAAATATGTAGATAGGATTTTTTGGTAATTAATCCTTTATTTATTTTTATCAGATTCTGATTTTGTTTTTATAACAAAATAAGAATATATTGTTTTATATTATTTTCTTTACTTGTTTGATTTTTGTAATCAAACAGTCTCTCTCCTTCTTTATTTCTTCTGTTTGTTGTTAAGTACACAAATATTATTTATTCTTAATACAGTGAAGATTGTCCAACACCAACAATGAAGTTGGTGACAAATTCGAACTCGACCGGTACCTTGTATAGGGGTGAACACCAGCAATATAGATTTTGGCTTTACTAGTATTCTATTTGGATTGTATTTTTGTCATAAAAGAACTTTTTGTAATAATTTTCACATATGGCACCAATTTTGAGACTCAAATGGAATGCCTAATTAAACTACAATGCTATATTGTCTAAATTCTTGTCATTGCTATTTCTAGAGTGCTTAACATTACACTTTTTTATTTTTTATTTTTTTTATATTTTTGTGCGAAGGAAACAAGATGGTTGCCAAAAAACATGTTAGCATTTTTCTTTGTTTTTTGCGACACCAAAATAGCGGTCACCATAAGTAGTTTAGGTAGTCACAAATAATTTGCGACCGTTGGTTTGCCGTCGCAAAAAGTATTTGCCACCCTCACATTTACGACCCCCATTTGTCGTTATTTTTATTATTTGTGATGGCTTGTAACAGTAACAAAAAGTGGTTTTTTTTTTTTTTTTTTTAGTAGTGTGACAACCTGTGACATTTAATTTCTATACCATGACAATTAAGTAAAATCCAAAACATTCAGATTTCACCAACTACATGCTTCAAATTTGTTATTATAATAATGTGAATTGTATTTTTTTTCTATTATTATTAGAAAAAGTCTACTTACCATAAAAAATTGTCAAGAAAATTATCATGAAATGTGAAATGTGGTTGAGAGATTTAATTAAAAATATTATAGGGTCTTTGTACAAAATAATATGAACTACACATTAGTATTTCTAAATAAAATTCTAGAAAAGAATAATGAAAATATTTCATGAGATTGCTATTAAAACTCATTGTAATATTTCAAGCTTTAAATGAATTTGTCTAAAGAGAACATCCAAATTTTAAATTTGGGTTTGAAATTTTCAAAATTAAGGCTTCAGACAATTTTAGTTTTTAATTTTTTCTTTGACAAAATTAAATATGGGTTAGGCTTCATATATTGTTGAATTGAATGTTCAAGAATTCAAACTTAGATTACAAAATATTTAAAGATTAGGAAAACTTTAGGAGTTTTATGACAGATTTCAAAATGTTTTGTTTTGAATAAGGGTGATGCTATAGAGCTCGAAAGGCCCCCCCCCCTCAAATCCCCCGAATTCGAAGAAGAATGAGGAAAAGCAGGGGAAGGAGAAGAAGGAGGAGGAAGAGGAGGAACTGGAGGGGGCCATCAAAATGGAAGGAGGCGGAGGCGGGTGGTAGAGGCTGCGGCCGACGGTGACAGACGACCTGGCAGTGACGACGGCCAACGACAAGCTAGGCGACAACGGCAACGGGCTGGGTCTCTTCTCTCTCTCTCTCTCTCTGTCTCTCTTCCCCTCTTTTTCTCTCTTTCTCTCCCTCTCCCTCCTGCGTTTCAGAGCCGAAATGGAAGAAGAAAAAAAAAAATTTGGCCAAAACGACGTCGTTTTGGCCATTAGGGGGGATTCGGGGGGAAGAATTTCGGGGGACAAATCATTATTCTTTGAATAATTGCGCAATGGAGATAGTGTACTACTAAATCTCGAAGAATCTCATCGCATTTAGATGATGAGAAGGAATAAAAGTTTGGATATAACCTAAGAATTTTATTTTAAAGTTTAAATCATCCATAAAAATAAACAATAAAAAATAGAAAAATAAATTAATTTTAACTGGGTAATTATTCGGTAGTTCAGAAGTATGACTATGTGGTGCTCCATGATAATATGATTGGTGCTGAAGGTAGAGTATTAATTATTTATATTGGGTGATTGAGAAATATAAAAAGATATAATAAATAATGAATAGTAAGGAAGTAGGGTTAAGTAATATTTCAAAACTATTGTATAATTTTCCATTTTAACCACTAAAGACAACTTTTTTCTAAGAAATCCTAGTCATTCATTAAACGACCCTCTCAATTCAAGATTATAGAACATGTCACCATCAATTAGCCTTACCCAAGTCATCCATGAGTCCTCATTAAAAAAATCATTTCGAAAAATGAAAAAACAAAGGGGATTTTTTAAAGATAAAAATATTTAAAATATCGTTAATAAATATATTTTTAAGTACAAAATAATTTCGTATAAAAAAAGTTATCAATAATATTTTATTACTAAATGCCACTTCAATAATTTTAGGTGCACCAAATTAAAACATATAATATGCACAAAAAATACATTGCATGTATAAAATAAATTTTAATCACACAAATTTATTTTTTTGTTGACATTTTCTGTGTTTTAAATTTTGTGCATGTAGCACTGGTATTGATATTGATGATACAACAATCTAGCACAAGATTGTTATGTCATCAACATCAATGCTAAATAGTAATATTTGATATTATATTTAGGACTTTTCTTAAGTGTGCAACCCTTGAGGGTTGCACACCATGTGCCACTTACACAAAAAGTGTAACTTTATTAAGATTCGTGTCCTCTCTATTTTTGACAAAAATTAGAGGTCTCTCATTGAGAAAAATAGGTTATTAAAAATTGTGAAAGAGTGACGTCATTAAATATATTTAAATTAAATCAAAATGGTTAATGAAAACAGTTCCGTTTTGTAGCTCGAATTTCCGAAGGCTCGAATGGCCTGAAAGGCCAAAACGACGTTGTTTTGGCCTATTTTTTTCTTTTTTTTCCTTCTTCCTTTCCATGACTTGCAGGTTTTAAAGGAGAGAAGGAAGAAGAAGAAGAAAGAAGAGATAGCAAAAAATTGAAAGAAAACCAAACCCGTTATAATCAAACCCAGAAATCAATTTTCTATAATGGGTTTGGTTTATTTTATCAAACCAGTAATCTTTGGGTCTTCTTTCAATTTTATAGTTGTGGACATTTGTGTTCTTTTTGAAAGCTATATTACTTGATTACATTTCTTTCTAGGTTTTCATATGAGTCTCATCTGTTTTTCTCAGCATACCTAATATATATCTCCCTCTTCTCCTCTATGAAAATATGAAATTCCTTTACTCTCTGTATAATTTCCATCATGAATGTTATTATATTCAAAACCACAAACCAAACCAAACCCATTATTTTATCAAAAAGAAGAAACGAAGACACAAACCAAACCCAAAAATCAAAACTACAAATCAAATCCACAAATCAAAAATCAAACCCACCAACAAATTTTTTTCTTTTTTTCTTTTTCCTTCATCTTCTTCATCAACTCATCAACATCAACAAATCTATGTGTGTATCAACATATCTATATATATATATATATGAGAGAGAGAGAGAGAGAGTGCCACCCACCGACGCCGCCATCACCGTCTCCTCTGTAAAAATCTAAAAAAAAATTTCAACAGAGCATCATCATACATAGATCGGAGGCCGGCGGGGAAGAAGAATCAGAGATCAGAGGCGGCGATTGACGAGCGATGCTCTTCCTCTCTGTTACCCCTTCCTTCTCTCTTCCTCTTCTCTCTTCTCCTCTCTATATCCCTCACTCGCTCTCTCTATTTCAGATCTAAAAGAGGGGGGAAAAAATTAAATCCAAAACGACGTTGAGTCGTGGGAAATTCGAGCTCTGAATCATTTTTCTAATGAAAATTTTGAAACTTATAATGATGGTACAGTTTGTAGACTATTGATTTTGTATTTTAATGATATGTTACAATTTTATCCAATTATTTAAAGATTTCCAATTTTCACCAAAATAGAGAAGGTTGAATCCACTTTACTATAACTAAAAAAATGGAAAAACATAACTTCTTTCATTTTTCTTTTCTTTTTTCTTCTTCTTCTTCTCCTTTTTTTTTTTTTAGGTGATATTGGAATGGAAATGAATAAAGAAGAAAAAAAATATGTTAACTTCATCAGAATTTTCAATAATAATATAATGAAACTCATATACCTGATAGATTATAAATAGATTTTTTTCCCTCACTCTGTAGAACCTAGACTAGTTTAATCCAAGGAAAAAAGGGAAAGGGGATTACCCCCAATGTCCCACGTAGGGCTTGAACCTACAACCTCCACTATGTTGGTTAAATGAGAAAAAATTCAGTGCAGTAGTGATTTTACATCATTATTGACACATGGTATTACCATTTAATTATACAACAGTGCTACATTCACATAATTTTTTCTCCACAAATCTCTCTTATAGCGATCCTGATTTCTTACTCAACCTTTTTGGTATTTCGAACTCGGGTCTTGTTGTTTAATGTTGTTGTTATGTCTTTTCCTTCTCTTAATCTTTGAATTTGAGTTTTGGGATGTCTTGGGTGTGTTCAGAACAGATTGGTTGGTTATTGATTTAGAACCTTATTACCCAGAATTTTAGTCTTCCGCTCGAGCGAGGTTTGCAATCTTTCAGTACTTGGTGCGTCTGCAAAAATATTACAGAAGTGTTTTTCACGCTCGAGCGGAGTTTCTTACGCTCGAGCGGCCCCTATGGCGCTCGAGCGACTGTCTGAAATCTATAAAATACTGGACGAGTGTATTCTATGCTCGAGCGGGTCTCTTTGTGCTCGAGCAGGTAGTGCCTTGCTTTTGTGACTTGGCATTCGAGCAACATTTGTTGCGCTCGAATGGGTCTAATTTATGTGTCTGACGCTCGAGCGCCAAACTCTCCACTCGAGCAGACTATATGTATATCAGATCACGAAAGTGACATTTTAAATCACTTTTTTTTGTAATTTCTCTCTCTAAAACTTTCCAAAACCCTAAGTTGAGAGCTTCTCTCTCTAAAATACACTCTCTCTGTACATCTTGGCCTTGATCTAGTGATTTCCAACCCTTGTGTCTTCATTAAAAAGTTGGAGCTTCTCAAGATCTTCTATGTAATCCGAGTAAAATCAAGTTCTCCAGTTCTCCTTTGAGCTTCTACTCTTGAGGTAGGGATGTTCTACTCTCCTATATGACTTTTAACATAAGTATTAGTCATTTTGTATAAATGGTGGGTTTGTGGAAGATTTGGATAAAGTCAAGGCCAGGGTTTTGTCATTTGAAAGAGGGGTTTCCTATTTTGGGGTTCCACACGTATGTGAGGTCTTGAATATGGGAATATTTGGGTATGTTGTGTGAAATTTGGCCTTGGGTGCAATGTTTGAGAAAGGAGAGAGAATGCCCTATTTTGTGTTATACAAATTATTTGTTTAAATAGTGAGATCATTGTGGAAATATGAAATTGGTTTGAAAATCATGAAATTGGAAGAAATTGTGGTTAAATGGTGTAGTTGGATTGATGAATCACTCACCCATGAAAAATGTGATATATTATCTATTAAGAAATTTATTTATCTGTTTAGATATATCTGTTTGGGGCTATCGGTGAAGGATAGTCATGATTGTTGTAGAAAATGCATGATAATTAGGTAAATTGAAACTAATCAATTGAAATATGTCATTGAATATAACGGTTAGATATTAACATTGAATATGTGATTTAATTAGTCATTGTATATGACAACGTGTTAAATACATTGTATATGTATCTTGTTTGGAAGGAGATAAGGGATGTACTCCATTATGTAGGAGGAGATAGGGGATGGACTCCATGGATAATCAAGTTGGCCGGAGTGTCCAGTGTAAAAATCCCGAAATCTTATATATATTTGGGTGCCGGTTCCCTCGGACATAGTTCTGTAAAATAGCAAGATATGGAAGTGTATGAATGATGTTTATGATTGAAGTGTTGATAAATGAGCTGTAGTCTCATTTGAATTGTTTATATGATAACGAATTATGTCAAAGAATTGACTTGGGTAATAACTGAAAGTGAATTGAAATGTGGGTATCAATGTTGATTGATAAATGGAAAGGTTTATGATGGTTTATAAGTGTTAAACATCTATCGAATGCTAATGTTTTAGTTAATTCTCATATGTTGTTTAGCATATCTCTACTAGACATTGGCTCACCCTACTTGGGACACCATTTTTCAGGCACAAGTGACATGCCGCCTCCAAGATCTCAGCTTGGTGGTTTAGGAGTTGAAGACTCCCTTTTGATATTTTGTTTTGATGATTAAATGTATATTCAAGCCGAGGGCTTTTCATGTATAGAGTTAGAACTTTTCTTTTTGTTGTAACCAAGTGATAACTTGGAAAGTTGTAAGCCCGTAGGGTATATATTTTGTTGACAACATGTAATATTTTTGTAAAGAAGACTCTGATGAACGAAAATGTATTCCTTTCCTTATGTTCATGGAACTTGTGAATGAATGATTTATGTCTTAGTTTGAGGGTGTTACATCTCTAATGACGTGGTAAGACAAAATGCATGTAATAAGAGTTTTGAGAGAATATTAAAGTAAGTTAACTTTTCAAATTTTATTTATCACATCATTAGGAGGGATTTGTGAGGAAGAAATTGTGCGGATGAATCATTTTTCTTAATCATAATCGACAATGAAAGCATGATACACCTCAAAATGTAGATGTGGTAGGTTAGTGAGTTGAGTTGGAAAGATAATGACATTCATATAGTATGATTTACCCTTATATGATTTTTTTATTATTATTCAGTAGTGATATTATGTGCTAGTGCTAACATGATATCATCGTTGCACTAAGGTTTTACTTGGATTGAAGAGCATACCACTATGGCACAAACTTAACCAAATAAGAGTATCTCCAACCTACTAGGCATATAATGTTTGTTAGTTAAAATGGCTATAGTATAATTTATTTTTTTAAACTAGATATATGATTACATTGTCACGACCCCAACCCGCCCCTAGTAGGATGGTGCCGAGATGGCCAGTAATCCGTGATTACCGAAGGCCAACTTATCAAAATCCACACACAACAGTACAGGATATAGGACAAAAAAAAATCAATAAGCAATAAATAAAAATACAAGTGGTCATAAGTAGATGTAATATCAAATGAGAGGACATATATATATATTACAACCACAAAAAAAAAAAAATAAATACAATTCACTATCTTGAAAAAAAGGCTTCTAAGATACACACGAAATAATACATATGAATAGAAGCCAAGAGCATGATTTCAATTTTTTTGACGAAAAATACAAAATGCGAACAAAACAACAATGTAATGGAGAAGTAAGAAAACAAACAAGAAAACAAAACAAAGCGCAAAAAAAAAACAAATATCCAAAACAAAATAGCAAAACAACATCATCACGTCCGCCTACGCCGTCAATACACATATATATATATATATATATAATAGTAGTGGTGAAGGAATGAACTAATATAATAAAGGTGTTTATATGCATATTGAATAAAGCATATAAAAACAAAGCATTTAAGAACAAAGCATAAAACAGAAAAAAAAAAACAAGCAAAAAACAAAAAGCCAACAAAGGATGAACCTTTGAGAAGTTTTCAAACCTCATCTTTTCATTCAACAAAGTTTGAACACAAACAAAACAAAAAAAAACAAAAAAAAAAACCAACCAACAAAACCGTGCCAGCATTTTAGCCAACCATTTAAATTTATCCAATCCGTAATCGAATTAGACATTTGTAGTCGAAAGTTTTTAGAGTCCTCCTAGTAGGGGACTACTTTTACACTTAGTGTCTTTATATAGTCCTCCACCAGTCAGAGTTTTTAGTCCTTTGTTACTTAGTTTATAGTCCTCCAAGGTACTTGTTGTTACTTGTTTTTTAGCCTTTTTTTTTTTTTCTTTTTTTTTTTTTTTTTCAAAGATTTTTTTTATTTTTATTAGAGAAGACCTGTCACTTAGGCCCATTAGACAAAAGATTTTTTTTTTAGAAAGATCTTAGCTAAGGAAGAGTCCTTAGTCTTTGCACTTAGTCTTACACTTAGTCGGAGTTTTACACTTACCTCTTTCAAGAAGTATAGTTAGTCTTTAGTCCCTTTAGTTTTTAGTCTTTACTTTAAGAGGTTTTAAGTTATAGTCCTTTTTTTATCTTGACTTTTACACTTAGGACTTTTTCACTTTACACTTAGTACAGTTAGAGTTTATAAAGTTTATAGTCCTCCAGACTTTTTCTTAGTGTCATCAAAACAAAATAATAATCAATTTGACTTTATCATTCAAGATAATAATCATTAATCAAAACAAAAACAAATATCAAAAAGAAAGCTAAAAAGATTTTATCAAAATTAACATTCATTTATCAAAAGCAAGCACTCATTAAAATTTTAGTTAACATAGCTTTCAAGCAAAAGTCAAATCACACAACAAAACAAATTCTCAAAAAAAAAAAGCAAGATCAAAGACCTCTCAAATTCTCATCACAAAGCAAATCAACAAAAAAAAAAAAACACAATACAAGGTCAGCTCAAATCTTCATTTTTCCAAAAAAATAACAAAGCAAAATACAGTCAAAGGAGGTCCACCTACTTTGCAAAGGTGAATCAACACCGCCTAATGCAAACAAAGCCCGAGAACAACATTTTCCGGCCAAGAACAAGAAGAACAAGATCAATCAAACACAAGAGACTCAAATCTTTTTCTTTCAAATCATATCAAGAAATCACTATCTTTTTTCATACTAATCTTATCTTTTTTATCTCTTAGGTATTAAACAACTGCAAGGAGAACATAAAACCACAAAGACAACAAAAAAACAACAACATGAACAAACAACAAAAAAAGCAACACATGCAAGAACAAACACCATGAAACTTAACATATTAACAAATAACTCCAAAAAAATTTAAAACCAACCAAAAAACAATGTAAACAAATTCAAACAAACAATCAATGAAAACATGGTAGAGAAATCAAAAAAACAAAGCAAAAATTAATCAGAGAAAAAGCAGCAAAAAAAGCAAGGTCAAAAATCAAAAAACTCTCTCTCAAACTCTTCTCTCTCTCTCAACTTCTCTCTCTAAAACAAACCTCTCTCCTAAAAACAAAAACTCACCCTTTCTAATGATCTGAAAACTAACAAACTTAACAAAAACATCTGTTCCGGGGTTCATTGGCAAACTGGGTTGGTTCTCCTAAAAAAACAAGACATTGGTGGTTCAAAGTCAAAAAGCAAACACAGAAACAAACAAAGCTTTGCGGCAAAACACGACAGACATAACAACAAAGCAACAAATCAAAGGCGACAAGTGGCAAGACACCAACAGTTAGGCCAGTCGGCAACAACAAAACGGCATGCTATTTGGCCAGCGTAAGGACAATAACAGGCAGCACAAAAGCCTCACAAATCAAAATGGTGCCAAAGCTAAGATTGTAGATCAAAGAAAAAACAATAGAAATGAAGCTGTTCCTAAATACTAAGTTCCAGATGACCTAAATAAATGTAGCAAGGTAAATGAACCAAAAAAAGAAAATGTAAAGCAAAAGCAAAAGCAAGACGAAGAAAAAAAAAGCAAAAAAGGCAAGCAAGCAAAAAAAAAAAGCAAAAGAAAGCAAGCAAGAATAAGAGAAGACAACAAAGAAATACATATTTTGTCTCAACTCACATTCCCTAACTACATGTAGCTAGCTTTCAAAGGTTAGGCAAAATATGTTTGACCCTTATGAGCATTTTCCTCCATATTTGTTACTGATGTGGCATTTCATAAAAAATAAGTAGTGGTTGGATGAATAGCTAAAATAATAGCAAACTTGGAGTGAAAAATGAAAAAAGTGAATAAGCAAAATAAAACATATAAATGATAATAATTTTTAGATAAGTAAAATGCCTAATAGCCACTACAACATATAAGAGTTTTAGAAACTAAATGTTTTGGTATTTAAAAGTGAAAATTTTGTTGCAAAAGATATTTAGAAACCAATTTCTATCATTATGAGGATAGTCGCTAAAAGGTCATCTCGAAAAGTCAAAAATAAGGCTTTTAGCGACAAAATTTTGAAAATGTCATTAATAAGTAGACTTTTAGGGACAAAATGGTTTGGTCTCAAAATGATTTATTTTTTTGAGACAAAAAATTTGGTCTCAAAAAGATAATAATTCATCGCTAATGTCTAATTTTTGTTGCTAAAAATATAATGACGACACTTTTCGTAACAAAAATATTTGGTTTCTAAAAAATAATTTTATTCCTAAATTTTAGTCTCTAAAACTTTAATTTTTTATAGTGAGAATTAGTGAAATATATAAGTTATAATAATTTTTAGATAAGTAAAATGCCTAATAGCATTAGTGATGTTCTAATGACTTGTTTGCAAGCTTATCCCTTGACTACAATCATGACAAACTAAATATATGCATTTATATTTATTTCCTTGCATTAGTTTGGCTTTTAAACCCAGGCTACCTTTGTTCCAATTTTATTTTTATTTTTATTTTTAAAAAAAAAGAAAGAAAGAAGACCCAAGCTATTTATTGGATTAATTTATTAGCATTATTTTACGTAATCCATATGCTGATAACTAATATTCTGCTTAGGTTACAGTAATCTAAGACTCAAAAAAATTTTAAATTTTGTTTTTGGCAACTATTGTTGTTGTGACAATAGCTATAGTGTACCCAAATATCATTAATGTATTTCTAACAATTAGTGCAATATAGGTGCAATTTTTTTAATATTATTACTATGTTGCCATTTGAATGGTAATTACTCGGCTATAAATTAGCAGTATTCCAAGCACTTTTCTATCACAATCATCGCCATATCTATCTTTCTATTCATCTAGCTACCTATCTATTTTGCTCTCTTTCCCCCCTCTTAATCTCCTTTCATTAGCGTCGCTTGCCCATTCTTTAAAACTTTTTTTCTCACTCAATTCTTAGTATTTTTTTTAGCCATGTCTAGAAATGGTTGGTCCCCACTTTACACAACCATGCATGGCTTCAACAATGAACAATCCAACAATGTGTCTCATATGGAAATCCATGAGACTATAAATGTGCAACATGAAATCCATTTTGTTCCCTCACAATAACATGAAGTAGCTCCATTTTCCTCAAATAACAACAATCCATTTTCTATTTCTTTCCCAACTCAGCCCCCCCAAGAAAATCAACTTCCCATTTCTTTACCAACTCAGCCCCCCAAAGAAACACAAGTAGTGAGCTTCCTACATGTGATACAAGATATGCCATGGCAGAGAAATATTTCTCTTGGTGTAAACCTGACAAATTCATCATCGAGAATACAAGTTCGTCGTTTGGCTAGGAGGAACACCACATCAATGTCACTACTCGTGCCAATGCGACGAATCGTCCTCCTCCTTAACAGCAGGACCAACTCACATTTGCACCACAAGTCTCAACACAACACATGATGGAAACAATCAACAACCATGCAGTTATCTCCAAAACAAAGCCTATTCAGGTTGGAAATAGTTAACAACAATTTGACCATTCCATTAATGAGTCAATTGAATGGGCCTATAAGAGAGGTAATTAACTTGGACGAGCAAAACAATAGTGTTAACAACAATTTGACAATCCTATTGATGGTTCAAGTGATTGGGCCTATAAGAGAGGTAGGTAACTTGGAGAGGCAAAACAATCAAAACAATAATGTTCTTATCTTCCCTATGGGAAACAAAGTTAACAACAATTCATTGATAAGTCAATTGAATGAGCCTGTGAGAGAGATTGTTAACTTAGAGAGGCAAAACAATCAAAATAACAATGCTTTTATCTCCTAAACAAGACCTATTCAAATGGAAACAGAGTTAACAACAATTCAATGATGAGTCAATTACATGAGGTTATGAGAGAAGTTGTTAACTTAAGGAGGCAAAACACTCAAAACAACAATGCTTTTATCTTCCAAACAAGGCCTATTCAAATAGGAAACAGAGTTAATAGCAATTCATTGATAGGTCAATTGAATGGGCCTACAAGAGAGGTTGTTAGGCAAAACAGTCAAAACAACAATGCTCTTATCTCTCAAACAAGGCCTATTCAAATGGGAAACAGAATTAACAACAATCCATCAATGGGTCAATTGAATGGGTCTATAAGAGAGGTTCTTAACTTGCATAGGCAAAATAGTCAAAACAACAATGCTCTTAACTCTCAAACAAAGCCTATTCAAGTGGGAAAACAATGTTAACAACAATTCGACAATCTCATTGATGGGTCAATTGAATGGGCCTGTGAGAGAGGTGCTTAACTTAGAGAGGCAAAATAATCAAGGCGACAATGCTCTTATCTCCCAAACAATGCATATTCATGTTAGAAGCAGAGTTAACAACAATTTGCCAATCCCACTGAGGGATCAAGTGAATGGGCCTACAAGAGAGGTGGGTAACTTGGAGAGGGGAAACAATCACTAAGGAAACAATCAACACAATAATGCACTTATCTTCCAAACAAGGCCTATTCAAGTGGGAAACAGAGTAAACAATGTGACAATCCAATTGATGGGTCAAGTGATTGAGCCTATGAGAGAGGTGGTTAACTTAGAGAAGGAAAACAATTAGCACAACAATTGTGAGAATGAGTTAGATTTAACTCCAAGGTTATAAAACATAAGAAGATGAAAGGGTTTCTTTTGGATAGTTTATTTCAGTTTTGAAATTTGTTTCTGCCTATTTTTTAGTAGTCCTTTTGTTGGGTTTTGAAACTAATTGGGGCTATCTCAGTTGGTCAATCATGTATACTTTAAATTGAGAGGTTAAGGGGTCAATCGTTGTCATAGGCAAAGATTGATTATTAACTCTCTATTAGAGTGTCTTTATTTAGTTGTTTATTTATTCTTTGTTATAAGCTTTTTCTTGTAATGGTTGTTTATTTGTTCCCTATTATAGGCTCTTTTTTTTGTAATGGTTGTTGATGTTGGGCTCGCAATTGGTCGTATTAAATTTTCTTATATAATTGATTATTCAGTTTAATATAATTATTTTGATATTTATAAATATTTTCCTGTTGATTCAAAAATTAAATAAATGAAATTGAATATCACTCCCAAAAAACCACAAATAGTGATTAAATATAAAATGAAAAGAAAATGTGAACCTCATAACAAATTATACAAATAGACTTACATGGTTTGACTTAATGTCTACATTACGCTTGCAAGTACGGAGCAAATTCGTGACTAATTCACAAATTTTTTACAGTGAGATAAAGAATTGAAAGCAATAGAGTGTTGATTCATAAGTTTTTCGATATTCTTTTCGATAGATTAGAATTAGCTATAGATAGGTACAATATAAAATAATAATAAAAAATTAATTACATTTTATCCCTTTGTAGTTTGTCTTGAAAAATAACCCCCTTATGGTCAACAAATATACACATAACCTCCCCTAATTTGGAGTAAAATACAAAACCTAACTCTGTTTAACAAGTTTTCCAAAAAGTCCATATTGTCCTTAACTTTTTTTCAATTTTCTTTTAATTGCCATCACAACCTAATGACTCTCTCATTCTATAGGATTCTCTCTCTTCATTTTCCTTCATTCTCTCTCTCTCTCTCTCTCCTTATTCTTTATTTTCTTTCCTTCTTTTTTTGTTTATTCTCCGCTACCTCATGGGCACCTCCCTTCCTCCCTCCCTCCCTCACTCACTCTTAGCAAAACATCCCTCTTTCCTTCCCTTTTGTCATTTTTGCATAACGAAAGTTAGAAACTGGTGTGTGCGGGATATCTAGCTAGACGTCCCACACACACCAATTTATGTGCCAAAATGGCAAAAATGACAACTCTCCATTGGAGCACCATTATGAGTATAGTCAAACTACTAATTTCTTAATGAAATGCAAAATTTATTGACCAACAAACTAGGGAAATGCTATGCACTTATACATTATAAGAAAAATTAGGATTTTTGTTACATAAAGTCATGAATGATGAAAGTATGATATGCAACTAGAAATTGAATAATGCTATATGCACTAGTTAGTATATCAATTAATTTACTATTCATTGCCATAGTTTGGCAATGACAATGCTAAGCCTTTTGCCATTAGAGATGCTCTAATGGTTAAAAAACAAGCTGGCTACTTCTTGTGCAAGAGAGCATTTAGTTCTTGTTGACTGTAATTGGTTAGATTAATGATGCCTATTTGGTCTATCATTTTAATCATGTCTGTCATCATATTTGCAGAAGCACTACATATGGTGGGTGTACAGTGAGCATAGGAAGGGTAGTTTCAGGTAGCCAACGGGGGCTACTGAAAGAGTCTCATGGTGGTTTTTGTTGATTGTGATTGGTGCTGCTAGAGGTCGTAGGATTTGCCACCATGGGTGGTGGCAGCTATGGTTAGCTTTAGAGGTAGCCATGGCTGCTGCCATGAGAAAAACGAGGAAAGAAAGAAAAAAAGGTAGGTGACATAGTTCTAAAAACCGGCTGATACGCTACATGCCACGTATTAGCCGATACATATCGAAAAAAAAGGCACCTGTAGCTCGACTTTTCCGCGCCCCCTTTTGGAAGGCGAATAACCCTAAAGTATCGGATTCTCGTAGTTCTGAATCTGATCTCACAAGTGCAATCTGAAATAGAAAATCACCAAAAAGTCCCAATTCGACAAATCTTTTTGGAAAATCGATTTTGAATCAAAAAAATGCCAAAAATTAACTGCTTTGCCAGCTACAGAGTCGCCACCTAAATATTTTTTGAAAAATTTAGGAAACCCATAACTCGTATCAAAGGTCACATGTCCGTCATCACCAAGATTGTCTCGGCTCGGGAACTTAGGTACGAGAGGGGAAGGTCATGAATTAAGCACCCCCGCTCAATCATGATATGAACCTTATTTATATTATATGCTCTTGTTTCGATCATTAGGCTAGCGTTTACTATGTGATACGCACACACACAAGTATAAACTAAATTGCAATAATTAGAACATCTCGATTCATGTTTGTTTGCAAAATCGTTTCGAATATGTACCACTTGAAAAAGTGATTGCATTATTCCAATTCAAGCAATTAGCCTTCATCCACAGGCATTTAAGAGTTATAGCAATTAAGCATTTAGCCTCATGGCAAGCATGGTAAACATAGCAACATGAATATGCAATATGCTAAAATGAGTAAAGGCTCACCTAGTACTCCAAGCCAAAAACGGTGATAGAGTTAGAATAATGCATGATTCTAACTTATGCAATATGCCTAATGCAACACATGCAACATGCAATTTACTAGGCTTGGCTACTAATATGGCATATGAATCAATTTGATAGCATGCGGTCTAAGCACGTATTCAAACAATGTTTTACTAACAATGCAAGTTAGAATAATGAATCGAGCCTCAGTGCATGCAATACAAGTGGATGCAAGCATGAGAAATGCTAAACAAAACATGATGCCCTAAAACTAACCATTATAAGCAGTTAAATAAAAGGGAAAAAGACGTGGGGTTGAAAGACATACACGTTATTACAACATTGCGCTCTCATGAAGAAAAGTCCAAATGAACTAACTAGCTAACTAATTAAAGCTAAACTAATTATTACAAAACAAATGAAATTAGCTAAATTACTTAACTAATTATTACAAAACAAATTAGCTAATTAACTAAACTAGCTAATTATTACAACAAATATTTAAACTAAACAAGCTCGATATGTGAGGAATGCTCATGCACGTGCTCAGTTTCCACCCAAAAAGGCCACTGTTTTGCTTCCAGAAGGTCTGTGTTGTACAGTAGAACACTTACACTTTTGTCCACCTCCAGAATAGCTTTGCTCTACACAAAAAACACATTGCTGGATTTTGCATTGGTGGCCGGCCGGCCAGGGGTGAGGGCCTACCGGCCATGGAAAGTGGCCTGTTGGCCACTGTTGCAGGGTTCATCTTGCTGCAATACAGAATAAACAGAGCATGCACAAGGTATTCTCAAGGGTTGTCTGCACAACTCACCCCTCATTATCATAAACAAATCAAAAGAGGAACAAAACTTGGTCCACAAACCACCAACTCAAGCAATTTTATTGTATGATGGCTTGTGAACCAAAATGTGCAAGTTCAATAAATGCAACAAGACAAGACTCAAACCTCCTCCCTTTCATGAATTGATCAAGAGAAGTGGTGACCTTGGAAACTTAAACCATTTCATCACTAATCAGTATGAAATGCCTCAAGTTTTCATGTGTTCAATTAATGTCCGATTGAACACAAAACTAATTATTATCTTGCACCATTTTTAGCCTTAATTTTATTACTCCATTTTAGATTACCATCAATTCTTTAATAAATTGAATCCAAGTGGTGAATTTAAGTCCTCTAATGGAAAGAAGGCTCAAACCAAGAGTTGCTTTGGGCATGAAGGAGACATCATACTATTGGTAATGAACCCCCAAACGGATTAAACCATTAAGCAAGACATCTCAATCTCATGCTTAAACAAACAAGTTGTTTGAAACCACTTTCAAAGAAAAACAAAAACCAAGAAAGGTGGGAGGTTACAGAGGTGATTAAGAGTGATCACAAGTATGAAAAGCCATAAATAAATGCAATAAACTCAAACAAGATAGTGTCTAAAGACTAAAACACCAAACTCATGAGGACAATTACACTACAAGCATGCAATACAAAGCTCAAATGCAACAAACAGGTCTCAAACAGTCCTAAAACATGTTGGAATTGAGCTAACAATAGTTAGAAAAATAAGCTGACACATGGAGCATGTTAAGCTAGTAAACAAAGCATAAGGAGGGGAGGCTACCCCGTCCATTTTTGGACTTCAAAACATGATTTTAGCCACTGAAATAGCTCTGAAAATTAGTGTTTAAAAGCTCAAAAAAAAAGATAGTGCAAAGGTGGGAAACACAAGGGAAAATGCCTTGAAAGCAAGGTGCAAAGAATGGTGAACCACCCCTCAACCTTTATTGTCCTTAAACCACAAGTTTCAACCAAAAAATACAGGTTTTAAAGAGCTTAAAAACAACAAGAAAAGATGGAAAACAAATGGTGTAGAGATGGTACAAAAGCAAGAGATGGTATATCTCTTGAATAGGAATGCTTCTTTGAGTTATAAACCACTAATTTCACACTTTCAAGTGATTCAATTGCTCAAATTCAAGCTGAGATCACCTCAACAAGAAGCTCTCTAGGTTTGGTTTAGAGTGTTTAGGCAAAGGCTGTGCAAGTAGAAAGGAAGAAAGAGAATTATAGAGAGAGAGAGGTGTAAAGAGTGAGGAATTTGCCAAAATTATTTCCACACTCCTAAATGTTTCTAACCTTAAAACGGTAAGGGAAGGTCATCTATATATAGAAACAGATGAGCCTCGGTCGAAAATATCAAAAAAGGGACAGCTGGAGCTTTGTGGAAACAGCTGGCAAAAATATCTGGGTTTTACACTAGTGGCCGACAGGCTAGCAGTGGTGGCCTGCCATCCACAAATGGTGGCTGCCGGCCACAAAAAAATATGCTTCTAGACCTGACTTCAAATGGGCATATCTCCCTCATCCAAACTTAGTTTTAGGTCATTCTTTAATCTAAATTGAAACCCCAGAAGTCTACTTTTCAATGGCCTCACATTAAATTCTAAGTGTACTAAGAGATATGCCTATTTTAGTGAAGGTTGCTCATTTCTATCTTAATCGGATGGATGCCTAACTTCAAATAGCTATATCTTCCTCATCCGAACTCGGCTTTAGGAAATTATTGAGTCTAAAATGAAGCCCCATAAGTCCACTTTCCAATGGTGGTGGCCTCACAACTAGAGTCCAAGTGTGCAAAGAGATAGGCCTAATTTAGTGAAGGCTGCTCAATTCTCTCTTAACGGTTTCATGCCCAACTTCTTCCCAAACTAGTTTTCTTCCCTCTCCTCTAATTTTCTTTGACTCCAAACCTATGAATGAGAGGTTTAAAATATTTTTCAAAGAGTTCACCTCTCTTCCATTTATTTCCACTTTGTCCTTGCTCAATTTATCGAAAAGTGTAATTTTTAACAAAATACGAGCCTCAAAACATCGTAGAAACATTTTAAAAAATATTTTGAAGGAGAGGGTTTTAAGGTCTAAAATAGTTTTAAGCAAAATAGTTTTGGTCCAAAATGGGATGTAAGGTTGGGATTTAGAAGCTCTTCTTGCTGAAGAAATCAAACATTTACACAGCATAACTTTCATCAAGTGATCAATCAATGGCGCCCAAGTCTTAAGGGCGGTCAAAAATGGGGTGTCTACAGTTGCCCCTCTTTGGCAGAACTCAAAGTCATGAAATGACATGAGTGAATGTCAAAGCCTGAAGATAACCCATTTTGACAAGGCCGTAAGACTTGGGCAAACAAACAAAATGCAGATGTAGTTGGTTGAACCCGAGGGTTGCCTACGTATCCCGTTGCAAGAAATCAAACCAGCGTAGTTCAGGGGCAGAATGCAAAATGATACACAATATAATAAAACAATGCAAATGATATGCAGTGCAATGTAATAATATAATCAAACCACAAGCAGTTCTTACCACACAAATACCATAAAGGGATAGAGATGCAAAATCAAACTACGTTTTATATAGAAAAGAAGTGGGTACAGCGAAACAATGCCTAACACAGGCTAAGTGCCTACACCCTCAATACTGGCATTAGCGCAGCAGGATGCTTACACATAATAAAACCATGTTTCAACCTAAAAGGGGTGCGAGCACATGCAAAGCTATGTTTTTCGTAGAAAGAGAAAGAGTACAAGTAATTGGGTGGTATGATATAAGTGAGGAATGATCTGCTGAGGAAAGATCGTGATCCTAAATGCTAAATACAACAAAACAAAGTACAATGCAATGGATGCAGTAAATAAGGCGTAGGCCGAACCACATCTTACTTAGAAAAGGTATGGACACAAAACAAACCATGTCTAACACATAAAAGGTGTTGACACCCTCAATACGAGCCTGAGCGCAGCATGGGTACTTACACATGACAGATCCATGTTTCAACGAGGGAAAGGTGTGGGCACCTACCAAACTAAGCTTAACATAGAAAGGATGCAGGCGATAAAACAGATAGTGTAGTAAATGCATGCAATAAATTCTATATGCAATGTGATAGAAGTACTAGATGTGATGCAATCGATAATAACTATGATGTAGCAGTTGGGAAGTGATGCCTTAGAAAGTACCTTACAGAGGCAATCGGCAATGACTCACCTTATGCTGCTGGGGATCTTCCTCGCCTTCTTGGCTTTAAGGCTTCTTCCTTTATCTTGCACTTCCAAACCACAGGTACTACTTTTCTCCCTGGCTATGTTTGCAACTTTCCTTATTATTCAACAGGGTGATAGACTATATTGGTTTAGTATCCAGAATTGAGGCACGTACAAGCTACCTCAACCTATGGGGCTACCATACAGATTTCAAGCCGAGGATACACCCCTAGGTATTTAAACCAGACTTTAGTCTTGAAAATCCTGAACCTTTGCATTCTAGGCATCACCATTCGAACTCTAGTTTCCACCGTCTCAGTTGATCTTCTGGGAACTCACTACAAACACAGCCAAGTGGCTATACCCGACCACTTAAAGCCATTCGGGCACGACAAACACCAAAGGAATTGCACCTTTAGAGGATTTAAGGTCTCCTAAACCCGGTGAATACACAAGACAGTGCGGAGGGAAGTGTACAAGATAGTGTTATATAGGTGCACAAGACAGTGCGATGCAAGTTGCACAAGACAGTGCGATATGAGTGAATGAGCAGGATAACGCAATACAGGTGCACAAGATAGTGTGATATAAGTTCACAAGATAGTGCGATGCAAGATGCACAAAATAGTGCGATGTAAGCACACAAGACAGTGTGATACATGGTGCACAAGATAGTGCGATACAAGATGAATGCACAAAACAGTGCGATGTAAACTGAAAGATGCGTGGTATATAGAAACAAATGAACGGTACTCAGAGTAATGCGTCATATACCTTATGAGTGCAGGGAAACTTGCCACAACTCATTTGAAGTGTAATACAAAGAGAGGCAACTCGACAAAGCTACGTTAAGCGCAAAACAAAGTCAAAAGCAAGAGCAACCAATCACGCAATTCAACTCAACCAAGGTGTAGAAGCATCCAAACATAATCCAAAGCACATGTATTAATCAAATGGAAGATGGCAATCCTAAGAGAGTTTTAAAATGATCGGAGACAACTTTCGAAAGCTAAATCATATCATAATCAACATGGGGGTAAACTAGCCTAATCCAGGGAAAAGTGCCCAACAAATGGCTCTGAGCAAATGGAGAGAAAGGTTAGGTTCATGCCCCTTGTTCAAATGATGACCCAATCAGATACACTGAAAATCACCCCTAGTGTCCAGCCACTGGCCACTATTTTCAACATTATGCAGGCACATGTAATGGGGATCATCAGATCCTGGAACAGTTGTCAACCAATCAGACTCGTGCTTCTCTTCTGACATATTGAGAACTTACCCCAGTCCCCTCCAAAGTAGTGGCAGATTCCTCATATACACTTTGCAATGATCATAAACGCGATGCCCCTTGTATGGGCACCCTCAGCTCGTTTATGAATTCCATACTTGGACTTGTTTTTGAATTTGGAGCAAACATTCGTGTATGGAATTTAGGCAATGCCACTCTATTGAACTTTGAGCGACAAACACACTATGGTGACTCGATGAAAAGCGTTGACTGAGACAAACACGTTATTGTGACTCAATGAAGAGCACATACTAAAACAATTACTAGGCATGATATAACAGAACTCACAACTGACCCAAAAGCATAAAAAAGACTCAAGGTAGCTGATCATTCATAATGCCCCTAGTATTACTTATGCTCCCTTTAAAACTCAATTTCGATTCTTGTTTTGCTCAAGATAGAGATTCTACTGATAAGTTCAAGTATCAAAAATTGCTCCACTTGTTTATTCAAGTTAGTTCTTTCTTACCCAGCGCAAGTATATGATATGCATAGCAGTTGCTATACATCATGGATTGATGTGAAGCTGACAACGTAAATTGGGCAAGATGGTTGAGTCGAGACGAACAAAATGGATATGGTTGAGACCGAACTTCAGGATGAAGTTGCCTACGTATCCCAACAATGGAGATCAGGTCAACGTAGTTCATGGCTAAGGTTCACTTGGGTGTTGACACTCTCCTTTTGCGCTCTAACTTTTGCCAAAATCACCCTTTCAGGGTTTTTAACCTTGCAGGCTCTATTTATTTGATTTCTCATTTTTCATGCTCTAACTTTTTCCTAGGTCGCCATTTTAGGTTTTCGGCCTAGCGAGCCTATCAAGGATAGCGTTACAACATTTGCAGTGAATTTGATCAATAGTCATCCTTGCCCTAACACTAGAACTGGCTTTACCTTGATTTGAGATTGGTTCTTGATTCCCTTATGCATGTCCTCGTCTTTTCATTTGCTCCATTTTTAGAATTGGTTCTTCTTATGGTACTTCCTCGCATTGGCTTTCCCGAATTCAGACAAAAGTTCCCTTCACCACGGTTAATTGGGCTTCATTCCAGTGGATACCCCTGGATTGGCAGTTGACTTTTTTTCTTTTTCTTTTTTTTTTTTCCTTTTTTTTTCTTTTCTTTTTTTTTTCTTTTTGGTTTCTTTTATCCATTTCCTTTTGAAGTAATGAAAACACTAGGGGAAGAAATTCTATGATTGTGAGGTCTGAAAGTCGTCTTGTGATTTGCCAAAATGATCACCAAGGTGAAGAAAAACCCTAGGACAATGTAGAATACCCCGTACAATTTTGAATCTACCTTTACAAGTTTTGTTGAAGAAACAGCAGAAAAAACAGCTTAAACTTTTGAGATCATGAAGGACTTTGAGCCAGTAAGTCAGAATTTACTCAAACCATTTGGGGGATCCTTCTCAACACTCGCGCTTATTAACGAATCTCATTCAAAAACAAAAACTCAAAAACAAAGTCAAAGCCCTTTTCTATTCGTAAAAGCTCACACATGCATTCACTATAGGCACAATAAAATGATCAGAAACTTGACTCCCACTTTCTTATAAACATGAAAACCTGAGGGTACACGAGAGTGACTCAAAGGAAAAGACTTAACTAACGCAACAACGTAAGAAAAGACAAAAAATAAAACTCACAACATAACTATTTGCAAGACATAACTCAAAACAAAATAAGCATTTCTGAGACAAAAGAGGGTTTCCCTTCTCCAAGTCCATCTATAGAATTTCAAAAACAACTTCAAGTAGCCTACGAGAAGGTCTAGACTTGCCTTCAATTCAGTAATACTAACATCCACACCCAGAAGGATTGATTTCTAACTTTCAAATCGGGTCTCACAGATTGAATCTCACAATTACGTTGTACCTACACATCTTCTTGACCAAAAAAATTGTTGTTTCACACTGTGCCCCTAGTTTAGAAGGTACTTCCCAAGTGCTTTCGACAATCACCCTAGCTAAGATTGAGATTCATCATTCCAACCACCAGTGCTGGCATTACTGCTTCATCAAGCTTGAACTCGACCAGATCAAGTAAACTTTGCATCTCTTCAAAGATTTTATTCCTTTTGCTCAAATTAGAACCAGAAGATTCAGGAATGAACACAATGGGTTAGGCTCATTGGCTAGTATGATGTTGTGGCTAGGGTAATGGTTGGTTGTTGGCAAGTTGTGGATGAGTTTTATGTTATAGAGTGGCAATCTATTGCGGTCAGGGAGAGGGTTATTGACAGCTTTGGGATTTTCAGGTGGAGTGATGACCTTCTTGTCAATCAGGTCTTGAATTTTGTGGTGAAGGCGGAAGCAACGTTCAGTGTGATAACCGTACTGCTAATGGAATGTGCAATATTGGGTAGAGTCATGTGTAAGTGAGAGAGGATTAGGGAGAGGTCGAGGATTGAGTGGTTTAAGATACCCTTTCCCCATTAGTACCTTTAATGCACAGCTTAGGCTCATATGGAGTTGGGTAAAGGTTCATTTTTTAGAGGAGGAAGCATTAGGTTTAGAAACATTGGCAAATGGATTGGCGGGTGTTGGTCGAGTATTCATGGGCTTGGGAGTGGAATCAAGATGGGTGTTTTTGGTAAAGTATCCATTTCCATTGTTTGCCCCCTGATTCAAAATGCTCTCATCCTGAGTGACAAAAGTGTTATCCACAATCTTTACAACAACTTTAAACACTTGCTTAATGTCTTAATAGCCCTTTGACCTTTGACCTTCAATATCTTAATAGCCCACCGAAGTTGTGCATAGGGATCAATACTTGTCCCAGCTTTGTTCTTGCCATTTGTTTCTACTTGGCCAAGGGATTTGGTGGCTATATCGAAGCGAGGCCCATTTGTTGTTGATCTATCATCACCCAGACTTGAGATAGCTTCGGGTTGGCCCTTTTCAACTGTAGCTCACCCTAAGATTGGAAAGCTTTTTGACAAGAGCAAAACCCCAAATGTTAAATCTATCACTGTTTCTTGAATGTCTTCAATCATTCCTAATATCTCAGCAATAGTGGGTTTGGCCATTTGGCGCCCTTGATGTGTTCGAACCGGAGTGGGTACATCCATCATGCATAAGTCCATGCTTTCTGGAATGAATACCTCAAGCTTGGGTAAATAGGCTGGGGTGATGTATATACTGGGTTTGAAGGATGGAAGTAGTGTATGGATGAGGTTAAGGTGGGCAAGAGATACTTGGTCATGGATGGAAAGTAGGTTGGTGGTAACATTGGGGTCTTGAGGTAGGGCTATCGTCTAGTTATCAATGAGATTCTGAACCTCATGACAAAAACGGTAGCAACGATTGGTACCATGACCGCGCTGCTGATGGTACACACAATATTTGATGGGGTTATGTCTAGCAAAGGGTGGGTCAGGAAGAAGTTGAGGATCAGGGGCTTTGAGATACCCTTTTTCCATTAGGACTTTTAGTGCGCTGGTTAAGCTCATATGGAGGGGAGTGAAAGTTCTGCCTTGAGCTCGGGTTAGGCCGGCTATTTATGGGTTGGCATTGGCAAAAGGGTTGGCAGTTTTGGGAGTGGCAACAACGGTATTGATTTCAATGGGTTCAGGAATAGTGCTACCATTAGCATTGGTACTCCCGGAAAACACCCTCTTTGTTGGTTCGCTTGTTCTGGGGATAATCCCTCTATTAAATGCACTCTCAATCTAAACCCCCAATTCATGCAAAATTTTCAAAGTGAATAGTGGAGCAACTGTTAACTTTTGTAACATATCAGGCTCAAGGTTCTGCACCACTATCCGAACTTGGTCCTTCTCAGAAGGTCGATTTGTCATTTGTGCTGCCTTTGCTCTCCATCTTGCAACAAATTCCACAAAAGGTTCTCCAGGATTCTGGTGGGTTGCTTCAAGCTCTTGAATGGTCATTTCAAGTTGGGTATTGTAAGAGAACTAATTGACAAACGCCTCAGCCAACTCTTCCCAGTTCTGCTTCACTGTATCCTCCAACTTGGTGTACCAAGTGGCTGCTACACTCGACAGGGTTCTTCCATATAGACAGAGTTTCTGAGGCTTAGTCAGACCCATCGGTTTCAAGACATCCAAGAAAAGCCGGATATATACCATATGATCTCCAGACCTGTCGAAATGGTCAATGTGTGGCATTTTGAATCTATCTAGAAGCCTTATGGCAGCCTTGGTGTACCCATCCTCAATGTTGGGAATGGAGTTAATTCCTTGTGCCTTTTTGAACTACTCCTTAAGGTTAACAATTTTTAACGAGATCGAGTCGAGATCATTAATGTCAAGGGGATAAAGCCCCTCATTAGGCAGCACCAAGGGTCTAAAAACTTGAGTTTGAGCCAATCCTTCTCGGGGATCCGGACCTTGCAAATCTTCAGTTGGTGGAGGTGGATCAAAGTTCGATTGGGGGCCCGAGACTGGATGTGTTGTAGATGCCCCAGATGGGTGTTGCATTTCAGTATTGTTCTCATCTTGCATAGCAATTCCCTGGTTTAATGCCACTGTCATGGCGATAACTTTTTCTGGACTCTGTGTCATCACGGGTCTGCTGTGTTTGGTAATCGAGGAAATGGATGGGTGTAAGCTAAGAGCTGACTAACAAGGATTTTGATCCGGTTATATTTGATGTATCTGAACTGGATTAGTCTAAAGTGGTTTGACTGGATTGGGATTTTTCAGAATGGATCTTTCGATAGTGGGTAGATCTTTTATGAGTTAGCCTTTGCGGATCAGATGGACTTGACCTTTGCTAAGTGGGTTTTTTCTGGGATTGGATAAACTGTGATGGGTTGTGGCTTTCGAGGTTGGATTGGGCTTGGCCTTTGCTGAGTTGGGTATTTCTCTTTCTTTAGCTCAAACAAACCTAGCATTAAGAACAAAATGCCCCATCAGATCAGGATACCGAGTATGCCAATCAAAGCAAAGCAAAGCAAAGATACAATTTTTTTGGTCCTAATTCTAGTTTTACTAAAAATTCACCCATATCAAACACAAACTCCTAGATTTTGACCCAAATTTTGATTCTGATATGACCCTCAAGTTTGAAACGAATCACCTCAAGATGAAGACTCTCCCAGGATTGCATCACACACTTCCAAAGATTTCATATTTTGCACAAAAGCATTCAAAACACCCCTATGAGAGGATAGGGTTTCCCTGTCCTATCTTTTGGAGTGATCTACAGCTTTACTATTCAAACTAGTGGTATCACATCATCCTGTATATGGGAGAGCATCATGTCCTAGTTTGGAATAGTCTCTATGGCTTTACTAGATGCAGCTAGGCCAAATGGTCAAAGGAGTACCTTAGCAAGACTACCTAATATACCTCTCGCATCTAATACTGAGAAGTGAAAGGAGGATCAAACGGTATAGCGATAGTCTAGATCCAAAGGTTGTGTTCCCAACATGGCAGAGCCCACGACCGGTCAGCCTTTTGGCAAGCCTTTTGGGTGAGCTTCCAGCAAACCGTCCAAGAATAACAAATGGCAAACACAAAGACTTAAGTGCACCAATACAAATGAAATACAAAGAACATATAAGTGTAGATAAAATTTCATATCATAAAGTTCAAGTCAAGTTCCCTAAATTCCCCAAAAGAGTCACTAGAAACTATAGCTCAACTTTTCTGCGCCCCCTTTCAGAATACGAATAAGCCCTACAGTATTGGACTCCCGCGGTTCTGAATCTGATCTCCCAAGTGCAATATGAAATAGATAATCAGCAAAGAGTCTCAATCTGGCAAATCTTTTTGGAAAATCAATTTTAAATCAAAAAAAAATGCCAAAAATGGACAACTTTGCTAGATACAGAGTCGCCACCTAAATATTTTTTGAAAAATTTAGAAAACCGATGACTCGTGCCAAAGGCCACGTGTCCGTCATCACCAAGATTTTCTCGGCTCGGGAACTTAGGCACAACAGGGGAAGGTCATGAATTGAGCACTCCCGCTCGCCCGATCAAAGATCGACCTCTACTAATCGTGATATGAATCTTATTTACATTATATGCTCTTGTTCCGATTATTAGGCTAGCGTTTACTATGTGATGCACACACACACAAGTATAAACTAAATTGCAATAATTGGAACATCTTGATTCATGTTTGTTTGCAAAATCGTTTCGAATGTGTACCACTTGAAAAAATGATCGCATATAAACATTACTCAAATTATTCCAATTCAAGCAATTAGCCTTCATCCACAGGCATTTAAGAGTTATAGCAATTAAGCATTTAGCCTCATGGCAAGCATGGTAAACATAGCAACATCAACATGCAATATGCTAAAACGAGTAAAGACTCACCTAGTACTCCAAGCCAAGAATGGTGATAGAGTTAGAAGAATGCCTGATTCTAATTTACACAATATGACTAATGCAACAAATACGACATGCAATTTACTAGGCTCGGATACTAATATGGCATATGAATCAATTTGATAGCATACGATCCAAGCACGTATTCAAAAAATGTTTTATTAACAATGCAAGTTAGAATGATGAACCGAGTCTCAGCGCATGCAATACAAGTGGATGCAAGCATGAGAAATGCTAAACAAAACATGACGCCCTAAAACTGACCATCATAAAAGGGAGAAAGGCGTGGGATTGGAAGACATACACGTTATTACAACATTACGCTCTCACGAAGGAGAGTCCGAATGAACTAACTAGCTAACTAATTATTACAAAACAAATGAAATTAGTTAAACTACTTAACTAATTATTACAAAACGAATTAACTAATTAACTAAACTAGCTAATTATTACAACAAATTTTTAAACTAAACAGGCACAATATGCGAGGAATGCTCATGCACGTTCTCAGTTTCTACCCGAAAAAGCCATTGTTTTACTTCCAGTAGGTCTCTGTTGCATAGTAAAACACTTACACTTTTGTCCACCTCCAGAATAGCTTTGCTCTACTCAAAAAACACACTGCTAGATTTTGCAATTGTGGCCGGCCGGCCAGGGGTTAGGGCCTGTCGGCCATTGTTGCAGGATTCATCTTGCTACAACAGAGAACAAACAGAGCATGCATAGGGTATTCTCAAGGGTTGTTTGCACAACTCACCCCTCATTATCATGAACAAATAAAATGAGGAACAAAACTTAGCCCACAAACCACTAACCCAAGCAATTTTATTGCATAATGGCTTATGAACCAAAATGTGCAAGTTCAATAAATGCAACAAGACAAGACTCAAACCTTCTCCCTTTCATGAATTGATCAAGGGAAGTGGTGACCTTGGAAACTTGAACCATTTCATCACTAATGAGTATGAAATGCCTCAAGTTTCCATGTGTTCAATTAACATCCAATTGAACACAAAATCAATTATTATCTTTCACCATTTTTAGCCCCAATTTTATTACTGCATTTTGGATTACCATCCATTCTTTAATAAATTGAGTCCAAGGGGTGAATTTAAGTCCTCTAATGGAAAGAGGGCTCAAATCAAGAGTTGCTTTGGGCATGAAGGAGACATCATATTGTTGGTAATAAACCCCAAAGGGATTAAATCATTAAGCATGACATCTCAATCTCATGCTTAAACAAACAAGTTGTTTGAAACCACTTTCAAAGAAAAACAAAAGCCAAGAAAGGTAGGAGGTTGCAGAGGTGATTAAGAGTGATCACAAATATGGAAAGCCATAAATAAATGCAATCAACTCAAACAAGATGGTGTCTAAAGCCTAAAACACCAAACTCATGAGGACAATTACACTACAAGCATGCAATACAAAGCTCAAATGCAACAAACAGGTCTCAAACAATCCTAAAACATGCTGGAATTGAGCTAACAATAGCTAGAAAAATAAGTTAAAACATAGAGCATGTTAAGCTAGTAAACAAAGCATAAGGAGGGGAGGCTACCCCCTCCATTTTTGGACTTCAAAACATTATTTTAGCCACTGAATAGCTCTAAAAATCAGTGTTTAAAAGCTCAAAAAAAGATAGTGCTAAGGTAAGAAACACAAGGGAAAATGCCTTGAAAGCAAGGTGTAAAGAATGGTGAACCACCCCTCAACCTTTATTGGCCTTAAACTACAAGTTTCAACCCAAAAATATAGGTTTTAAAGAGCTTAAAAACAACAAGAAAAGATGGAAAACAAATGGTGTAGAGATGATACAAAAGCAAGAAATGGTATACCTCTTGAATAGGAATGCTTCTTTGAGTTATAAACCACTAATTTCACACTCTCAAGTGGTTCAATAGCTCAAATTCAAGCTGAAATCACCTCAGCAAGAAACTCTCGAGGTTTGGTTTAGAGTGTTTAGGCAAAGTCTATGCAAGTAGAAAGGGAGATGGAGAATTGTAGAGAGAAAGAGGTATAGAGAGAGAGGAATTTTTCAAAATTATTTCCTCACTCCTAAATGTTTCTAACCTTAAAATAATGAGGGAAGGTCATCCATATATAGAAACAGATGAACCTCAGTTGAAAATATCAAAAAAGAGATAGCTGGAGCTTTGTGGAAACAACTGGCAAAAATATCTGGGTTTTACAGTAGTGGCCGGCAGGCCAACAGTGGTGGCCGAGAGGCCAGAAATGGTGGCCTACTATCCACAAATGTTGACTACCGACCACCTACTAGCCACAAAAAAATCTGCTTTCAGGCCTGACTTCAAATGGGCATATCTCCCTCATCCGAACTCAGTTTTAGGTCATTATTGAGTTTAAATTGAAGCTCTGAAAGTTTACTTTCCAATGAAGATGGGCTCACATTAAATTCTAAGTGTACAAAGAGATATGCCTATTTTAGTGAAGGTTGCTCATTTCTATCTTTATCGGATGGATGTCTAACTTCAAATGACCATATCTCCCTCATCCAAACTCGGCTTTAGGAAATTATTGAGTCTAAAATGAAGCCCCATAAGTCCATTTTCCAATGGTGGTGGCCTCACAACTGAAGTCTAAGTGTGCATAGAGATAGGCCTAATTTAGTGAAGGCTGCTCAGTTCTCTCTTAACGGTTTCATGCCCAACTTCTTCCCCAACTAGTTTTCTTCCCTCTCCTCCTATTTTCTTCAACTCCAAACCTATAAATAAGAGGTTTAAAAGATTTTTCAAAGAGTTCACCTCTCTTCCATTTATTTCCACTTTATCCTTGCTCAGTTTACCGAAAAGTGTAATTTTTAACGAAATGCGAGCCTCGGAACATCGTAGAAACATTTTCAAAAAATATTTTGAAAGAGAGAGTTTTAAGGTCTAAAATAGTTTTGGTCAAAATAGTTTTGGTCAAAAATGGTGTGTAAGGTTGGGATTTAGAAGCTCTTCTTGCTGAAAAAATTGAACATTTACACAGCATAACTTTCATCATCGAGTGATCAATCAGTGACGCCCAAGTCTTAAGGGCGGTCAAAAATGAGGTATCTGCAGCACCGCGATGGATACAAGCCGGTATACCGCTGAGATTGAAAATCACAGGAGAATCGGCCAAGTCCTAGTACGTATCAATCTGTAACCGTTACACGAGCCGTTACACAAGTCGTGACGGACCAATACTAACCGGTTCTGATAGGTACGTGAAAGAAAAAGCTGAAAAACCTATGACATAATTTTTAAAATTTCATCGCCGCAACACCCAATTCCCGATACATACCGATCGATACTGCCGATACCGATACTCTACGGTCAATACCGTTACATTACCCGATACTGCGATTTAGAACCATTTGTTGCTTGCTTTTCGTACTCATTTCAGATACGACTAGCCCTACAGTTCGGACTCCCGTGGTTCTGAATCTGATTTCACAAGTGCAATGTGAAATAGATAAACATAAATGAGTCCAAATCCGGAAAAAAAAAATTTAGAAAATCAATGTTATTAAATGCCAAAAATGGACTGTTTTGCCAGATTTCAGAATTACCACCTAAATATTTTTGAAAAATTTATGAAACACGTGACTCGTGCCAAATCCATTAGTCCGTCATCACCGAAGTGTCTTGGCTCGAGAACTTAGGTATGAGAAAGGAAGGTCATGAATTGAGCACCTCCCATAACCGATCAAAGATCGACCTCTACTAATCATGATGTGATTCTTATTTACATTATATGCTCTTGTTCCAGTTTATTATGCTATCTTTACTATGTGTTGTCAAACAAGTATAAACTAATTCACAAAAGCTGGAACGCTTTGATTTCATGCTTGTTTAAAAAGTGTTTGAATATGTACCACTTTAAAAAGTGATCTCATATGTACATTCATCAAGTTATCCCAACGTAAGTGAAAAGACTCCATCCACAGGCATGCAAGAGATATATCAACTAAGCACTTAGCCTTGTAGTAAACATGCTCGATATGGAAACACTAACATACATGCAATATGCTACAGCGAAAACGCTCACCTAGTACTCAATTGTGGCAAGCTAAAATGGAAGAGAAATAGTTAGAAAAATGCATGATCCTAACGATGCAAATGACTAATGCAACACATACAACATGTAATTTAATAGGCTCAGCTACTAGCATGGTATGTGAGTCAATTCAAGGCATGCAAGAGAGCACGTATTCGAATAAAGAATTTTGAAATTGATATTGGTTAGTATGATAAGCCGAACCCTAATGCATGCAAGACGAATAGATGCAAGTCATGGAAAATGCTAAGGAAAATATGATGCTACCATTATAAGCGGGTAAATAAAAGGGAGAAAAAAAAATGGGGGTTGGAAGACATACACAATTATTACATATTTTGCCCTCGTGCAAGAGGGTTCAAAATGTCCAAGTGTCTGAATTAAATTAACTACTACAAATTCAAATGAATAATAAATAACTAACTAGCTATCTAAATAATTACAAGAATGATAGTATAACAATAAGAATTACAACACTAATTACAACAATATAATATTACCACAATAAGTACAATAATAATAATTACAACAATAATTACAATAATAATATGAAAATTAATACTACAACATTAATGTATATAAAAATGCACAAGGATCGTATTCGCTTCAATGAAGACTGTTTGTAGAAACTGTTCTGTCTACCCCATATGCAACTGCTCTGTTTCACCCTCGTCCACTGCCTCCTGTTTCTGCCAAAAGTACTCTGCTTACCAAACATTGGAGCCCGACTGGCCTCCAAAAAGGCCTGACCGAGTCCAAACAAGTCCAACCGTGCCCTATTTTCTTGCAGAAAAATATTTTTGTGCTCTGAGGTGAAAACAGTGCAGACAAAGCCTTTCTAAGCCATGTTTGTCCCTTCTGTCTTTCTCTATCATGGGGAAACTCAAGAAAAGAACGAATTTGGTTCAAAACTATCAATGGTCGCAAATTGATAGCGTGATGGTTTTGGACGCATTTGGACAAAAATGACTAAATGCAATGAAAGACGACCACCCCATCCTCTTATCATGTAATTAGCTCAAAGAGGAAGGTAGACGCGCCTCAAGATTCATCAAAACATCATGAATTGATATGTGATGACTCTTGACGTGATAGATTCAACATAACGTCCGGCCGAACTCAACTAATTTTATTACTCTTCTTTATGCTGGTTTCATTGATTTTAAGCCAATTTTATTAGTCTTTTTTTACTTACCTTTCTATTCTTTAATCATTTTGTCCCAAAGTGATATTTAAGTCCACTAAATGAAGAGAAATGCCAAACGAGAAGTGATCCTTAGTATGAAACAAAGACTATGACTCAACGATGAACCTTCGAAGAGATTAAGCCATTGAGCATAAGAGGTCTCTTTCTCATGCCTTGAATAACAATCAATCGCTTGAAACAACTCTCAAACAAAGAAAACCAAGAAAGGAGAAAGGATGCAGAGATGATTATGCAAGATTGATTATTGCAAAGGTGGGACTCTTTACATGAAAACTAGATAAAGAAAGCTATCAACTCGAATGATGCGGTGTCTAAGGCCTAAAAAATCGAAACCATGAAGGCTTACAACACAAAAAGCAAAGTATTCAAAGCATAAACTAATTAAATGAATTAAACATCTCCTAAAACCAAAAAAAAATAGTGATAAAAGAGCCCCAAAAACAAGCTGAAAATAGTTTGAAAAGCTAGAAAAAGTAAACAAAGATTAAAGAGAATAAAGCTAGTAAACAAGCCTACGGAAGGATGGCTAAACCCTTCACTTTTTACAACTTCGAATCACATACTTTAGCTTTTGAAAATAGTCCAAAAACTGCCCAAAAACAGTGGCTAAAATCATGTTAAAAGAGCACAAAAGATAGGAAAAAATAAAGAGATACAAAACTAGTAAACAAGACTAAGGAGGGGTGGCTAACCCCTCCACTTTTGGAACTTCAAAACCATGTTTTCCAGCTTTTTTAAGCTCTAAAAATCAGTATATAAAGACAAGAAAAATAGAGGAAAAGAGTAGAAGAAAATTAAAGAAGAAGGTGCAAAATTATACCTTTTGAAAAGAGAGGTAAGCTCTTAGTTAACAAACTTGATTCCAACACCCTCAAGTTTCTGAAATTAACTTTGAAAATTCAATAAAAGGCTTCAAGAACAAGCTCCAATGGTGTATGTATTGTATATTTATAGCTAAAAGGTGATATGAAGTCAAAGAGGCATTTGGAAAGAAGATGGATGGTCTTAGCTCTCAAAAACCTTCAAAGTCTTTGGAAATATTTCCTAAACCTCTAGGTTCAGAAAATATGTTTTGAAAAATCTACAAGAAAGCTTCAAATCCAAGCTTTAATGGTGTATGGATGGTGAAAGTTGATATAAAGAACAAAAGAAGCTTAAAGGTCCAAGGATAACTCATCAATGTCTAAGCCTCTTGGAAGGTTTTTCTAACCTTAAAATCTGAAGTGGGAGGTCCTATTTATAGAATTTGAGCCAATCTTGTCGAAAATATCTTCAAACAAAGCCAGCTGTCCAATTCTCGACAACTGTTCTATTTGGCGCTAATGAGACCCGGTCGGGCCTAAAAACACATGATCGGGCCCAAAAATGAAAAGCCGGGCCTAAAAAGGGACTTTGGACAAGTTTTCATTGAACCCCGACCGAGTCTAAACAACCCACGGCGGGGTCTAAACAAACCTGGCCGGGTCCAAAAATCTATTTTTCAAGCCCGACTTCAAACAGGCATATCTCCTTCATCCAGACTCGGTTTAAGCTGATTCTTGAGCCTTAATTGAAGCCCTAGAAATCTACTTTCCAATGGTAGTGGCCTCACATCTAAATTATAAGTGTACAAAGAGATATGCCTAATTTAGTGAAGGCTATTCATTTCTTTCTTAATTATTTGACGCTCAACCTTTTCCTAAACTAGATTTCTTCTTTTCCCTTCTATTTCTTTCAACTCCAAACCAATAAATAAGATGTTTTAAATATTTTTTAAAGAGTTCACCTCCCTTCCATTTATTTCCACTTTGTCCTTGCTCGGTTTACTGAAAAATGTAATGTTTTAAATGAAATCCGAGCCTCGAAACATCATAGAAACATTTGAAAAAATATTTTGAAAAAGAGGGTTTTAAGTTCTAAAATAGTTTGGCCAAAATGGGGTGTAAGGTTTGGGATTAGAGCTTGAATCCAAATTTCTTCGATAAGAATTCAAAAGATTGCACAATGTAACTTTCATCATCATGTGTTTGGAATAAAGCGCCTAAGTCTTAGGGGAGGTCAAAAATGGGGTGTCTACAGTTGCCCCTCTTTGACAGAGCTCGAATAGTCATGAAATGACGTGAGTGAATGTCAAAGCCGAAAGATAACCCATTTTGACAAGGCCATAAGACTTGGGCAAATAAACAAAATGCAGATACAGTTGGTTGAACCTGAGGGTTGCCTACATATCCCTTTGCAAGGAATCAAACCAACGTATTTCAAGGGCAGGATGCAAATGATACACAACGCAATGAAATAATCAAACCACAAGCAGTGCAAAACACATGAATACCATAAGGGAATAGAGATGCAAATCAAACTACATTTTATATAGAAAAAAAGTGGGCATGAGCCAAACGATGCCTACTATAGGCTAAGTGCCTACATCCTCAATATTGGCCTCAGTGCAGCATGGATACTTACACATAACAGAACCATGTTTTAAGGTGAAAAGGGTGCAAGCACATGCAAAACTATGTTTTTCATAGAAAGAGAAAGAGTACAAGTAATTGGGCGGTATGATATAAGTAAGGAATGATCTGCTGGGAAAAGATAACGATCCTAAATGCTGAATGCAACAAAACAAAGTATGATGCAATGGATCCAATGAATAAAAGGCATAGGTCAAACCACGTCTTACCTAGAAAAGGCATAGATACAAAACAAACCACGTCTAACACAAAAAAGGTGCCGACACCCTCAATACTTGTCTCAACGCAGCATGGGTACTTACACATAATAGAACCATGTTTCAATGAGGGAAAGGTATGAGCACATGCTAAACTAAACTTAATATGGAAATGATGCAGACGATAAAATGGTATGATGTAATGGATAAAATGGATAGTGTAGTAGATACATGCAATAGATGCCATATGCAATGCTATACGGGTAATAGATAATAAAATGTGATATAGCAGCTATGAAACGAAGCTTTTTTAGAAAGTACCTTACAGGGGCAATTGGTGATGACTCACCTTATGCTGCTAAGGATCTTCCTCTTCTTCTTGGTTTTAAGACTTCTTCCTCCATCTTGCGTTTCCAAAACACAGGTACTATTTTTCTCCCTAGCTATGTTTGCAGCTTTCCCTATTCTCCAACAAGGTGACAAACTAGGTTAGTTCAGTATCCAGAATTGAGACGTATACAAGCTACCTCAACCTATGGGGCTGCTATACAGATTTCAAGCCGAGGATACACCTCTGGGTATTTAAACCAGAATTTAGTCTCGAAAATTCTGAACCTTTGTGTTCTAGGCATCGCCATTCGAATTCTAGATTCCATCATCTTAGTTGATCTCCTAGGAACTCACAACAAACACAGTCAGGTGGCTATACCAAACCGCCTAAAGTCGTTCAGGCATGACAAACATCAAAGGAATTGCACCTTTAGAAGATTTAAGGTCTCTTAGACCCAATGAGTGCACAAGACAGTGCGAGTGAGGTGAATGCACAAGACAGTGCGAGTGAGGTGAATGCACAAAACGATGCTATTTGAATACATAAGACAGTGCGATGGGGAAATGCACAAAATAGTTCCATATAGGGTGAATGCACAAAACAATGTGATGTAAGGTGCACAAAACATTGCTATGAAAGTACACAAAACAGTGCAAACTCATTGTGCACAAAATAGTGCGATACAAAGTACACAAAATAGTGCGACACAAGGAGAATGCACAAAACAGTGTGATACAAAGTGCACAAAATAGTGCAAACTCAAGTTGCACAAAACAGTACGATACAAAGTGCATAAAACAGTGCTATATGGCATGAGACAGTATGGGTGCACAAAACAGTGCAACATAAGATGAATGCACAAAATAGTGTGATGCACGATGTACAAAATAGTGTGATGCAGGGTGCACAAAACAGTGCGATGCAAGGTGCACAAAACAATGTGAACAAAGTGAATTTGTAAAACAGTGTGATGCAAGGTGCACAAAACAGTGCGATGTGGATACACAACACAGTTCGAACTCAAAGTGCACAAAACAATGCGAACTCAAGGTGCACAAAATAGTGCGATACAAAGTGCACAAAACAGTGCGAGACAGGGTGCACAAAACAATGCGAGATAGGGTGCACAAAACAGTGCGATACAAGGAGAATGCAGAAAACAGTTCAATGGAGATGCACAACACAGTGCGAACTCAAAGTGCACAAAATAATGTGATACAAAATACACAAAACAGTGCGAGATATGCACAAAACAGTGCGATACAAAGTGAAAGATACATGGTATGTAGAGAGAAATAAGCAATACTCAGAGTAATGCATCAAGTACTTTATGAAATGAGTATAGGGCAACTTGCCACAATTTATTAAAATGTCATTAAAAAACCAAGGGAGGTAACCCAACAAAACTCTGTTATTATAGAACAAAATCAAGAGTAAAAGCAACCCACTAGGAAATTTAAATCAACCAGAGTGTATGAGCATGCATGCATAATTCAAAACATATGTATTAATCAGAGAAAAGATGGCAATCCCAAGAGAGCTTGGAAATGGTTGGAGATGACTTTTGAAAGCTAAATCATATTAGAATCATCATGGGGGTGAGCTACCCTAATCTAGGGAAAAATGCCAACGAGTGGCTTTGAGCTGACTGAGAGAAAGGTTGGGAAGGTTGGGTTTATGCCCCTTGTTCAATTGATGACCCAATCAAATATACTAAAAATTACCCCTAGTGTTCACTGGCCACCGGTTGGGTTCATCCTCCTTGTTTGATGGATGGCCCGATCAGATGTACTAAAAAGTGCCCCTAATGTCCAGTCACTGGCCACCTTTTCAACAATATGCAAGCACGTGTAATGAGGATCATCAGACTAGAACAGTTGCCAACCCATCAGACTCATGTTTCTCTTCTCTCCCAACATGTTGAGAACTTACTCCAGTTCTCTCCAAAGCAGTGACGGATTCCTCATATACACTTTGCAATGATCATGAATGTGATGCCCCTTGTATGGGCACTTTCAGTTTGTTTATGAATTCCACACATGGACTGGTTTTTTAGTTTGAAGCGAACATTCGTGTATGGAATTTTGACCATGCCACTCTATCAAGCTTAAGGTGACAGACAAGCTATGGTGACTCGATGAAGAGTGCTTTTGAACAGCAGACACGTTATGGTGACTCGATGAAGAGCGTAGACTGATACAAACACTAGGCACGACACAACAGGACTCACAACTGACTCGAAAACAGAAAAAGACTCAAGGTAACTGATCATTTATAGTGCCCCTAGTATTACTTATGCTCCTTTTAAAAATAAATTTTGCAAAGCCTGAGTTTCAATTCCTTTTTTGCTCAAGTTAGAGATTCTACTGATAAGTTCAGGTATTAAAAATTGCTCTACTTGTTAATTCAAGATAGTTCTTTCTTACCCAACGCAAGTATGTGATATGCACAACAGTTGGTAACGACATGAATTGGGTAAAATGATTAGGTTGAGATGGAAGAAATGGATATGGGATAGACCGAACTTCAAGATGAAGTTGCCTACGTATTCCAAGAATGGGAATCAGGTCAACGTAGTTCATGGTTGAGGTTCACTCGGGTGTTAACACTCTCCTTTTGTGCTCTAACTTTTACCAAAGTCGCCTCTTAGGATTTTCAACCTTGCGAGCTCTATTTGTTTGATTTATTATTTTTCATGCTCTAACTTTTGCCTTAGATCGCCATTTCGGGTTTTCGGCCTAGCGAGCCTCTCAAGGATAGCGTTACAACATTTGTGGTGAATAATCATCCTTGCCTTAACACTGGAACTGGTTTTACCTTGATTTGAGCTTAGTTCTCCATTCCTTATGCATGTCTTCTTCTTTTCTTTTGCTCCATTTACAAAGTTGGCTCTTCTTGCAATGTGTTACCTCCTCACATCGGTTTTCCCGAACTCAAACAAAAGTGACCTTCCTCATGGTTGATTGGATTTTATCCCAAGAATATCCCTAGCTTAATGGTTAACTTCTTTTCCCTTTTCTTTTTCTTTTTTTTTTTTCCTTTTTCCCTTTCTTTTCTTTTCCTTTTTTTACTTTTTTCTTTTTTCTTTTTTCTTTTCTTTTTTCTTTTCTTTTTTCTTTTTTTCTTCTTTTCTTTTGGTTTCTTTTATCCATTTCTTTGTGAAATAATGAAAACACCAAGGGGAGAAATTTTATGATGGTGAGGGCTGAAAGCCGCCTTGTGTTCGCCAAAATGATCGCCTAATGGCGAAGAGAATCCCCAGGACAATGTAGAATATCACGTACAATTCTGAATCTATCTTCGCAAGTTTTGTGAAAGAAACAGCAGAAAAAACAGCTTAAACTTTTGAGATCATGAAGGACTTTGCGCCGATAAGTCAGAATTCACTCAAACCATTTAGGGGATCCTTTTCAGCACTCGCGCTTATTAACATAATCTCATTCAAAAAAAAAATTCAAAGCTTTTCTATTTTTTGAAACGTCACACATGCATTACTATAGGCACAATAAAATAATCAGAAATTTGACTCGCGTTTTCTTATTGAAAACAACGAAGACCTGAGGGTACGCGAGAGCGACTCAAAGGAAAAGACTCAACTGATGCAACAATGTAAGAAAAGACAATGAAAATAAAACTCACAACTCAACTATTTATAAGAAAATAACTCAAAACAAAATTAGTACCCTTGAACAAAAGGGATTTTTACTTTCCAAGTCTATCTGCAAATTTCAAAAACAACTTCTAGTAGCCCATGAAAGGGTCCAAACCTGCCTTCAATTAGCAATGCTAACATTCACACCCAGTAGGATTGATTTCAGACTTTCAAACTGAATCTCACTAATTAAGCCTCACAATTACCCCGATTGTCCCCACACATCTTTTTGACCATGTTGGCTAAGGTCAAGGTTGGTTGTTGGCAAGCCATGGATGGAATTTATGCTATGGAATGGTCTATTACCATTAGGGAGAGGTTTATTGACAACTTTGGGATTTGCAGATGGGGTGATGACCTTATTGTCAATCAAGTCTTGAATTTCATGGAGAATGCGAAAGCAACGGTCTGTATGGGGACCGTACTGCTAATAGAATGTGCAATATTGGGTAGGGTCATGTCTAGGTCAGAGAGAATTAGGGAGAGGTCAAGGGTTAAGCGGTTTAAGATATCCTTTCTCTATCAGTACCGTCAAGGCAAGGGTTGGGCTGATATGGAGATGAACAAAGGTTCGTTTTTGGGAGGAGGAAGCATCAGGTTTAGAAATATTGGCAAATGGGTTGGCGGGTATTGGCTGGGTATTCATGGGCTTAGGATTGGAATCAGGATGGGTGTTTTTGGTAAAGCGTCCATTTTCATTGTTTACCCCCTAATTCAAAATGCTCTTATCTTAAGCGATAAAAGCGTCATCCGCAGTCTTTGCAACAATTGCGAGTACTTCTTGCTTGTTCAACCCTTTGACCTTCAAAGTCTCAATAGCACACTGAAGATATACATAAGGATCAATACTTGTCCTGGCCTTGTTCTTGCCACTTGCTTCTGCTTGGCCAAGGGATCGGGTGGCTATATCGAAGCGAGGCCCAACTTTTGTTGATATGTCATCACCCAAACTTGAGATAGCTTTGGGTTGGCCCTTTCCAACTACAGCTCACCCCAAGATTGGGGAGCTTTTTAACGAGATCGAAACCCCAAATGTTAAATCTGTCACCATTTCTTGAAGGTCTTCAATCATTCCTAACATCTTAGTAGTAGTGGGTTCAACCATTTGGCGCTTTTAGCGTACCCGAACCGGATTGGTTGCACAAATCATACTTTCAACCATGAACACCTTTGGCTTAAGTAGATGGGCTGGGGTGATGTACATGTTGGGGTTGAAAGTAAGTGGTAGTGTATGGATGAGGTTAGATAAGGAGGAGGTACTTGGTTGTGGATGAGAAGTGGATTAGTGGTAACATTGGGTTCTTGGGGTAGAGCTATTGTCTGGTTATCAATAAGATTTTGAACCTCATGACGAAGGCGGGAGCAATGATCAGTGCCATGATCGCACTGCTAATAATATGCGCAATATTTGGTGGGGTTATATCTAACAGGGAGTGGGTCCGGAAGAGGTTGGGATAAAGGGGTTTGAGATACCCTCTTTCTATCAGGACTTTTAGTGTGCTAGTTAGGCTCATATAGAGGGAGATGAAAGTTCTATCTTGAGCTTGGGTTAGGCTAGCTGTTTGTGGGTTAGTATTGGCAAAAAGGTCGGTAGTTTTGGGATTGGTGGCGATGGTATTGATTGTAGTGGGTTCGGGAATAGTGTTACTGCTGGCATTGGTACTCTGAGAAAACACCTTTCTTGTTGGTTCATTTGTTCTTGGAAGGATCCCTTCGTTAAATGCACTCTTAATATGAATCCCTAATTCATGCAAAATTTTTAAAGTGAATAATGAAGTGACTATTAACTTTTGTAACATATCAGGGTCAAGGTTCTAAACCATTATCCGTACTTGGTCCCTCTCAGAAGGTCGATCTGTCATTTGTGCTGCCTTTGCTCTCCATCTTGCAATAAATTCCATAAAAGGTTTTTTATAATTCTAGTGGGTTGCTTCAAGCTCTTGGGTGGTCATTTCAATTTGGGTATTATAAGAATACTGATTGACAAACGCCTCAGCCAAATCTTCTCAGTTCTATTTCACTTTATCCTCCAACTTGGCGTACCAAATGGTTGCTATACCCAACAGGGTTCTTCCATACAAAGAGAGTTTCTAAGGCGTAGTTAGACCCATCAGTTTCAGAACGTCCAAAAAAAGTCGGATATGTACCATAGAATCGCCAGACCCGTCAAAACGATCAATGTGTGGCATTTTGAATCTGTTTGAAAGCCTTACGGCAACCATGGTGTACCCATCCTCAATGTCTGGAATGGAGCTAATTCCCTATGCCTTTTTGAATTGTTTCTCAAGGTTAGCAATTTTCAGCAAGGTCGAGTCGAGATCATTAATATCAAGGGAAAAAAGCCCCCTCATTAGGCTGCACCAGGGGTCTGAAAACTTGAGCTTGAGCCAACCTTTCTCAAGAATCTGGACTTTGCAAACCTTCAGTTGGCAGAAATGGGTCAAAGTTCGGGTGGGGGCCCAGGACTAGATGTGTGGTAAATGTTCCAGATGGGCGTTGTATTTCAGCAATGGTCTCTTCCTGCATGGCAATTACCTAGTTTAGGGTCGTTATCATGGCCATAACTTTTTCTAGACTCTGTGTCATCACGAGTCTACTGAGTTGCCAATTTGGGAAATGGATTGGTGTAAGCTAAGAGCTGACTAACAAGGATTTCGATCTAGTTATACTAGATGTATCTGAACTAGATTAGTCTAGACAAGTTTGACTAGATTAGGCTTTTTTAGAATGAGCCTTTTGGCATTAGATGGATTTTTTCTTTTGGCCTTTGGGGATCAAATGGACTGGACCTTTGCTAAGTGGATTTTTTTCTGGGATTAGATGGACTGAGATGGGTTAAGGCTTTCCAGGTCAGATTGGGCTTGGTCTTTGCTGAATTGGGTACTACTCTTTCTTTGGCTCAGACAAATCTAGCATTAAAACCAAATGTCCCATCAGATCGGGATACCGGGTATGCTAGTTAAAACAAAGCAAGATATAATTTTGGGCCACAATTCTGGTTTTGCTAAAAATTCACCCACATCAAACACAAACCCTTGGATTTCGACTCAAATTCTGATTCTGATATAACTCTCAAGTTTTAAAAAGAATCGCCTCAAGATTAAGACTCTTCAAGGATTGCATCACACACTTCCAAAGATTTCACATTTTGCACAAAAGCATTCAAAACACCCCTATGAAAGGTTATGGTTTCCCTGTCTTAGGTTTGGAGTGATCTACAGCTTTACTATTAAAAACAAACAGTATCACAACATCCTAAAAAAATGGGAGAACATCCTGCCTAGTTTGAATGGTCGCTAGAGCTCACTACATGCACTAGGCTGATTGGTCCAAAAGGATGCCTTAGTAGGATTACCTAATATACCTCTCACAACTAACACCGAGAAGTGAAAGGAGGATCAAGGGATACAACAATAATCCATATCCAAGGGTTATATTTCCAACATGGCAGAGCCCATGACCGACTAGCCTTTTGGCAAGCTTTTTAGGCAAGCCTCTGGCAAGCCGTCTAGGAATAGCAGATGAAAAACACATTGACTTAAAGTAACAAATGCAAATGCAATGCAAACAACATATATATGTAGATAAAAACATCACATCATGAAGTTCAAGTCAAGTTCTCTAAGTCCCCAGTAGAGTTGCCAGAAACTGTAGCTTGCTTTTCGTGCTCCTTTCGAATACAACTAGCCCTACAGTTCGAACTCCCATGATTCTGAATCTGATTCTACAAGTGCAATATGAAATAGATAAACACAAATGAGTCCAAATCCAACAAATGGTTTTTGAAAAATCAATGTTATTAAATGCCAAAAATGGACTGCTTTGCCAGATTTCAGAGTCGCCAGCTAAATATTTTGGAAAAATTTAGGAAACCTGTGACTCGTGCCAAAGGCCATTAGTTCGTTATCACCAAAGTGTCTTAGGTCAGGAACTTAGGTATGAGAGAGAAAGGTCATGAATTGAGCGCCTCCTTCACCCAATCAAAGATCGGCCTCTACTAATCATGATGTGATTCTTATTTACATTATTCCGATTTATTATGCTATCTTTACTATATATTGTCAAATAAGTATAGACTAATTCACAAAAGTTGGAACGCTTCGATTTCATGCTTGTTTGAAAAGTGTTTGAATATGTACCACTTTAAAAAGTGATCTCATATGTACATTCATCAAGTTATCCCAACTTAAGCAAAAAGCCTCCATCCACAGACATTCAAGAGATATATCAACTAACAACTTACCCTCATGGTTAACATGCTCGATATGGCAATACTAACATACATGCAATATACTAAAGCAAAAATGCTCACATAGTACTCAATTGTGACAAGCTAAAATGGAAAAGAAATAGTTAGAAAAATGCATGATCCTAATGATGCAAATGACTAATGCAACACATACAACATGTAATTTAATAGACTCGGCTACTAGCATGGCATGTAAGTCAATTCAAGACATGCAAGAGAGCACATATTCGAATAAAGAATTTTGAAATTGACATTTGTTAGTATGATGAGCTGAACCCTAATGCATGCAAGACGAATGGATGCAAGTCATGGAAAACGCTAAGGAAAATATGATGCTACCATTATAAGCGGGTAAATGAAAGGGAGAAAGAAATGGGGATTGGAAGACATACACAATTATTTTATATTTTTCCCTCGTGCAGGAGGGCTCAAAATGTCCAAGTGTCTGAATTAAATTAACTACCACAAATTCAAATGAATAATAAATAACTAACTAGCTATCTAAATTATTACAACAAGGATAGTATCACAATAAGAATTACAACACTAATTACAACAATATAATATTGCCACAATAAGTACAATAATAATAATTACAACAATAATTACAATAATAAAATGAACATTAATACTACAACATTAACGTATATAAAAAATGCACAAGGATCATATGCGCTTCAATGAAGACCGTTTGCAGAAACTGCTTTTTCTGCCCCATGTGCAACTGCTCTATTTCACCATCGACCACTGCCTCCTATTTCTGCCAAAAGTACTCTACTTACCAAATATTGGAGCCCGCTTGGGTCCAAACAAGTCCGGTCGTGCCCTATTTTCTTGTAGAAAAAATGTTTTTGTGCTCTGAGGCGAAAGCAGTGCAGACAGAGCCTTTCTAAGCCATGTTTATCCCTTTTGTCTTTATTTATCATGGGGAAACTCAAGAGAAGAACGAATTCGGTTCAAAACCATCAATGGTCGCAAATTGATAGCGTGATGGTTTTGGACACGTTTGGATAAAAATGACTAAATGCAATGAAAGACGACCACCCCTCCCTCCTATCATGTAATTAGCTCAAAGAGGGAGATAAATGCACCTCAAGATTCATCAAAATATCATAAATAGATATGTGATGACTCTTAACGTGATGGACTCGGCATAACGTCCGGTTGAACCCAACTAATTTTATTACTCTTCTTTATGTCGGTTTCATTGATTTTAAGCCAATTTTATTAGTCCGTTTTGACTTACCTTTCTATTCTTTAATCATTTTGTCCTAAAATGATATTTAAGTACACTAAATGAAGAGAAATGTCAAACAAGAACTGATCCTTAGCATGAAAGAGATATTGTGCCTTGACGATAAACCTCCGTAGATATTAAGCCATTAAGCATAAGTGGTCTCTTTCTCATGCCTTGAATAACAATCAATCGCTTGAAATAACTATCGAACAAAGAAAACCAAGAAATGAGGGAGTGTGCAGAGATGATTATGCAAGATTGATTATTACAAAAGTGGGACTCTTTACATGAAAACTAGATAAAGAAAGCTATCAACTCGAATGATGTGGTGTCTAAGGCCTAAACAATCGAAACCATGAGGGCTTACAACACAACAAGCAAAGTATTCAAAGCATAAACTAATTAAATGAATTAAACAGCCCCTAAAACCAAAAAAAACAGTGATAAAATAGCCTCAAAAACAAGCTGAAAATAGTTTGAAAAGCTAGAAAAAAGTAAGCAAAGATTAAAGAGAACAAAACTAGTAAGCAAGCCTAAGGAACGGTGGCTAACCCCTCCACTTTTTACAACTTCAAATCACATATTTTAGCCTCTGAAAATAGTCCAAAAATAGTCTAAAAACATCCTAAAAACAGTGGCTAAAATCATGTTAAAAGAGCACAAAACATAGGGAAAAACAAAAAGATACAAAACTAGTAAGCAAGACTAAGGAAGGGTGGCTAACCTCTCCACTTTTGGAACTTCTAAACCATGTTTTCCAGCCTTTTTAAGCTCTTAAAATCAATATATAAAGACAAGAAAAATAGAGGAAAAGAGTAGAAGAAGATTAAAGAAGAAGGTGCAAAATTATACCTTTTGAAAAGAGAGGTAAGCTCTTAGTTAACAAACTTGATTCCAACACCCTCAAATTTCTGAAATTAGCTTTGAAAATTCAACAAAAAGCTTCAAGAACAAGCTCTAATGGTGTATGTATTATGTATTTATAGCTAAAAGGTGATATGAAGTCAATGAGGCGTTTGAAAGGAAGATGGATGGTCTTAGCTCTCAAAAACCTTCAAAGTCTTTGGAAATATTTCCTAGTCCTCTAGGTTCAGAAAATATGTTTTGAAAAATCTACAAGAAAGCTTCAAATCTAAGCTTTAATGGTGTATGGACAGTGAAAGTTGATATGAAGAACAAAAGAAGCTTGAAGGTCCAAAGATAACTTATCAATGTCTAAGCCTCTTGGAAGGTTTTTCTAACCTTAAAATTTGAAATGAGAGGTCCTATTTATAGAATTTGAGCCAATTTGGTCGAAAATATTTTAAAACAAAGCCAGGTGTCCAATTCTCGCCAGCTGTTCTGTTTGGCACTAATGAGACCCGATCGGGCCCAAAAACACACGGTCGATCCCAAAATTGAAAATTTGGGCCTAAAAAGGGACTTTGGACAAGTTTTCATTGAAACCCGGCCAGGTCCAAAAATCTACTTTTCAAGCTCGACTTCAAACAGGCATATCTCCCTCATCCAAACTTGATTTTTGGTGATTCTTGAGCCTAAATTGAAGCCCATAAGTCTACTTTCCAATGGTGATGGCCTCACATCTAAATTTAAAGTGTACAAAGAGATATGCCTAATTTAGTAAAAACTGTTCATTTCTTTCTTAACAGTTTGACGCTTAACCTTTTCCTAAACAAATTTTTTTCCCTCCCCTCCTATATCCTTAAACTCCAAGCCTATAAATAAGATGTTTTTAAATATTTTTTTAAAAGTTCACCTCCCTTTCATTTATTTCCATTTTGTCCTTGCTTGGTTTACCGAAAAGTGTAATATTTTAAACAAAATGCGAGCCTCGAAGCATCGTAGAAATATTTGGAAAAATGTTTTGAGAAAGAGGGTTTTAAGATCTAAAATATTTTTGCCAAAATGGGGTGCAAGGTTTTGGATTAGACTTTGAATCCAAATTTCTTTGCTGAGAATTCAAAAGATTGCACAGTATAACTTTCATCATCGGATGTTTGGAATAAAGCACTCAAGTCTTACGGACAGTCAAAAATGGAGTGTCTACACATGGTAGGTGGGTATGTCGTGAGTAGACTATAGTGAGAGAAAGTTTGGAGCAAGCACTAGAGGAAGAACAAAAAAGATGATGAAGATAAGGTCATAAAAATTTAAATAAGGGCACTAGAGTAATTTTGTTATTAAATTCCATAAGCTAATTTACGATTGAGCATCACGCGCTGTTAGAGATAACAGATTCTGTTAATTTTACACATTACTCTAAACCACTAGATGTGTGTGTTTTTGGGTCAAATTAGAAGAGGATAAAGTGTAATTAATTCATTTTTTATGTATAAAAAGCATATAAAGAAAAGAGTAATATTATGAATTCACCCTAATCAATCTAGAAATTATGTAACATTTTTATCTTAAAATTCAAATTTATTTTACATATTAATCTCATATTATACAAATTAATTTTTATCACACAACCACGCATCTAAAATTTTGATGGATTTGGTGTAAAGAAAATTGCACTGAATGTGATGTTGGATAATTTTCACTGTATTTAAAAAATAAATTATGTTTGTATACTTAACAACAAATGGAATACAGAAGAAATAAAGGAAATGAGAGAGATTGTTTGATTACAAAAATCAAACTAGTAAATAAAAATAAATAAATAAAAATAAATTTTTATTTTCTTACAAAAACAAAATCAAAATCTGATATAAATAAATAATAAAACAGAAAATAAATTAACAGCTTACTTTATTAATTTCTTGAACAAAGTTTTGATCAAGTCCAGTATTTAACACTGTGTCCTTAAGACAGATTCATCCTCTCCACGGTGCTTTCAGATTGTGGACATCTATCTGCCACGATAAAGTAATCAATAGTGAATAGTAGCAGTACTACACACCATTCACACAACACACTAAGGTCATGTTTGTTTTAGGGAATTGGATTTTAGCATTCCATGACCTAGTCCTAGGAGGACTATAATTCATTTTATGTATCATATCATCTTAAAAAGTCAAGTTTAAAAAAAATTAGTCCCCAGACTTAATTGTTTAACCAAACATCGGATTAGTAATTTTATTGGACTATTAGTCCAATCCCAAGCTCATGTCCACCTAAACAAACATGGCCTAAGTGTTTACACTCTTTTTCACAAGGGAAATAATGCAGCAAAATGCAGAGAGAGCAAGCAGAATTTGGGACAAAAATTAGAGTGAAAAAAACCAAATGAGAGACTACCTATTTATAGATGGAATGGTGGCCTTTCAATTTAAATCCAACAGGTATGATACCTATTCGGACAGATCTGGTTTGATTTTCAAACAGATAGAAAACTCTTTTGGATTTGAACAAATTCGGATTTGTTGGACAGATATAGAACTGTACAGAAATTCTGAAGAGGTGCAAACAGATTTGAATTCAAAAATTGAAATTAAATTGGACAGATTTTATTTTACCAAAAAACAAAATTAAATTCAAATGTTTTTGGCCCAAAAAGATAGGTATTGGGCCGGACAAGCCCAACCCAACCTCACACCACGCACCCGTGCCCAAGCCCAAGCCCAAGCCCAGGCCCAGGCCCAGGCCAGCCCGCTCGACCGACCGGACAGACGAACGACGGCGACGTGCGCGTGTGTGTTTATTTTTTGGTCCAATAGGTCTAGCCCAATTTGCCCATAATCTCTCCCTTCTACAAACTCGAGGTGCCCTTTGGGGCCCTACCCAAGTTACAAACTCAAGCTTTATAAACCCATAATGGTTTTCCTACCAAACCAATGTGGGACAAGCCTTTATTTAAACCTTAAGGAATTTCCTCCAAACACTCCATTTTCATGGAGCTCACTTTGGCTTCAATTTCCTATTCACCCGATAATGGTTTCGAGCAACCAAATATACTACGTGAATCACAATGCGGCATAGAACGCGTTACCACTTAGACCCACCAAATTTGGCGCATGGGTCCCACCTAAAAATTAGACCAAAGTTGAGGAAAATTTCTGTTTTTTTTTTTTTCAAAACCATTTCTAACAATCCCTTACATGAATGGAATTTAATGACAATGAAAATGCAACAATATACAAAATTTTGTCGAAAGAGTATAAATTGAAAATATCTTACTTCAGGATAGGTAGCTTTCGGCCTTGAACCTTTCCTAATGATAGCCTATCGAACTTACTAGCTAACCAATGGACGCGATGTCTTGAATTGTTCAGTCGTTTGTGTAAGCTAAGACAATAGATTTCACACAAAATATCTTCTGACACATCGTGTTCTCACAGTTGTGTTCATTTTGGCCTTGAATGCTCCTGGTTGCTCATGAGTGCTTTCTAGAGAATTTAGCATCTTCATTCTCATAGAACCGGCCCTAGTTCGACACACATATAGATGATTCTTATTGTGAGTATCTCCTTATACTCGTCTTGATTTTTATGCCTAAATCAAGATATAAGTAATCATTAAAAGCAAAGCTTATCCTTAACCCCTGCATACAACATATGTTGTAGATATCACTCTCACCATAGGAATGGGTAGCGAAATTTAATCCCTTAGTGATTTCTAGCGAGCCACACATAACTTAGTTGTCCCTTTGAACTTAGTTCTTGTGATCTCCAGTCATATAAGTAGGGTTACCATTATGATGACTCTTATGTAATAGGCTTTAATCTCATCCCCCTTGATAAGCTACACACTTACTCTTTTGTCAAACCTTTTGTTAACGGATCTGCAATATTCTCTTTAGATTTTATATAATCTATTAAGATTATTCCATTTGAGGCAATTGCCTTACGGTATTATGTTGATGATAAATATGTCGTGACTTACCATTATACATATGATTTTGTGCCCTACTTATTGCAGATTGACTATGACAGTGAATGCAAATAGCTGGCACAAGGTTTAGCCACATTGGAATGTCTTCTAAGAAATGACGAAGCCATTTTGCTTCTTCTCCTGCTTTGTCTAAAGCAATGAACTCAGATTCCATTGTGGATCGTGCGATGCATGTTCGTTTCGTGGATTTCTAAGAAACAGCAACACCTCCCAGAGTAAAGACATATCCACTAGTGGATTTTGAATCTTTAATATCCGATATCCAATTGGCATCACAATAACCTTCTAATAATGCAAGATATCGAGTAAAGTTCAAACCACGATCACGGGTAAATCTTAGATATCTAAGAACTCGAATGATCATTTTCCAATGGTCTTCTCCGGGATTACTAGTATACCTACTCAATTTATTGACAGCATAAGCTATATCAGGACAAGTACAATTCATTAGGTACATTAGGCTTCCAATGATTTGGGAGTATTTTAACTGAGACATCGCATCACCTTTATTTTTTGATAAATAAAGACTGATGTCTACAGGTGTTCTAGCTACATTCATATCATCTTTGATAAATTCACCAAGAATTTTCTCAATATAATGAGATTGAGATAATGCATACCCATCAGATGTTTTAGTAATTTTCATTCCTAATATAACATCTGCGACCCCATATCTTTCATATCAAATCTTTTGTTCAGCATTTACTTAGTTGATTTGATTATGTTTTGACTGCTTCCAATGATAAGCATGTTATCCACATAAACACAAACTATGACATATCATTAGTCAATGTTTTTAACATAGATGCACTTGTCACATTTGTTTATCTTAAAGCCATTAGTAAGCATAGCATGATAGGCGCTTGTTTTAATCCATAAAGAGATTTTATAAGCCGATAAACTTTCTTTTCTTGTCCTGGGACTACAACCCCTTTGTAACATGCCCGGGGGGTACCCACGCGCGTTAAACAGTTCGGACTCCCGAGATCTCTTTGATCTAGTCTCACGAGTGCAATGTGAAACGTAGACGAGAGTCTAGATTTGGCAACTTTTATTGAAAATCCATTTTATTGCAATTTTGTCAAAAATGGACCGCATCATCAGATTTCAGAGTCGTCACCTAATATTTTAGGAAATTAGGAAACCCATGACTCGTGCCAAGGCCACTGTTCATTGTAACCAAGGATGCTTGGCTCGGAACCTTAGGTATGAGAGGGGAAGGTCAATAATGAGCACCCCCACTCACCCGATCAAAAGATTGGCCTCTACTAAACCATGATATGACTTTTTATTTTCTTTATATGTTTATGTTCTGATTATTGAATAAATCCTAAAATTTACTATGTGAAGCATACAAGTATAGACTAGTTTGCTCAAATTAGAACAATTCAACTTCATGTTTGTTTTTCGAAAAGGGTTTGAATTTGCCACTTGACCAAGTGGGCTTAAAGTTTGTGAATTTGCCACTACAAAGTGGGCTTAAAACATACAATCTTTGAATCATTCCAATTTAAGTAACAAGCCTTCATCCACAGGCATTCATACAGTTATATCAAGTAAGCAAGTAGCCACATGGTAGGATACTTGAACATAGTAAGAAAAACACGCACAAACGGGATGCTAAAGCATAAAAACTTACATATTTACCAACGTCCCACGAACAGCTACAAAACAAAGTTAGTAAAACATGCATGATCTTATATACAAAATCCTAATGCAATTCACTCATGAGATGCAACTAAAAATTTGGCTTCTAAGATATGATATGTGAATCATCTCAAGAACATGAGGTAGCGCACATAATCACATACGAATTGATTAAATCCACAAATGCAAACTTAGCCGAATCAAGATACATGAAACATGGATGCAAAGCATAAATATGATGAAAAATAAATATGATGTTTATGTACAAATAAAGAAAGCAAGTAAAAGAACGGGATAGAAATAAGCGGGTGTAACAAGCCCGCGGGGGACCTCGTTACAGTTCGGACTCGATTTTGTTGCGGTTCCAAATCTTGAACCAAAGAGTCCAAATTTTGAAGAAATTTTGAAAGAAGTGCCAAACATGGAGTCGACACGTAAATATGTTAAAATGGGAACTTTAGGAACCCCTGACTCGGTGCCAAAAGGCCACGTGTCCGTCATCACCAAAGTTGGCTCGAACTCCTCTACTAACATGATATCTGTTTTTGAAAACTTTGTGCGTTCTTATTCGGTTATTAGCCTAGGTTACTATGTGATGCTTGAATCAACATCTCATGTTTGTTTGTTTGAAAATGGTTTGATGGTGCTACCCGTAAGTAGGCTAAGACGTGGATTTGCCACTCTCAGGTGGGCTTAGTAAAAACATGATTTTGCCACTATCTAGTGGGCTTAAAACAAACATTTGACGAATTATCCCAATTCAGATAACTCAACCTCCACCCACAGGCATTCAAGGCAGTTATATCACATAAGCATTTAGCCTCATGGTAAGCATGCTATTCATGGCAACACTCACACGCATGTAAGGATGCTAAAGCATAACAACTCACCAAGTACTCTAAGCCAAAACAAAAGCTGATTAGAAATCATGCATGATCCTAAATGCACAGAAATGCCTAATGCAACACATGCAAGGATGCAACTATAGCAGGCTCAGCTATTCTAAACATGGCATATGAGATGCAACAACTAACATGTATTCAATTTGGAATTGAAATACAAATATGAATGATGCAAACATCGCTAATTGAAATATGCCCTATATCTAACCATCATAAGCGGGTAAATAAAAGGGAGAAAGAAATGGGGTTGGAAGACATACATCATATTACAACATTGAATAAATATCAATAAAAGAATATTACAGATTTCTAATTAATTAATAAATTAATTGCAAAAAGATGATGAAATGATGCATGCCCGATGCGCCTTTGGCGAAATCCATGACGGTGCCGTTTGTATTTTTCTTGAAATTTCATTTGGCATAGCAATGTATTTCACAAATATATGCATGCCTCGATCCTCGTAATCACGCATCTCGATGCGTGATGTCGGATTGCACAACTCAATATAGGATGAATGCATGTGAATGCTACAACAAAACCTAACTCCATCACATGCAATATGCATGATATGCATGAATACAACTAAAATATATCCTAGCATGCACAATGCTATGCAAATGAGATACCTCGAAATGCATGAATTGAGATGATAGCATAAAAACATGGAATGACATGAAAAATGATGTACAATGGGACTAAAATGAGATACATGAAATGGCATATGCAAATTGGACTTACACTAACATCATAAGGCCGTGAGATGAAAATGAGGGTGCCTCGAAATCGTGCCGCAGCGGGCACATACCCGAAAAAACGAAAAAATCGAAAATGAGGTGCCTGAAAATCGTGCCAGCACGCGCAAACCGAGACGATAAAAGATGTGATATATGATGAAATGAAAATCGGATAAACAAAAAAGCGATGATGAAATGGCATATGGCATGCAATGATGGGCTTGGAATGTATGAAATGACATGGAAAATGATATGCAAGCATGCAAACCAAATTTCAGCAGCTAAATGAAGGGATCAATGCATGAAATCATCCCAAATGTGATCTTAATGGTACCGAAAATGGCCTAATATGCTAAACATGCAAAATTGGTACATGAAAGCAAAAACAGTAGCAAGGCAGCCCCAAAAATAGCATCTTTTCAGTACAAAACAAGGCCAAATTGTGAGCATAGATATGGCAATAATGGCATGCAAAAATAGGGGAAAATAGGGGAATTACAAAGCAAGTGGCATTTAGAGTGCTCAAACCCAAAAAATCAGTTCTACAAAACTAAAGAGGGACCAAAAATATGTACATTTACAATAGATGACAGCCTACAATTCAGTGTGTAGATATACTAAATATAGCATGCAAAATTTGGGCCAAAAGAGGGCTATAAAGAGAGGTATCATAAGCAATGACCAAACAACTTAAGACCTTTAATAAAACTTGAATAATGGACCAAAAAAAGACATTTTCTAAGCCTGATGAAGGCTGAAATCCGAAGCTAAGACAGCCTAACAAAGCATGCAATTTTACGGAAAATATGGAGGATTACAAAACAAGTACCAAAACCAATCATCAAATGGCCTAAGACCCTTAACAAAGCATGAATAATGGACCAAAATAAGGCACTCTCTAGGCCTGATGAAGGCTGAAATCCGAAGCATGGTGAGCTTAAAAAAGCATGCAAAATGGGAGTGGAACAAGAATTCAAAGCAAGTGATATGTAGAGCAAGAAAACCAGGTTGAGCCCTTCTTCAATGTTGAAGAGGGGCTCAAAATAAGTACAATATCAGTATGTTGCATGCTCCAACTCAGATTATAAATAGGCCAAAACAATCATGCAATTTTACGGTAAAATGGAAGAATTTCAAAGGAAGTGCATGATAGAGAAGCCAAACATAATGGATCCCTTCTTCAATGTTGAAGAGGGGCTCAATATAAGCCCACCAACAGTTTACATCAGTCTCGAAATCAGATTACTCCTAAGGAAAATAAAGCATGCAAAACATGGCCTAAAGAGTGATATTGAAGGAAGTATATCATGGAGACAGCAAATGAGGTTGAGCCCTCCTACAATGTTGTAGAGGGGCTCAAAATAAGCCTAAAACCAGAGCCCAAAACAAAAAGGAAATAGGGCAAAGAATTGATGGAAAATTATGCTAGAAAAAGGAATTAGTGGCTTACCCTTGGAGACAAGTCTTTGCTACCTCTTGGCTTCAATTTGTTGCTTGGCCTCGGAATGGAGGTGGGGATGGTGGAGCTTAGGGTTGATGAAAGAATTAGCTAGGAGGCTTGAAGGTTTTGAGCTTTTGGCTATGAAAATGGAGGTTAGGGAAGATGAAGTATTGAGGTGAATTGTTCCAACCCTAGCAAAGAAGGAGTTGGACCCTTTAAATAGGCAAGAAAATGGTGTAAAAGGGAGGAAAAGCACCCAAGCTTTCCTCCCAAAATATGATATTTTGAAAAATATCCTGGAAAGAGGTGCCATGGACCAAAAATGAAGGGCAAAATTTCGGCCGACCCACCACAATGGTGTCCTCCCATGTGTGCATAAGGCCCCAAGGTCGGAAATTGGCAAGCCACAACATAGAGCTTGAAGGAGGGGCTCAAAATGAAATCCACAATTTACCACCAACTTTAGGGTCCTCTTAGATGTGTGGAACAAGGTTCCAAGGTAGTCACAACATAGGACTTGAAGGAGAGGCTCAAAAATGAAATCCACGTTTTAGGGTCCTCCCATGTCCCCCGATCACAGATATGTAGCTTTGGGAAGAAAATATCCCGGTGTTCAACATTGGCGGGATAATTGCTGGCCTCTCACCCCGATCTTCCTAGTGTTGAAACAAATTTGAACAAAAACTAATGAGAAATGAACGCCGGGGGGCCAATCACGCAATCCCTCCCGAAAAAAATAGCAGTCAGTGGTGTTCAAAGTGGGTATCAATGACAAAACAGAGGTTCATCGAGGCCCCAAGTTCCTCAAAATGATAAAACAGAGGTACCGAAATCGGAGATGGTTGAATGGCCTACGGCCACTTAAATGTAGCTCCACGGGAGATACGAGATAGTAGGGAAGAGAACGGAGAAAATCGAAGTCTTATTTCAAAACCGAGCAAAGGCAAGTAAGAGAGTCGTTCCCGGAGAAGCGACGGAGGCGCGACGAGGCTTCTACGACGAGAACGAGAGCAAGATCAAACATCACCCAAACGGTGGCGCCTCAACGTCTTAAGGTCGGTCAAAAATGGGGTGTCTACAGCGGGGTGGGGAATTATTACAACATTTTAAAAAATAATTACAAACCAAATTAGAGAGGGATGAGGAGAATATTACAACAAAATAAAAACTTCACAATACACTCAAAATTAAAAAATAAATAAATAAAATAAAAACTTCATGTTCTTTGGAATCGCCACCGGAAATTGGTCAACATTGGGAGATTACGCCATCTTGTCTGGAAGAAGCTAACCGACCGGCCAAATAGGCCGGCCGGCCAACTAGGCCAAGCAAAACATGTCTTGTTGTGAAACCAAGAAAAGGCACAAACAAAAAATATGTAGGTGGCTCAACTAACCACTACCGGTTAGATTAAAAATACGAAAACAAATATAAAATAAAATAAAAAGTACAAACTTACAACATAAACCTAAAACAATCAAACAAATATAAGATAGAACATGCAAGATTACAACAAAACTAATATGAGACTAATACAAAAAAATAAATAAATAAATATGAGGTAGAACATGCAAGATTACAACAAAACTAATTTGAGACTAATACAAGAAAAAATAATTATAAGGTAGAACATGCAAGATTACAATAAAACTAATATGAAATTTTAAAAAAAAAAAGTGCAAACTTACAACATAAACCTAAAACAATAAAATAAATATAAGATAGAACATGCAAGATTACAACAAAACTAACATGAGACTAATACAAGAAAAAATAAATAAATATGAAGTAGAACATGCAAGATTACAACAAAACTAATTACAAGAAAAAATAATTATAAGGTAGAACATGCAAGATTACAATAAAACTAATATGAAATTAAAACATGCGAATAAAAATAAATAAATAAATAATAAATAATTATGGGCTAAACAAATCACTAGGATTATAACAACACACTATGAAATAAGAAGTAAGAAAATAAATATGAGATATAAAATATGAGAAAATAAAAGACTAAAAATTCACCTTCCAAAGAAAGATTGAACTTCTTGATTCCCAAACTCCCTCTTGATCACCCTCAAGTGTAGGAAGTGTGTTCTTAAATCCTCAATTCGAAATTATGGAGTTTATGGTGTGGAAAGTGGCTAACTCTCTAGTTTTTCACACTTTCAATCACTAAACACTCTTCCTTATGATAAGGGCAATTGATTTTTGGCTATATCAGAATTTTTGAAGTGGTTTTGGTGTATGGAAACGAGGAATTTCAATAGCTATGGAAGGTATGGGATGTATATGGAAGATAGGAATATTTTTGGCTCAAAACTCAATTTTTCTCTCTTTTTTCACTCTTTTCTCACCCTTTTTTCTTCAATTTCGTGGTCCTCCTTCTCTCTTACAATATGATCATTCTATATAGGCAATGAGGGAGAGTAAAGGTCAAAAAGAAGGTGGGAGACAAGAATGTAATAGGAGAGCAAATTTTCAAGGTGGTTGCATGGGATACTCCTTTATAGATGCAAACAAAACCTCTTTTTGACAATGGGGGATGATTAGGTATAATGGAGGATGAGTGGATGCACTTGAATGGCTCAAAAAATAGGTAAATGGGTTGTCCCACTCGAATCAACAAAATCTGCTTTTAAACCCAAATTCAAATGGGCATATCTCCCCCATATGGACTTGGTTTTAGGCAGTTCTTGGGTCCAAATTGAAGCCCCAGAAGTCTACTTTCCAATGGTGGTGGCCTCACATTTAAATTCCAAGTGTAAAAAGAGATATGCCTAATTTAGTGAAGGTTGTCTCGGGCTGGGTCAACAAAATCTGCTCTTAAGCCCAACTTCAAATGGGCATATCTCCCTTATTTGGACTTGGTCTAAGGTGGTTCTTGGGTCTAAATTGAAGCCCCAGAAATCTACTTTCCAATGGTGGTGGCCTCAAATTTAAATTCCAAGTGTACAAAGAGAAATTCCTAATTTAGTGAAGGCTGCTCATTTCATTCTTAATGATTTGATACTCATCCTTTTCCTAAACCAGTTTTCTTTCATCCCCTCCTATTTCCTTCAACTCCAAACCTATAAAGAAGATGTTTTTAAATATTTTTCAAAATTTCACCTCCCTTCCATTTATTTCCACTTTGTCCTTACTCAGTTTACTGAAAAGTGCAATATTTTAATTGAAATGGGAGCCTCGGGACATCGTAGAAACATTTAAAAACATATTTTGAAAAGAGAGTTTTAAGGTCTAAAATAGTTTGGCTAAAAAATGGGTGAAGGTTGGGATTAAAACTTAAATTCCATCTTTCTTACCGAGAATTTTGTGAGAAACACATTCTAATTGTCATCATCGGGTAATCAAAAGAAAATGCCCAAGTCTTAGGGCCGGTCAAAATGGGGTGTCTACACCCTTCGGGTTACTCCATATAGATCTCTTCATTTAGATCACCGTTTAAGAAGGTTGTCTTAACATCCATTTGATGCATTTCTAAATTATACAACGTTGCTATAGCAATAAACATGTGAATGGATGTTATTCTTATCGCAGGGAAATATGTGTCAAAATAATCTAGACCTTCCTTTTGTCTGTAACATTTTACTACAAGTCTTGCTTTATACTTGTCTATTGAACCATCTGCTTTCATTTTTCTCTTGAAAATCCATTTATATCCAAGAGGTTTAGAACTAAATGGAAGATCCACCAATTTTCAAGTATGATTTTGCATAATGGATTTAATTTCATTATTAACAGCCTCTTTCTACAAAGGTGCTTCAGGACCTGTCATTACTTCCTTAAAGCTTTGAGGTTCATTTTCTAATAGGTATGTCAAAAAATCTAGACCAAAGGATTTTAATGTTCTTGCTCTCTTATTTCGTCTTGGTTCATCATCAGTTAAATCCTACTGGTCGAGACCATTACTAGTCTTTTGTGTTTGATTGTCATTAGTCTCTTGACTTTGTGTATAATCATAAGTTCTTTTCTGTGAACTTAATTCCTATCCTTTCTTATAAGGAAAGACATGTTCAAAAAACAGAACATTCTTTGACTCTATAATAGTGTTCACATTTATATTAGGTATTTCTGATTTATAAGTCACAAACCGTTATGCACTATTATTCTGAGTACAACCAATAAACACACAATCCACTGTTTTTGGTTCTATCTTAGTCTTTTTCGAAACAGGAACTTCAACTTTTGCCAAACACCCCCCACACTTTTAAATATTTGTAGGAAGGTAGTCGGCCTTTCCACAATTCATAAAGAGTGTTGTTGGTTTTTTTGTGGGGTCTTCTATTAAGAACATAATTAGCAAACAATATTACTTCCCCCTACAAGTTTCGCGGTAAGCCTGAACTGAATAACATGGCATTCATCATTTCTTTAAGGGTTCTATTCTTCCTTTCAACAACTCCATTTTGCTATGGAGAATATGGTGCTATAGTTTGGTGAATAATGCCATGTTGTGCACAAAATTCACTTAATGGTGCATCATATTCACCACCCCTATCACTTCTAACCATTTTAATGGTTTTACCAAGTTAATTTTCAACTTCAGTTTTATAGAGTTTAAACATTTCTAAGGCTTCATCTTTACTTCTAAGTAAGTATACATAACAATATCTTACACAATCATTGATAAATGTTATGACATACTTCTTGCCTTCTCTAGTTTGAACAAATTTAAGATCACATATATCAGTATGAATTAATTCTAGAGGTTCAGTTTTTCTTTCAATCGGTTTAAATGGAGCCTTAGTTAGTTTCGCTTCTACATAAATCTCACATTTGTGATTAGGATCAATTTTAAACTTTGGTATATAATCCAAACCAATTAATCTACACAAAGTATCAAAATTCACATGTCCTAATCTACCGTGCCATAAATACTCAAGAATATAAGCAAAAATATGTTATTCTTATTAATAACAAGTTTTGGTACAACCGTCACTACATTCAACTTGAAGAGACCGTCACTCATGTATCCCTTACCAACATACATACCACTTTTTGTTAATACAAATTTATCAGACTCAAATACAAGCCTAAAACCATTTTTACTTAACAAAGAACTAGAAACTAAATTCTTTCAGATGCCTGGTACATGCAGTACCTTGTTAAGGGTCAGTTCCTTCCCTGATGTCATCTTCAAGACTACTTTCCCTTGTCCAACCACAGCAAAAGTAGATGAATTTTTCATGAATAGTTACTCACCATTTGCAGCATCATTATAGGTAATGAACATCTTCTTGTCTGTGCAAATATGTCGAGTTGTCCCAGTGTCAACCCACCATTCTTTGAGATTTCCAATCAAATTAACCTCAGACACCACAGCAGAGAGATTGATGTCATTTACCCCGTCAGAGATGTAATCAAGTTCTGTCACATTGGCTTGATTGGTAGTCTTCTTTCTTGCACTTCTGCGAGATTCTTCTTACAATGGTAACAATCAGAAGCTCGAGCAAACTTTCTCTTTTTGTTATGTGGTTTGTGCACTTGTTCAACCACATTAGCCTTGGACTCAATGGGATTTTTACCATTCCTCTTTTTAGTCTTTTGATTATCTTCCTCAATTCTTAGTCTTACAATCAATTCATCTGTGGTCATCTCCTTGCGTTTATGTTTTAAATAATTTTTGAAATCTTTCCAAGCCGGAGGTAACTTTTCCACTAAAGCAAGGACTTAGAAAGACTCGCTAAGAGACATACCTTCAGAACGAATATCATGCAAAATTAATTGAAAATTTTAAACTTGAGAAATTACCGTTTGGGAGTCTACTATAACGAAGTCCAGAAATTTACCGACAACAAATTTCTTTGGGCCAACATCCTCTGTCTTGTATTTTTTTTCTCCAAAGAATGTCATAATTCTTTTGTTGTTTTAGAGGGCTGTAAACATTATACGGCATGTTATCAAAGCCATTGAGGATGTAGTTTCTGCACAAGAAATCAGAATGTTTCCAAGCGTCTACAGCGGCAACAACTTGCCGATCACTTTCATCCTCTCTAAGTACTGGAGCCTCTTCACGAAGAAACCAGGCCAGATTTAGAGTTGTAAGATAAAACAGCATTTTTTCCTACCATCTCTTAAACTCAATACCGTTAAATTTTTTCAATTTTTCTCTATGATTTATTGGAACTTGAACATAGTTCTGGATAAGAACCGGAGTCGGTGTAACGATCAGATTTGGAGTACTACTTTCAGCAACCATAATATCTAATTACAAAAAATTAGAAAAAACCAAAACCAAATTAATTTCCAAGTTACTAAAACCAGAAAATAAATTATAATACAAAATAATTTTACTTTTCTTGTTACTAAAACCAGAAAAATAAAATACCACAATAATTTTCTGTAACAAAAATTAATATTCTGCAATTGTTAATGACACCAGTATATTACTACTGGTTGTCAAAAAAATAAACAGTATATTACTACTATTTGTCAAACAGTATATTCCTACTATTTGTATTTTTTAACCAGAATATCACTTTGTGAAAGCACAGAAAAATAAATATAACGAAGACACCAAAAAATAATCTATTTTCAGATTGTTGGACAATCTTCACTGTATTTAAAAAATAAATTCTGTTTGTGTACTTAACAACAAACGGAATACAGAAGAAATAAAGGAAATGAGAGAGATTGTTTGATTACAAAAATCAAACCAGTAAATAAAAATAAATAAATAAAAACAAATTTTTATTTTGTTACAAAATAAAATCAAAATCTGATATAAATAAATAATAAAACAAAAAATAAATTAACAACTTACTTTATTAAGTTCTCGAACAAAGTTTTAATCAAGTCCAATGTTTAACACTGTGTCCGTAAGACAGATTCGTCCTCTCCATGGTACTTTCAGATTATGGACGTCTATCTCCCAAGATAAAATGATCAACAGTGAATAATAGCAGCACTACACACTATTCACATAACGAACACACTAAGTGTTTACACTCTTTCTCACAAGAAAAATAATGCAGCAGAATGCAGAGAGAGTAGGTAGAATTTGGGACGAAAATTGGAGTGAAAAAACCAAATGAGAGACTGCCTACTTATAGATGGAATGGTGGTCTTTCAGTTTGAATTCAACAGGTATGATACCTGTTTGGACATATTTGGTTTGATTTTCAAACAGATAGAAAACTCTTTTGGGTTTGAACAGATTCGGATCTGTTGTACAGATATGGAACTGTATAGAAATTTTGAAGAGGTGCAAACAGATTTGAATTCAAAAATTGAAATTAAACTAGACAAATTTTCAGAATTAATTTCAAATTCTGGACAGATTTTATTTTACCAAAAAAAAATTAAATTCAAATGTTTTTTGCCCAAAAAGATAGGTATTGGGCCGGACAAGCCCAACCATACCACACACCACACTCCCAAACCCGGCCCGACAGCCGTGGAGTGCGCGCGTGTTTATTTTTTGGTCCAATAGGTCTAGCCTAATTTGCCCATAACCTCTCCCTTCTACAAACTTGGGGTGCCCCTTAGGACCCTCCCCAAGTTACAAACTCAAGCTTTATAAACCCATAAAATTTTTCCCACCAAGCCAATCTGGGACAAGTCTTTATTCAAACCTTAAGAAATTTCCTCCAAACACTCCATTTCCATGGAGCTCACTTTGGCTTCAATTTCTCATTCACTCGATAATGGTTTTAAGCAACCAAATATACTACGTGAATCACAACGTGACATAGAACGCATTACCACTTAGACCCACCAAATTTGACGCATGGGTCCCACCTAAAAATTAGACCAGAGTTGAGAAAAAATTATATTTAAAAAAAAAAAAAAAACAAACCATTTCTAACATGTGATTCCCACGTTTTTATAATAAAGCACAATTTCTCCCAAAAAAAAAATTGAGACATGATCATTTTCTTATTGGAACAAGTTACGACGGGTTCAGTGTTTTATTGAAAAAATTTTGGCAACATCGAACTGGGCCAATTGTTGGTTCAATATTCAAAAATTAATTTTATCCTTTTTTTTAGCAATATTGAACTCAGTTTTATGAAAATGAAAGTAGGAATATCGTTACTCATCCTGTTTGGTTTTTCTTTTATTAGATATATTTTTTAGGGCAATGCACCAGTAAATCCCAAATCCTCATTTTGTGATCCAGTTGGTCCTATTTTACATCTTATAAACTAATAGGTCCCAGTCTAATGTAAATGACCGAATTATGTATGTAACCCCACAGTTGGCAGCTTATAGTAAGGGTACATATGGGTTTTCGCAATGTTGAATTTACTTCTATACCCAAAAATGTTAATGTAATGTTTTGTTGCTTTCCATCCAAACCCATTTGAATTGAAGAGTCGTAGATAGAAAGGACTGGAATTTCCGATGTTGATGGCATAATGTTGGCAAGTTTTTGATTCATTGGTAAGTTGCAACAAGGATTCATTATGGATTGTTATTGTAAAACACCAATTTTTTTTGGCATCTTAAACCCTAGAAAATATGGATCCCCTTTTCTGGTAATACGTTTATGTCGGGGGGTTGGAGAGGCTATGCAGCTGTTGTGCTATCGTACGCCGACCAGAAAAACCTTCATTCGTTGATGGCGGTGATTGTGTTTGTTACAAATGGCGGCAGGTACGTTGTTTTTGGTTGATGTTTAATAGTAGTTTGGTGTTTGTGCTATCTTATTAACAATATTATAGTCTGAAATTTGTGTAGCGTTGTTAGCCCACATCAATGGTATGGGTGGGTTTTGTGAACTGCATGATTGGTACATGTTTTAATGTAGATGGTTGTTCATTTGCATGTGTGAACCACTGAGTATGTTTTTGTTGTTTCTGGTTGATGATTTAGAGTAGTTTGATGTGTGTAATACGTTATTAATAGCATTTTGTATTGAGATTTGTGTCGCGTTGTTAATCCACGTGAATGGTGCTTGAAAGCTATGGGTTTAGTGTAAAATGAGCTATGGGAGGTATGTTTAATTGTAATATGTAAGTTACAATGTATTGGGGTGGTTGGTGGCATGCCATAATTGGTGGGCTGGAAGATTGTTGCTCTGTTGTTTTGTTGTTTGAAGATGTCATGTGTATGTAATTGTTCGTGGGAGATGGTGTTTGGCAAATTTATGTTACTTTAATGGCAGTGGTGTATGGGTTTATGGGTGGATAATGATTGGGATAATGGTATAATAGTTTGGACGATAAAGCGTGGTGATTTCGGTGTTGACGTGAAAGTATACGGTGGGGATATGGTCAAAGAAATGTAGGATGTGGTCATGTAAATAATTTGTTTCTAGTTATTGAACATACATATACATCGTACAGCACGTAATCAAATATACTTTGTGAGGTGATTTTCATTTTTTATCATTCCCAAAGCAACAACGAATGATGTAACGTCTTTTGGTGTAGGATGGTGGGTGTAGTTTATATGTTGGCATGTTGTAATAATGTTAGGTATGGTGGTTTGCATATGGTGTTGTTGTTATACATGATGTTATTACCATTCATTACACATTTGATACACAAGTAAGAGTTGGACATGTGGTAGAGTAAAATGGGTGTTTTTAATTAAATTGGTTGTTGTAATGTTAGATATGATGTTTCGTATATATTTGTGTTGGTTTGAATTAAAAACTAACTTGTACATGTGACTTTCATTTCAGGTAGTGCTGGGAGGAGAAATAAGAAAAGCATCACTAGAACACCATGGTCGTAACAGTTTGGCCAAACATCAACCAAATTAGCCCCAAAGAGGCAATCATGACTAACATTCAAGAAACAAAAAGTAAGTACTGGTAATCATAATAAGGCTGAAGTTGACCGATCGAAGCTAATGTATCGGTCCAATATATAGGGGGGTGATTAACACTGTGCGTGAGTTACAGTTTGGTGATGGGCATATTCAGCAATTACAGAAAACCCCATTTTAGGTGATGATTGACATTATCCGTGTTCACAAACTAAATCCGAAGTCGTTTAAAAAGTGTGATGCTACAGTGTGCCGAATTATACAAACTTACAACCCAAAGGATGAAAAGTTTTACATTGGTGGTGCGAAGTTGCCTTTGAGAAACAATGACATTTGTTTGATTTTTGGGGTCCAAAAAAATAAGGACAAACTAGATTTTTCCCAATGTGTGAAAGGGCCTTTAAATTTCATGCAACGACGCTGCCCGAACGTTGGTCGGTTATCTTCGAAAGTGATTAAGGATGAGCTGGTAGAAGTAATCTATGGTCAAACGGAGCGTGACGAAGAAGACATGGCGAAACTACTTTGTCTTTACATTTGTGCAAAGTTATTTTTTGCAACTAGTAGCGAGCATATAGGGTGGGCGTTTGTCAGTGTGATTGACAAGTTGGAAACATTGAGACAGTACAACTAGACTACGACAATCCAGAACACGCTGGTTAGTTCACTCACTGAGATGCATAACAGGCCCGAGCAGGTAACTGAATGTATTGCTGAGTTGCTGGTATGTATCGCATTTTGTATACTAGTTTGCATCATGGTGCACATACGATTGTGGTATGTTTTTCACAATTTTACTTGATGGATTGTGTTTTACTGTGTTTTGCAGTTTCTTATATGTGAACATTCGATCATTGTGACCCCAGAAAGGCCTAATGTGACCCCCAGATTTTGTCAATGGAACATTGGCACACTTGTTGTGAAGTTAAAAGAGTTAAACTTGTGGGTTGAAGGTTGTATTCAGGTATGCGAGGAAAAAAAAAAACAAAAAACATTGTTTGGTTTTGACGTATGGTTTGTAATGTGTAAGGTTTGGTGTTTTTTGCAGGTGAACTGCAGTAAACTTGTCGGGACGATTAAAGAGTGTCATTCTTTGAAATCTGAGGCGATTGACAGCAAGCCAACTGAGTCTAGTACAAATGTACTTTATGTGGATCCAAATACCGTAGGGGATGGACGAGGGATTGATGTTGATATGACTGATGTGTCTGTTATGGAGCCTAGCTTCAATTGTTGGCAGCCTCGTTTGATAAATGGTGGTCACGTCAAGCCTGAAAGGTTAACTGAGTTTGAGACTGATAACAACGGGACGTCGATGAGGGAAAAGTGGCCGAAAAGATGTTAGCATCTGGGGAGTTATGTCCGGCATTTTTCCCAAATCTTCTTGAACTGTCAAGCACACCGAATGGTGAAGTCGTTCGTACCCAACCAGCAGGGATACAAGATGAGTTAGAAAAGCTGAAAATAAGAATTGGCGAATTGGAAGGGGAAATTGGAACGAAGTCTGCACGGGTACGTGAATTAGAAGATCGTGTAGAAGCGATGAAGAAAATTCTTGGGGCGCAGGTTGCTAATATGCTCATAGGATTTGACAGTGTAATCGTTGGGAAGGATGCTGAGATTACACGACTCAATAAACTGGTCCATCAGTTGGAGGAGAAAGTAACCAATTTAAAAGATAGCCTTCATGAGCGTGACGCAGTTCATAGAAAATGATGTATGCAAGAAGCCGCCACCTGCTACCATCCAGTCGGGGGAAATGCATGGAATGGGCACGGTAACGAGTGGCGAAGTTCTTCAGCAATTATCATACACTGCAAGACGAACCGAAAATGTTCCCATTACAACACCGAAAATTGATGGAGACATCGATTGGGCTGAAGATGTGAGTGTTGGCTGTGCCGATGGATATGTGTGTTTGAGTGTTGCAGGTGCGGATGGTTCCAGGAAATGGCAAATTGTCCAGTCAGATCCAGTTTTGTCTACTGGAGTTGGTGTTGATGTTGGTGGCGTAGAAGGTGGCTGTCATGACAATAACATCAAGCCAAAATCTGGGCCAAAAATTATGTAGATGGTAAGACGTGTGAAAAACAAGCCAATACGCGAATACAGGTTGTCTAACTACGAGTATCCCCGCATAGTTAGGTGGGGCGAACTAAGCGACAAAGTCAGGATTTCTAAGTCGACAGAGTCCGGTGTGATATATGCTGTGGAAGACGTTGAGGTGGATCGTAAAACCTGGAACGGTTTTGGTATGAATAGGAGACACGTTGTGTAAGCCATGTTGAAGGATAAAGACATCAAACTAGTAGAGAAAATGTACAGTTTAGATGGAGAGGGGTAAGTTATAGGTGTAGTAAGTTGAATAATGTTTCCATTATGAAGTTGAATATGATGTAATATGATTTTTTTTTTTTTTTTTTTTTTTGTAATTTGGATTATGGTTTGCAGGTTAATAGTATAGGACGAAGGTGACAATGGGATACAAATCCACTTTACTGACATCAAAGACTTGGTGCAGTAGAACTCGGTCAATGGGAATGTACACTCATCTCTACCTTTGTTAGTTGAATAGCTATTTCATTTGGTACCATTGTAGACACATGGACATTAGTTGACAGCATATTGTGTGTTGACATGATTTCATGCAATGCACTATGTGTAAAAATAGTAAAAAACTTTTTGAACAATTACAAAGAAATATTGATGGTTAACATGTGGTACAAGTAATCGATGCATACGCTGCTATGTTGACAGAAATGCATAGGACGGTGTCTGGAGGAAGAGAACATAAAGGAGCGACATATGTATACAGTAGTGTGTGTTCGGCATGTGACTCCACGGCACGACATTGTTCTTTAAGCACACCATGACAATTGATATGTAGGTTAAACTGATGGGGATGCGATGATGTTGAACGTTTGTGCAGGATATGATGCGCAACACAAGCGCATTATCGCAAACTAAGTACTTGAACGTACACACAAAGGCTGTGAGAAATTGCAGATACACTGTTTACCTGATATACCATGCCAAACATTGGATTGTCATGGTACACGATTCAGATAGTGGGGATTGGAAACATTACAACTCAATGAGGGCCAGACATGGGGTGCGAGATGAACATTATAACGAGGCTTTAAAAGTGGTAAGTGGATGAATTTTTTTGTTCGGATTTTGACATGGTATTTTTGCACTGTTGAGTTTGTATATGAATGCGTGATGAATAACTGAATTAAAAATTTGTCCGATAAACAGAAACAATAGGTAGCAGACTATCATGACAAATTTGTGAAGCCAAGAGTTGCCGCTAATGATGTTTAGTCAGATGATTTAAATGGCACTCTTTGCATCTGTTATGGATTGCCCGTAACAAGATTCGGAGTTGTAAGTGTTATCTCTTTTTTGTTTTATGCGTTACTGTGAATTTGTACGATGTTAGTTCATTAAAAATATCTATGAAAGTAGGTCAGACTTCGGGATTTTTGTATGCTTCATTATCAGGTAGTACGTTCATGGGACAGATGTCGACAGCACGATGGATGGTCTTACTTGGACTGGTATACACGCTGTGATGGTGGAAATGTTTTTTGACTAACCCGAAAAGAGGACTTCATGCGATAAGTCTAAAAGATGTGTTCATCAAACACAGTACCAATAGAAACAACACCCCTTAAATAGCAAATTTGTTTTAAAGTAGGGAGTTTAAAAAATATTGTGTCATGTGCGAATGTGTAATGTAATGTTCACATATGTTTTTGGTTAATTATTGTATGATACTTGATTTGCATTCTGAATTGGATTAATGGTTTTTGACCAGGGATATTAGTTTTGTTAATGATTTAGACATTGTCGTTTTTGCAATATGAGTCATTACAAACGTTTTGCTGCTCGTACGCTTTCAATTGTTTACGTAATGCTATGTCAATGTCCTTCTGAAAGGTTTAATTACATGTGTTACGAGCTGTCCAGACCATACTAGTGGAACGGGGATTGTAGTTTTGCGGGTAATTTACAAACAAAAGTGTACGTACTGGACATGGGGGTACCATATTATTTGTAACTTGATGATAACATATGACCGTGTTATGGTATTCAATTGGTTGAACATTGAACATGTGGGTCAAATTGATTATATGTGACACCCCCCCAACTGAGAATGACAGATTACTCATTCCATTTATTGATGGAATGTTTACACATTGAATTGGCATGTGAACAATGTAGCTATGTTCGGTGATTTGTAGGTAGCATAAAGGTGAATATGGTATGGACTGTTTCAAATTGGACACTCAATGATAAAATACTGTGAAGGCAACGTGTTTTTGAGTATTAATCTGTGAGTATATTTAATGTGAATAAAACACCATGGATTGAGCCGCAAGTAATTGTTGAGGCTGCATGTGAATAACATTGTTGACATAGAGACAACCTGGTTATCCCACATTATATCGCCCTATTGGCTTGGAACCGTACATGTTTTTAACTTCACATAATAAACCTAGAATTGTTTAGTTATTCATTGTGATTGGAATGTCTATAAAACATATCACTTGAAGTAGTGGGTTTTGGGTTAACATTTGGTACGATGTGGACACATAGCACATAAAAAAAATATAACACACTAGTTTACGCTATAATAAACCAACGTCAATGTTAGGCCACACCATGTTAGCCATCAGTTTGGAGTAGCACATTTATTAAAACTGTAAAGCAGTAAAATGGTTTGCCAATTTAAAACACTTAACAAAACATAAAGACAAACAAATGCGGTTATCCAAAAAAGCGTCCCGTTTTTGAAAAATATTTAATCACACAGCATGCCGATCTCCCTACATCGGCTCTTTGCATGTCTTCCTATTGTGATTGCCCAATTTTCCACAACAACCACAACGGATACATTGAACTATCTCGCCTTTTGATGGAATCCTCTTCCGTTTGGGCCTACCCGGAGGACGTTTCACTGTCAGCAAAGCTATCATATATTCAGCTGGGGCACCAATCGGCTTGTCCACTATTGGGATAGGATATATCATTCCATTGTATGAAGACCGGTACATTTCAATGTGGAATGAACGATCTATGGAATCATATATGTTCCTCCCGCTATTACCGAATGCCACGACTGCATGGGAACACGGGAAACCATTTATCTACCACTAAAAAGAAGAACACTTCCGTGTAGCCATATCAACCAACACCAACGAGTGTGAGTGAACCTCATACATATCATCATTAGCCTGACTAACACACCATGGCCTGCTATCGTTATACGCCGCCACCAACTTCTTCTCCATTTTTAGGCATAATACTCTGGCTCATGTCATGCTTTTAACTCTACGGCCTGCCATCTGCTCCATTATTTGAACCCATATCATATCTACTAGGAAAGTAATAGGAAGATAGCGCGCCTCACTGACCCAATTGTTAAAGGACTCGGCAGCGTTTGAACACATTTCACTGTACTGCTGCCCCCTGGAAAATAACCGAAATCGATGGTTAAATATGCCAAGCACAATATCATAAATCCAAAAAAGAACGGTGCACTATTGTAACCCATTAGCCAGAATGTGTATTACCTAAAATACGCGTTAGCCCAATGTTTGGGGTCCAAGTCTTTCATAAAACCTTCGATTACAGTCGGGCTGCACTTCTTCAGAACATCCATGTTCTCATTGAAACAATTAACAGTGGGCGCGTAGGCACATTCCCGCAATTTGCGCATCAACCCAATTTTGTGGGTCACATTAACATATTTCATATGGTCTCGTAGATTCATACAACATGCATGATGTGTCGACAAGAATATGTTTGGCATAGACTGCAATAAGCCAGCGTGACGATCAAATATGAACATCAAAGTTCACCCCCCACCAATAACTTGTTTCAAATTTCGAAGAAATCATTCCTAATTGGCTGCATTTTCGGAATCAATAACCACAAACACCATAAGAAATAATCCTACAGACAAAGCATGAAACACATGAAACCTCTACGTTCAAATGTTGTTGGCAAGGACACTGCGTATCAATAAAAAGTTGTGCAATGTCTAATGTCGTATAACAATAAATGGTTCTAGTGTGTGTAATGTCATATATGACAAATTTCAAAAAACAGTGAATGACCATGTGAATATGTTTCCCAATACCAAAAATGGTGTCAATTCCATGCCAACCTGATTAAAGAAAAAAATAGTGTGGGTAAATTTATTTTAGTAATTTGAATTTGAAACATATCGATACCATGAAATTACCTTGATTGCCGTCTTTAGCAGTAGTGGCAAGCAAATTACCTTTGAACGTACCTTTCAAAAACGTTCCATCCAAAAACAACAAAGGCCGAAAATGCTTGAATCCATCTATACATGCACGGAATGAAATGAAATACCGAACAAACCTCCCGATATTCTATTCGAAGTCAAGGTTAATGTAACTATTTGAATTTTTTTCCATAACAGAATCACTGTACCACCTGAGTTAGTCGAATGACATAGCGTGATCCCCATACATTTCACCCCTCGCTTTCTCAACACCCAACCATGCCACCCGGTAACTAATCTCCAATCCATATTGGTTTCTCAAATCGAACACCATATCCGTAGGGTGTGTCAATGGTTGATCACGCACCCGATCCACAACAACATTAGACACTAAATCAAAACCCGTATAAGGGCTTCTGTAAGTACGTACAGCAATGCCACAAGTGTGTACGCTATCAAACCTCTTAATGCATAACACACCGCTTGATGGTAACATCCTCGCATAAACTGACCATGTACACCCTGTGGGCTCTACAAACTTACACATGACTGTAATGCGAACGAAATAATTTTTAACGTACTTGAATTGGAATCCATGTTCCATGACATACTTGCATAGAACTTCACAAAATTCATTTGGTCTGCCATCAAAACATTGTCCTACATGGGTAATCCCATACGCCCATTAAGCCGACAAAAACGTCTTATACCTATTGGGACAATAAGTTGGTAACAAATACCTCTGATCGTCTCCACCAATATTTCGAATACCATCCTGGTCATTTCCACCATCCTCCATACAATCAACCACCCCACAATTACCACCCACTCCAACACTGCGTGTCTGAATGAGGACCTCAATGTGATTTAGTCCAAACGATTTACCAAGGCATAACATGTTCTGAATGTCATCATCACTAAAAACCTTAAACTTCTTATACCCGGGAAAATCGAACAACAAACACACAGCCCCAGGTACCAACCCATCAAATTTTCCACAAATATCATCAACAATCTATGCAAACGACAAAGCGCGATGCAACCGAACAACAATATTGTTCTCCCGTAAGTACACACCAACAGTATTCCACCATCCATACCTGTGACACCGACATTTCCAAACCCATTACAATGGCAACATAATCCATAAATACAAACCATTAACTTCCATTCCACATGGCATTTGTGACGTTAATCTAACACAACCCACCCATACATGCCACACATTAATTCAGCAAACAAGAACAAAAATGAACCAGTAATACATAACAACCCAAACATGGCCACCCAAAAATCAACACCATTGAGAACACAGAAACATACAAACGTAAAAATACACCAAACAAATAAGAACCACTCACCTGTTACAATGGCGGAACCCACACCAGTACGAACCCACCAAATAGGCACCACAAATCGTAGTTGCACTGGCATAATACGCAACTGGAAAAACCCAATAAAATGGCACGATGAAATGACCACTGTTACAGACAACGGTTACCACCGGAAGAAATCACCCACACCACACTGAATGCCCCCACAATATTCTCTTAGAAACTAATTAGATCAATGTAAATCAATCAAAATCCCCACCAATACGTTGACATTTCCTTATCCACCCCAAAACAGAATAAATCATTTAGGAAACCAATCACACCAAGGGTATTAATGTAAACTTATATGGGATCAAATCACACTCAAAAAACTTGCCAAAAAAATGGGACTAAATGGTCTATAACAAAACTCTTAGGACTAAATGGTTTAACTTTCCTCCGTGTTAGGACTCTTTGTTGTCAAATTCCATGGTTCAAACCCAAGGTTGTAATTTTTTAAATTCACATGTTGGGTCAAACTAGGATTACTTTGGATTTCTATAAGTAGTTGGTTTTCTCCCAAAACTAGGATTACTTTGGAGTCCTTTAAGAAGTTGGTTTTCTTCCAAAAACAGGATTACTTTGTATTCAACTTATGGTTTAAAAGAGAGTACATCAAAGGTTTTGTTTTTTAAAAAAAAAAGAGAGAGTTGTTCTTCGGTGAATTCTAAAGAATTCGAGCCTGAATCTTCGGTGGATTCTGGAGTGGCTCATCAGAAAGACAATTCCATGGTGAAGATGGGGTTGGAAGAGGCACATAGAGGCTAGTTCAATTAGGCGTTGTGGATTCGCTAGATAATTGAGAGTATACCTGTGTAATTCCTTTAAATCTTCTTAGTGGATTGTTCTTGTGGCTGTTGCCCGTGGTTTTTTTATCACAATTGGAGGTGTCCAATTGTGGTTTTTTCACGTAAAATCATTGTGTCTCTTTGTCTTGATTGTTTGTTTGGGATTGTTATTTCTACTTAAAATTGATACATAATCACAAATCAACATCTAGGAGGTTTCTAGATTTTTCAATTGGTATCAGAGCGGGTCGCTCTATTTTTTTTACAAATCTTTTAGAGTGAGATCTTGTTTGATTTGTGATAATGGATACAATTCGTGAGGGAAATTCTATGGAAAAAAAAAATCCAAAAAGATTTTCTTAGTATGGTTTTGCAAGCTTCAAATTTTTTAGCAGTCCTTCGTGCATATTAAAATTGATGAGAATAACCATTACATGTTAATATGTGTGTGCTTTCTATGGTCATTACTCATTTTGGAGTGTGTGTTCTTTGATTAGTATGTCTCATTCTGTACACACTCTTGGATTAGCAAATTTTGGAGTCTTTCGCCTTAGTGATTATTTTTTTTCTATAGACTTCTGGCATGGTATTTTTTGTTTTTCTAGAGGAATTGACCTATACTAGCACATCATGGGTGATGTTGAGTCTCTTAACCACCTTCCATTTTTTTGCATCTCCATGACTTTCCCCTCTGTTCTTTGTCCTTAGAGTCACTAACCAGGCCATCCTTATTATATCCATGTTTCTCTAGTTTGGTTTCCATACTCTTGAGCGTATCAGCCGCCAATGAGTGTGCAAAAGAAAGAAAAAAAAAAGATGTGCAAAAGAAAGAAAAAAAAAATGTGCAAAAGAAAGAAAAGAAAAATGTGTGAAAAAAAAAAGGAAAAAATAAAAGATTCATTGATTGAGGGGGAGCCTTCGCCTTTACTCAACAAATACCCCTTGATTCCTAGTAGTTTGACTTTCCTGTATTGTGCTTAGACTCTCTAGTCGGAGGTCCAGCTTTCATATCACTACTAGGCTTTGAATCTTGTGTTTGTCGAACTCCAAGAGTCATACACACACTTTTATCATGGGATCTATGCTTTTCACATAATGCATTACTTTCTTTCATGAGGAATCTTCTACAGACTGTGCACATTGTGTTTACTAGTAATTGTGCTTCTTGGATAATCTTGTGTGTTTTAAGGTACTAATCTGAAATTCCTTGTTTGCTCCACCATATTATTTTTGTCGTTTTTTTTTCTTATTCATTGTTTTTAGTGAGGGGGAGTTTGGTTTATCATTGCAAGAGTTTGTTAGCATGAACACTTTGTTTTGTTTGGTACAGGAGATTAGCATTAGTTACTTTGCATGTTGCTTTGCATTGGCTTCTTTATTGTTTGAGCTTCCTTTGTCAATTCGTGACAAACAGGGAGAGAAATTTGTTTTTCATGTATTCATGTCATGTGTCGGGTACATATGTCTTAGTTTTCAGGTTTTCATGCTACATGGTCTTAAAATCTCCAAGTTGCATCTATTCATGTTTTTCATCTCATACTTCAAGATAATCTAGCCATATATTTATTGCTTTTTCATATACTCTTGTGGGACCAATAGTTGTTTTGGAGATTGTGGCACTAATAGTTGTTTTGCAGTTCATGACCTTGAGAAATAAGTTTGTAAAGAGATTTGGTTATAAGTGCTGGTTCCTAGTTGGTGGTGTTGTTCTTGTTTTGATTGGAAAATTGTTTTAGTGTTTTTGTTAGGAAAACTATTGTAGCATGGTTTTGTCCAGGATTTGACAAAAGGAGAGATTGTTAAGACTCTTTGTTGTCAAATTCCATGAATCAAACCCAAGGTTGTAATTTTTTAAATTCACATGTTGGGTTAAACTATGATTACTTTAGATTTCTCTAAGAAGTTGATTTTCTTTCAAAACTAGAATTACTTTGGAGTCCTTTAAGAAGTTGGTTTTCTTCCAATATAAGTAGTTGGTTTTCTCCCAAAACTAGATGATTCATTAATTTTTCCTCCAGATCTTCTTTTTGGTTCTTAAGGGTTATATCTGGAGATATTTTGTTAAGTTTTCTTTGATATTTTTATTGAGTATTCAACTCATGGTTTAAAAGAGAGTACATCAAAGGTTTTGTTTTTTATAAAAAAAGATAGAGTTATTCTTCGGTGGATTCTGAAGAATTCAAGCCTGAAGTTTCGGTGGATTCTGGAGTAGCTCATCAGAAAGACAATTCCGTGGTGAAGATGGGGTTGGAAGAGGCACCTAGAGGTTGGTTCAATTAGGCGTTGTGGATTCGTTAGATAATTGAGAGTATACCTGTGTAATTCCTTTAAATCTTCTTAGTGGATTGTTCTTGTGGCTGTTGCCCATGGTTTTTTTATCACAATTGGAGGTGTCCAATTGTGGTTTTTTCACATAAAATCGTTGTGTCTCTTTGTCTTGATTATTTGATTGGGATTGTTATATTCTACTTAAAATTGATACATAATCACAAATCAACATCTAAGAGGTTTCTAGATTTTTCACTCCGTATAAGATTTATGGGTAATTTTTTCTATTTTTTATTTTTTTTCAAAAAAACTCAAAACTAGTTTGATAATATATATATATATATATATATGTATATGTATATCCAATATATTCATCATTTTCATATGATTTTTTCTTTTTTAGAGCAAAATTATTTTTTGAAAATATTGTTTTAAAATTTATTTTTATCATACTAATTTTAAATTTTAAAAAAATGAAAAACAAAATTTAAAAAATCAACGAAACAGAGTGATTGGAATTTGGGACTAGATTTCATTTTTTTTTTTTTTAAAGATTGGGAGCTACTAGATGTTTATAAACATATTGGGCATGTTCAGTTTGATTTTTAGATTTTTTAAAAATAAATAAATAATTTCTTGAAAAAAATAAAAAAATAAAAAAATGGGAGACTTATTTATAAGTCCTATTTCAGACACTTTATGCTATGTTAAGTCCTGTGTAATTTCTTTTAGAGTTTCAAGTCCTATTTAGATAGGAATATATTCCACAAGATCCTATTTGCGACACGTCACGTTACGTTTCTGTAGGTGTCACGTTACGTTACGTTTATGTAGGTGTCACGTCACGTTACGTTTATGTAATGTCCCATCTGATATAGTCATGTTACGTTATGTTTATGTACGTGTCACGTTACGTCTCACAAACTTAATATATGGTAACATTCAAATTGAATTTTACCATAGATCATATCTATATGAATGTGAATTTCAAAAAACACGAATAAGTAACATTTTCACATTCAATTTAAAAAATCAAAAATCTAGTAAGTTTCCAAAATGTAACGTGACACGTTATGTTACGTTTATGTAGGTGTCACGTTACATTTATGTAATGTCTCATCTGATATGGTCACCTTATGTTACGTTTATGTAGGTGTCACGTTACGTTTCGCTTCGCAAACTTAGTCTATGGTAACATTCAATTTCCTATATATGGTTTTACTATTATTTATGATATTGAGGATAAATGTGTCAACAAACTTCACACAGAATTTATGGGAACATAAGTTTTTTCGTAGGACCATATGTAGCAGAAGTCTTTCTAATAGGACTTATAAATAATTTTTCCTAAAAAAATTTATCATTTTTATATAGTTTTATCTTTTTGAAATGCATAATTAATTTTTAAAAATTCAAAAATATATTTTTAATATTTATTTTTGTTAAACTGGTTTTTATTTTTTCAGAAGTGGCCAAAATAAGCAAAGGGATGATAATATGGAATATTGTTATGTATAAATATATATATATATATTTTATGACTGGGTATCCAAACTAACTTACGCGTACCTCAACTAATCTTGAGACACAAGCAAAGCGTCCCTCCATGTGCATTGGGCAAATCTCGCCCCAATGAATAAATTATTCCTAATAAAAATTAAATCTGAGATTTAAAAAGAACATACTCCTAAGTCTTAAATTGTACCTACTAAACCAACTCTTTTAGAGTTTTATTGTGCATGAATGTGAACACCCTTGTGTTATTTTCAATAAGACTAGTACATTGTGTTTGTGTCAAAATTAGGTTTTCAGAGTCAGACATCAAACTCATTCACACGTGCATATATGCACGTGCATTCATAATGCTGAAAAACCTCATATCAAGTGCGGGTCAGACATCAAATTCATTCACACGTGCATATATGCACGTACATTCTACTTTGAATAATCATAATGCTGGAAAACCTCATATCAAGTTCCGACTTTTTTTTTTTTCAAAAAAAAAAACAAAAACGAAGAAAAAAGTGTGACTTTTTTTAGTTAATTAATAAAATAAATTATGAAATATTATAATAATTATATTATATTAAACATTTAATTATAAAAGAAAATCTAATACTAGTATTAACTATGAGTATAATCAAACTACTAATTTCTTAATGAAACGCAGAATTTATTGACCAACTATGAAAATGTTATGCACTTATACATTATAAGAAAAATGAGAATTTTTGTTATATAAAGTCATGAATGATGAAATTAAATTAAATAATGTTATATGTACTAGTTGGTATATCAATTAATATACTAATGGATAATGTGACATAATTTTAAAGATTTTAAATTTTTATAATTTGTATAATAAGTGGAGTCATAATTTTAAAATAGTAATGTCATAACATATGTTGATACACTAATTAGTATACCATTTGAAAAATGTAGCATCACCGATAAAAATTATGTAAAATTATATTTTTTGTAAGAAGTAGAATTTGTATTTTTTTGTGAAGAACCAAAAAGTTATAGTTTTTATGACAAAAAAACTATATATTTTTTAATAAAAATTATACTTTTTACATAAGATGCATACTATTATGCACGTAATAGTCTTTCCCAACCAAGCAACCTTATTAATTATCACGTGCAAGTTCTACAATCTTAATTTACGCATTTAAAAAACATATAATTTAAAGGTTTATATATTCTCGAAACCAACAATGAGCTAGGCTTTGTACCCCGTGTGCATAGAATAAATGGGTTAATTAAAAAAAATAAAGAACAATGTTAGAGATTTTAAAAGATTTATTAAAATTTTTACTAAATGTCTCGTATAGGTGTGAGATCTGCACAGAACCTACATCTATATAAGATATTTAGTAAAAATTTTGACAAATCTTTTGAAATCTAACATTTTTAAAATTAAAAAAAATAAAAAACAAACAAACAAACAACTCAATTAGAACTCAAATCAAACCTAATCGGCCATGACAAATCAATTCACCAAAACAAATTTCGTAGACAAAGATTATATATATTATTTGAATTATGGTACATATCATGTATTACTCAATAAAACGTATAATTAATTCATTAGACATTTTTTAAGCAATTATATCACGTTTTTTAAACTAGCAATTCAAAATATTAAAACATTAAGAGAAGAAAGACTTGGTCAGCATCATGGTTAACTAAAATGTCCCAAAATTAGAAGATAAGTGATAAGATTTGGTGTTTAACAGTGTTGATTAGCAAAAGTAACTGTAAACCTTGGATTTGATCCAATGATCTTATAGTCACACTTTATGGTGTGGTGAGTAAAAGGTCAGGAGTATTATAATCTAATTTTACTAACAAACTAATATCTTAAAAAATAAAATAAAAAATAAATAAACTAAACTAACTGTACATATCAGCTTCTTGATCAACAATATATACAATTAGAGGTGTTTTTTCATTCTTTTTTTTTTGGGGGGGATTCAGATAATGCCGACAAGTTATTTGGTAGCCTTGACCTATTACTCCATACTATTCAAGTTAGACACTCATCTAGTTGCCCTCCGAAGAAAAAAAAAAACAAAATGGTGAGTTTCACTATTTTAGTCAATAAAATTTAAATTGAGATAACACCTGTATTTGTCTCAAGACTAAAATATGATTTTTCTATAAAGGTTTGTCGAGATTAACATGATTAAAAGTAGTAAATAGGTTAACCCACCCATGGATTGAAATCCTTTATCATTCTTTTTTTGCAATAATCTCGTTGCAGTTACTTAGTAAGCATTTTTTTATTTTTTTTTGGAACAAAAAAATAGATGCTTCATAGGGATATCATAGCATCCGTGAGTTATAATGCTATAATAACCAATTGCCGGTTAGATTTAACTTAACCTAAAGGAAGGAACGCACTACCGAGACACCCAATAGACCTCATAAAATGTTTTGTTGAGAAAATGTTCTCCTATGTTCGGTTAGGTTCTTACAATTAATATAGTAATAGTTGTATTAGTGATGATAGAGTGTTGGCAGGTGTGGATAGTGAATTTGTCTCCACACGAAATTAGCGACATGATGTGCCTTATCCTGCATCTACAAGAGAAATCAAAGTTAGAAATCACCCTCAACCTAGTTTGGTCAGGAGGACCTTCCGACGATCAAGTTAGCACTCTGGTCGGTCATGATTATAGTAAGAAATAGGAGAAATCAATTTGAGTAGGTCATTTTCTAGTTACCTTACCATGTCCTTTCCCTATTTGCTTGATTCCTTTTTATAGCTAATTGGTACTCCATTATCAGCCATCAATCTCTTCTTAATCGGTTAATCAGCCAGTCAGCCTTTTGTTAGGGATTATTTTAGTAGTGGCCAGCTTGCAATTGCTTTTGGCTGTTAGATCCCCTTTCATCGAATGATTGGCTCTTTGTCAAATGTAGTAGCCAAGTTGTAGTTAAAGGTGACCATTGGATCTCAATTGATCGAATGATCATTCTTCTATCAAAGATCCTTTTGGCAATGGCCAACTTGCATTAACTCCTAGCCATTGGATCTACCTTGATTAAAGGGCCATCTTTTTATGTCAGTAATCAATTTGACTTGGGTTCAATTTTGTCTGATATGGTATGGATCTAGTTAATCTTTTTATCTATTTTGAGCCATATCAACCTGAGTTTATCTGGCTTACTTGGGCTTATGTTCTTATTAGGTTGGGTTTGGATTTCTACCCTCCATAGTTGGAGTAGCAAAAGTGGTGGTGGAGGCAGCAATGTTGGTGGTGGGGGTGGTAATGGTTATTATATGGTGATGTTGTTAAGATTTTAATTGAAGAAATATTTTTCCCCTTTAAAAAATATAAAATATTTTTTTTGTTTAAATAAATTTATTTTTTATTAAACACGAGAAGTATTTTAAGTTTACACTCTGTTGGTTTGGGTGGAAAATGTTTTTTGTATTTCCTGGTAATTGATATAATGAAAAACGAAAATCAACAGAAAATATTTTCATGTCAACAGAAAACAAGCCTATATAGACGGAAAATATTTTTCACTTTTAAAAAGCGAAAAACATTTTTTAGACTAAAATTTTACTAATGTTACTATATTATCACCACCACTCACCTCCATCGCCACACCACTATCACCATGGCCACTGCCACCATCACTGTAGCTATCATCGCCGCTATCGCCCCACCACCATGCTACCACCTCCATCTCCATCTACGTTCCACCACTGCCACTGCCACTACCACCAAATATTAAAAAATATATGTATTTTCCCTATAAAATATTTTCTAGAGAGAGGAAAAAAAAAATTTGGTAGAAAACATTCTCTATTAAAAAATATTTTCCAAACGGAGAATTATTTTTTTATAACGCCAAACACATGTAGAAAATAGTATTTTTCTAGAACATATTTCTATCTATCCATATTAATAAAGAGCCGAGGTATGTTTCGCTCGTCCACATTCAAAAGTCAGTTCTGCCTCCTCTTTTTCTTTTTCTTTTTTTTTGGCCTTGATTGTGTGATGTTTTGTCATTTTGTAGTTTCATTTAGGGGAATTTACCACACAGTGCTACTTCTAAAAAGTTATTACAATTTCATGATAAAAATTATAATTATAATAATTAATATTTCTAAAAATTTTTATTTATCTGTAATTATTTTTTAAAATTTAACCTGAACTAAAATTTTCCCTTCATTTTATAGTTTGATGTGATATTTTTACCCTGATGTATGTTATGTAAATTATGATATTATTACATATTTTTGTAGTTAGAAAATTTCTGAATAAAAAAATGTGTAAAATCACTTTAAATACATAATATTATCACAAAATGCGTAATTTTATTTTTAAATCATAAATTGTCGTAACTCTTACTAAAAAATATGTAATATTTATCTCAAAAATATATAGCATTTATCATAAAAATATACAATAAGAAACATATGATACACACATTTTAAAAGACATTACTCTATTTTGACTAATAGATCAGATGTAGAGACGACATCGTTTGTCAGAAAATTTATTAAAATTGATTCAATATTATATGTATGCTATTTTTTCCCAATTCAAATAGCATAAATATCTATCAATAAATATACATAATATTATTTTTTATTTAGGAAATAAGATATGATGAGATTATTGATAAGGTTGTAAAAGATAAAGTTATACCATAAGATTAGATATGATGAGATTGTTAAGAAGATTGTAAGAGATAAAATTATATTATGAGATTAGATACGATGAGATTATTGATAAGATTGTAAGGGATAAAGTAATACTATGAGATTAGATGGAATAAAAATTTATGAGATAAAATATGATGAGATTATTCATAGGATTGAAAGGGATAAAGTTATACTATGAGATTAGATGGAAAAAAAAAAAAAAAAATTAGATTGGATTGGATAAGATCATATATAGGATTGTGAAATATATGATTACAAATAGGATAAATAATTGGATAGAATGAGTGAGATTTATTTACTTAGGATGAAATAAAAAGATATAATTATTTTCAAGTGTTGGATGAAAAAATTAATAATATGGATATTACCTATGATATTATTGACTCCTCTTATTTTTGTCTATTTATTTCTCCATACCAATACTAAAATTATCTAAAGACAGGGCTTGAATAAAAAAGAAGATAACAGTCTCAAGCATTGAATTATCCTGCAAATACAAAGGCAATCACATTTAGACCAGAACAAGTGGTGCATTCTCTAGATGGGATGTCAAACGAAGTATAAATTTAAATTATAAATGATAACAAAATTAGATCACTTTAACATTGCTTATACTTATGTTATCTAAGGAAAAAAATGAAAATTTCAAAGACAACTCAATGAGCTATGGTTAAGATTGAAAATGATATACAAGATGCAATAAAAATTGTTTTAAATAAAATATATATAATTATATGAAAATATGTTAAATATGTATTGAAATTATAAATTTTTTTAGTATTATTTGAAAATTAACCAGCACTCATTGAGCCGTTCATACTGTGACCAAAATATAAGTTATAATTAACAATATAAATATTAGATATATTGTATAAAATAATTATATTTAAACAACAAATTTTATTTAAAATATTTTATTTGTATATATTATTTTTATTTATAAAACAAAATATATAAAAATTAAAATTAATTATATTGAGCATAGGTGATGTACATGACACGCTACTTTCTCCCTAGTACTAGCTAGAGAAAGAGAAAGTTAACTATTGACTTTAATTAAACGAGTTTGGTTTAAATATTGACTTTAGATAATAATGCTTACCATCATAGCCATCGAAATGCACAATCAACAGTCACCAGCAGCAATTAACACATGTTAAAATTCCAATTACGATTTGAATATCTCTATTTCTTAATAAAATTATTAATCTTGGAGTTAAGAAAGAAAAAAATATGCAACGAATATCGAACCAACCAAGCCAATTTGGAGGTAGTGATTTGAATAAATACCTGTAAGAATTCACAGTATTAAACTAGTAGAAATTAAAGATGTCAAATAATGGGTAGAAACATAATTTTAGAACGAGTTTGGAATCTCTTTAAATTTGATAATTTGATTAGAAACAAAGTTTTTAATCAAGATTGGTGGGTGATTTTGATCTAACTTCTTTATGTTCATTTTTAATACTGTATGTGTTGACACATTTTTAATATTTTCTAATATTCAAATTGAGATTAACTCAAATTTTTGATAATTTTATTTATTTATTATTATTTTTATATCTAGCTAGTAAATTAGTCCAATTAATTATTTAATTGTCGATCTTTTTAAGAATTTGTCTCATTCTTGTGGATTCATGACTTTATTTTCATAGATTCAAAACTCTTCATCTATTAAAATGTGTGGGAACATATTTTGTAAGTAGTAATACGTGGCCAAGATGGCACCGAAGTGCCAGCCGAGATGTCATGTGTCCTAGTTATGATGTCGATATGATCTCGGCTAGGCCGAGATTATCTGCGAAGATGTCAGAATCCAGGATAAATAGATAAGCCATAAAAGTCCTAGAGTGGAGGAGGACTTCAGCCTGAATAAGGATAAAGCTTTAGGAAGTTTATCTTTATCTATTAAAGAGTCCCATTGGGCCAGAGTCCAAAGGAAGCTAGACTTCTACAAGGATCATGTCAATGCTAACTATAAAAGTAAGGCACCCTCATGGGTCTAAAGTACGCTTTTTGTATAATGAGTTAAGCACTAATTATTGTCTTTGAGAGATAACTGAGCATTGACTTGATCGTTGGAGTGCCCTCGGGTGGACGAACCACCGCTAGAGTCTTGTCTTTCTGTGGCAGGTCGTTCGGGCGCAATCTATTCTACTGGTGTTCTCTAGTTGAGTACCTGTTTGGCAGTGGCAATTGAGTACGTGTTTGGCAATGTTATCAAAAAACAGTACAAACAAAATGATATCTAATCATATCATATGTGATCATTTTGGTGCATCATGTAGTGTGTAACTTTAGACTCTTATAAAATTTTAAAAGAAAATTCAGATGTTTGTGTCCAATAATAAAAAATAAGGTAAAATACATTTATGTATGATATTTCTTATATAATTTAGTCACTAAACATACTAATTAATTAATGATTTGATTAATTTGATGGAACACTTCATTATTGGCTGTATCTCTCAATCATGCATGTAGGGAAATTAATTACACCTTTTCTGTTTCCATCGCTGTTTGACAAAGATATGAACATCATTGTTTTATGCACCCTTCAACATTTCATTTCATAATTATATGTACTAACCACATCTCCTGTGGATCACAGTACTAAAACTAATCATAGTTATCTTATTTATTTTTACATACAATCCTAAACGATAATATCGTAATAAGATATTTATGTTTTATGCACCCTTCAAATTTCAAAATGAGTTTAAATTTACTTATTTGTTTAAACTTCAAATTAATATCATCAAATAAACTTTAATGACAAGTCAAGCTTGATTATGTTGACTTTACTTAATAAGTTGATGTCAAGTTGTTTAAAACTTTAAAAATACAAAAGTTGATTAGATAATCTGACACAACTTTCTTATACGAGGTGAGTCTCATTTTTTGTAAGTTCTATTGCCATGTGATGTGAGAGAGTGATGTCTAATTTTGTGGTTGATATGTGTAAATAAAAATAATAAAATGTTACTTTCAATTTTAATTTGTAAAGATGTAGCAGATAATATTAGAAAACTGTTAGGATCTCAAATATTTTATTAATATTTTTACTAAATGTTTTACATGAGTGTAGGACCCAATGAGTCGGATACAATATTTGATATAAATATTAATAAAATATTTTAGATCCCTAACATTACTTGTAATATTATTATGGTTTTATTACACACTGATGTCATCATTGGGCCTACCAGTCTGTTGGTTGGTCGTGCCATCAAGAAGGCTCCAATAGATGATAATATATATCGTTGGTTGGGCCAGATAGACCTGATCTCAGATTGAACTCAACTGTTTGGGCTTCAGGTTTGAGCCCAATTAATTAAGTCTGCCAAATCTTGACATCTTTTACTCTTCCCTCCCCAAAACATTGGGCCAACTTGAGCATAGCTGAAATGGTTTTACTTCTAAATTTGGGAGATCTGGGTTCATGCTTATGGAGGACTTGCTACGTTGTTGTGCTAACTTAACTTACTAACTCCGGAAAATTACCTTAGTGGTCATGAAGAAGAAGGTACTTAAGTGTCAAAATAAGTGAGGTTTAGCTTCGAGTTTATGAAGAGACGTTGACCTAATTTGTAATCTAACTACTAACATATTAACCGTTATCTCGTGGGGAAAAAAAAAATTTAACTTACTAATTCACTAACATCATACAATAAAAATAAATAAATAATGCCAGGCACACAAAATAAATCACAAAAAAAGCAATAAATAGTTATGATTAAACACATTTATAGTGAGAAGATTGAAATTTATTTTGAATATGGATCCCACTATAAATGTGTTTAGTTCTAATTATTCATTGCATTTTCGATAATTTATTTTGTATTTCTAGTATTGTTTAAAAAATAATAATAATAAAGTTGAGCAGCATTGGGCAGCCCAATTCCAACTCCGAAATAATAATAATAAAAATGAGAGCCGTTATTCTCACTCTATTTTGTTCTAAATATATTTTCTTCTTTGTCTTTATTATACATAGAAGAAAGTGTATTTAGAGTAAAGTGGAGTGATAATAGTAATTATGTGTAATAAAAACAAGGGTGAATTACACCAACGATCCCTATAGTTTGGGGTTTGTATCACTTTGGTCCCTGACTTTTCAATTGTGACACATTTGATCCTGAATTTTGAATCTTGTTCCAAATAAAGACAATTGAAGATACTATTGGATTTTTCAAGGGCAAATTTGTCAATTTGATAAAACATAAATTAATTTTACAAAAATAAATGTTAAAAAATTATTTTTGAATTTTTTAAAATTATTTCTATCTACTAAAGATAAAATTATATAAAATTGATAAATCTTTTAGACATTTTTTTTATCAAATTAATTTTTATTATATATTTGGATGATGATCATGTAAAATTAATTTTTAAAAATTAATCATGTAACTTTTATGAATTTTTATCAATTTTATATAATTTTATCTTTAGTGGGTAGAAATAATTTTTAAAAATTTTAAAATATTTTTTTGACATTTATTTTTGTCAAATTAGTTTATATTTTATCAAATTGACGATTTTGCCCTTAAAATTAAACAATGAAATGTTCAATTGTCCTTATTTGAAACAAAATTCAAAATTCATGGTCAAATATGTCACAATTAAAAAGTCAGGGACTAAAGTGACACGAGCTCCAAACTATAGAGACTATTAGCATAATTAGCGCTAAAAACAAAGAAAGAAGTGTATTTGAAGTCAAATAGAGTGGGAGTTCCCATAAAAATCTCTACTTTCTTTATTTATTTTTTGGGGGGTTAATGATAATTAATCTCTACCTAATGTAATTATGTTATATCCTAAGCTTTAAAAAGTTGATGCTTAATGGCCAATTGAGTTGTCTCTAAGGAATGATTTCACAATCGACCAACCAGAGAGAGAAGAGTAGTACATACATGGAGAAATAATAATTCAGTAGATGTTTTTAAAAATAATTTCAGATAAGTAAAAAAATTTACAAACTTTTATAATTAAAATTATTATTTTTTCATAAAATAATAATTATTTTAAAAAAATACCACTGATGTGTAATTTTTCTGACATATATCCTACTAGTTCAGCTTTTCCTTTCCTAAGTACATTACATTACATCAAAGATTGTTGGAAAGTAGTAACAACTAACTGATACCGACGAGATATGGAAAGTGTATCGGAATCAATTTGTTTTATTTTATTTTTAGATAGTGGGAATCAATTAATTAAGAAATCAAAATATGATGCTCATACTAAAAGAAGACAGATTCACATAATAATAATGATATAATTATGTAATCCACACTTATACTAACTAGATACTACTAAAAGGAGATTTTTTTTTCTTGAAACGTGATTGAAACTTGGAAAGTTGGAAATAATTAATAAATAGCATAAAGTTGTGAAATTACATATGTTAGAAATACAAATTAATTACAAAATTAAATACAACTTTCTCATATAAACATGAGACTCACAAAAAATAATAATAATAATAAGGCTCGTTTTATATGAGAGAGTTGTATTTAATGCTACGATGGATTTATATATTCCTTGACTTGTTTTATTTGGCAACTTGTCTAAATTATCTGGTGACCCCTATTTTTGACACATAATCCTTTTATTCCTAAATGTCTGTCTCTTTATCTCGATACATTCCTAATCATAAGCCATTTCTTGAGATTCATGTATTTTGATATTATTTGATTATTCAATAACAGGAGTGCTACATCTACACAATTTTTTCCATTCACAATCCCTTAATGAGGTGGCAATGCAAAATGCATATAAGGAGAGTTTTGAAGGAATATTTGAATGTGGATCAACTTTTTAAATTTTGTTTGTCACGTCATTTGGGGAAGGGGTTTGGGGGAAGAAATTATGTAGATGAATCATTTTTCTTTCAATAATTAGGTGTACATTGAGATAGGGATAGAAAAATTTAGAAATAGATGATATTTGATCCCTTTTTTCCTTGACATCTTTTTCATTAGGTCATCAAAGCAAAATTTTCCAATATTAGGGCATCTTTTTCTATAAATTGTTTTAGTTAGCTTGGGAAAGCCCAAAATCAACGGGTCTTACCTGTAGGTCTTAGGTCTTAATAGGTAGACTTATTGTTTAATAGGTCATGTGAGAATTAATAGCATTTTTTTATCAAACACTATTAAAAAAAGTCATTAATTATAAGTTTAGCGATAGTTTAAAAAAATCGTCACAAAAAAGTCACTGATTTTTAACTTTCAGCGATAGTTAGAAAAATTCGTCACAGAAAAATGTCATTAATTGTTAATTTTTAGCGACATGTGCAAAAAATCGTCACAAAAAATTATTTTTAACGATGATTTTATTAGGATTTATTTTTAATAGAATTTGATGGGAAATAAGTTCAATAATTAGGACTTATTAGTAGTTTATCTAAAAATAAAAGGCAACTAAAAGAAAATTAATCTAATATATCTGGTATCTAAACAATATACAGATATAGGCAATCAAGTTATACAGGAAAATACATTCTCTCAAGTGTTGTTACCAAATAATTGCGTTCTCAAGTGATTTTGATCTACTTATTTCTTAAATTTCAAATTAAACATAATTTGAGTTCGAACACGTTTTCAATAAATTTTATAAACACAATTTAAAAAAATATATATATATATATATGACTGAACTTTCGCAACCAAGCTCGTCAAATTTTTAGATTACAGAAACTTTTGCTGCCATAACTTTGTCATCATAACTTATTTGCAATGGTGAACATAACTTTTAGCGACATTGTGCGGTTGAAAATAATATTCAAAATTTTGTAGGTTAAAAGCACTAATAAGTTTATTGTGACCATAATTTTGACATTAAATTTCATTGGTATGAACTAGAACTGTGGACTTTACATCTCTACCAAGGGACAGTTTAAACATAAATTAAATTATGATTTTGATAGTTATTCTATTAATTTCAACATTTTGAATATGGAATTAGTTTATTTTTCTTAACAGATCCATCAATCCTTTCTTGGAATTTCCACCAACCAATAATTATGGTTAGTAATATTATCAGAAGAAAATAAGCATTTATATCAAATCTATCTGGTTGTACCCAACATAATAAATTATAGATTTTATATATAATTTTTATATGCAATTTATGACAATTTTGTTACTAAAATAGAAACTGAGGCTATTTTACTCGACTATGTTGGTTAGTTGATCATAAGGAGAGATATGTTAGAAATGGTTATAAAATTTTGGATAAAATTAGAATTTTTTTTAAAATTTGGTCTATTTTTTAGGTGGGTCCCGTGCGTCGATTTACGCGGGTCAAAGTGATAACGCGTTCTATGCCGCGTTATGATTCACGTAGTATATTTGGTTGCTCAAAACCATTACCGAGTGAATGAAAAATTGAAGCCAAAGTGTGCTCCATGGAAATGGAGTTTTGGTGAAAAATCTTTAAAGGTTTGAATAAGGCTTGTCCTACATTGATTTGGTGGGAAGTTTTGAATAGGTTTATAAGGCATGGTTTGGTACTTGGGGTGTGCCCCAAGGAAAACCCAAGTGTTTTAAAGGAAGAGATTATGGGCAAAATGGGCTAGACCCATTGGATCCAAAAATCACCACACATGCGCGCCGCCGCCGTCCGCCCGGTCGGGCGGGCTGGGCTGGGCCTGGGCTTGGGCGCAGGTGCGTGGTGTAAGGTTGGGTTGGGCTTGTTCGACCCAATACTAATCTTTTTAGGCCAAAAACATTTTGAATTTAATTTTATTTTGTATAAAATAAAATCCAGAATCCAAACAGGCCCTTTCCGTTTTTGTATCTGTTTAAATTATGAACCCAACAAATTCAAATCTGTTTGAATTCAAAACCAACAGGTTTCATACCTGTTCAATTCAATACCTACAGCCACCTTTACATTTATAAAGAGGACAACCCTCATTTGATGTTTTACATTCAGAAAATTCATTATTTTCGTCCTTAAGAGCTCTGCAAATTTATTCTTCATTTTGTTGCATTATTTTCTTGTGAGAAAGAGTGTAAACATTTAGTGTGTTCGTAAGACAAACAATTTGTAGTGCTGCTATTGTTTATAGTAGATCATTTTATCTTGGGAGATAGACGTCCGTATTCTGAAAGCACCGAGGAGAGGACGAATCTGTCTTAAGGACACAGTGTCAAACACTGGACTTGATCAAATTATAATTCGAAAAAATTAATGAAGTAAGTTATTTAATTTATTTTCGGTGTTATTATTATTTATTTAAATTAGATTTTAATCTTGTTTTTGTAACAAAATAAAATCTATTTTTATTTATTTATTTTATTTCGAGTTTGATTTTTGTAATCAAACAAATTATCTCATTTCCTTTATTTCTTTATATTCTGGTTGTTGTTTAGTACACAACAGAATTTAATTTATTTAAATACAGTGAAGATTTAATTTATTTTTTTGGAATCTTCATTGTATTTAATTTTCTGTAATTTCATAAAGACATATTCTGGTTAAAAAATAAATAGTGATTTATGCTATTTGACAGATAGTAGTAATATACTGTCTCTTTTCTTTGACAACTAGTAGTAATATACTGGTGTCATTAACAATTCCAGAATATTAATTTGTATTACAGAAAATTATTGTGGTATTTTATTTTTCTAGTTTTAGTAACAAGAAAAATAAAATTAGTTTGTGTTATAATTTATTTTCTGGTTTTAGTAACTAGAAAATTAATTTATATTTTAATTTTTTCTGATTTTTGTAATTAAAGATTATAGCTACTACAACTGAAACTGCATCTGGTAGTAGTACTCCGATTGTTACACCAACACCGGTCCCTATCCAGAACCATGTTCATGTACCAATTAATCATGGAGAAAAAAGGAAAAAATTTAACGGTACCGAGTTTAAGAGATGGCAGCAGAAGATGCTGTTCTATCTTACAACTCTTAATTTGGCCTGGTTTCTCTATGAAGAGGCTCCAGCACTTAAAGAGGGTAAAAGTGATCGGTAAGTTGTTACCGCTGTAAATGCTTGGAAACATTCAGATTTCCTGTGCAGAAACTACATCCTCAATGGCCTTGACAACATGCTGTATAATGTATACAGTCCTTTGAAGTTAGCGAAAGAATTGTGGGATTCTTTGGAGAAGAAATACAAGACAGAGGATGTCAGCACGAAGAAATTTGTCGTCGGTAAATTTCTGGACTTTGTTATGGTAGACTCCCAAACGGTAATATCTCAAGTTCAAAGTTTTCAGGTAATTTTGCATGATATTCATTCAGAAGGTATGTCTCTTAGCGAGTCTTTGCAAGTCGCTGCTTTAGTAGAAAAGTTACCACCGGCTTGGAAAGATTTCAAAAATTATTTAAAACATAAACGCAAAGAAATGACCATGGATGAACTTATAGTAAGACTGAGAATTGAGGAAGATAACCGAAAGGCTGAAAAGAGGAATGGGAAAAATCCCATTAAGTCCAAGGCTAATGTGGTTGAACAAGTTCATAAACCACATAACAAAAAGAGGAAGTTTACTGGAGATGGTCCTAAACAAGGCGATAGCAACAAGAAGTTCAAAGGAAAATGCTATAATTGTGGCAAAACTAGACATCGAGCTTCTGACTACTGCCGTCCTAAGAAGGACCATGGAAGTACAAGTAAGAAGACCACCAATCAGGCCAATGTAACAGAATTGGATTACATCTCTAACGGAGTGAATGACATCAACCTCTCTGCTCTGGTGTCTGAGGCTAACTTGGTTGGAAATCCCAAAGAGTGGTGGGTTGACACTGGAGCAACTCGTCACATATGTGCGAACAAGAAGATGTTCACTACCTACAATGAGGCTGCAAATGGTGAACAACTTTTTATGGGAAATTCTTCTACTTCTACTGTGGCTGGACAAGGGAAAGTGATCTTGAAGATGACATCAGGGAAAGAACTGACCCTCAACAACGTACTGCATGTACCTGACATCCGGAAGAATTTAATTTCTGGTTCTTTGTTAAGTAAAAATGGTTTTAGGCTTGTCTTTGAGTCTGATAAATTTATATTAACAAAGAGTGGTATGTATGTTGGTAAGGGATACATGAGTGATGGTCTCTTTAAGTTGAATGTAATGACAGTTGTACCGAAAGTTGCTATGAATAAGAATAACACATCTTTTGCTTATATTCTTGAGTCAAATTTATGGCATGGTAGATTAGGACATGTGAATTTTGATGCTTTGCGTAGATTAATTGGTTTAGATTATATACCAAAGTTTGAAATTAATCCTAATCATAAATGTGAAATTTGTGTAAAAGCAAAACTAACTAAGGCTCCATTTAAATCGGTTGAAAGGAAAACCGAACCTCTAGAATTCATTCATACTGATGTATGTGATCTATTTCATAACATTTATCGATGATTGCACAAAATATTGTTATGTTTATTTACTTAGAAGTAAAGATAAAGCCTTAGAAATGTTTAAACTCTACAAAACAGAAGTTGAAAATCAACTTGGTAAAACCATTAAAATGGTTAGAAGTGATAGGGGTGGTGAATATGATGCACCATTAAATGAATTTTGTGCATAACATGGCATTATTCACCAAACTACAGCCCCTTATTTTCTACAGCAAAATGGAATTGCCGAAAGAAAGAATAGAACCCCAAAAGAAATGATGAATGCCATGTTACTAAGTTCGGGCTTATCACAGAACTTGTGGGAGGAAGCAATATTGTCTGCTAATTATATTCTTAACAGAATACCCCATAAGAAAACCAACAGCACTCCTTATGAATTGTGGAAAGGTCAACCGCCTTCCTACAAATACTTAAAAGTGTGGGGGCGTTTGGCAAAAGTTAAAGTTCCTGTTCCTAAAAAGACTAAGATTGGGCCAAAAACAGTAGATTGTGTATTTATTGGTTATGCTCAGAATAGTAGTGTATATCGATTTCTGACGTATAAATCAGAATACCTGATATAAATGTAAACACTATTATAGAGTCAAGAAATGCTGTGTTTTTTGAATATGTCTTTCCTTACAAGAAAGGACAGGAATTAAGTTCACAGAAAAGAACTTATGATTGTATACAAAGTCAAGAGACTAATGACAATCAAAAACAAGAGACTAGTAATGGTCTCAACCAACAAGATTTAACTAATGATGAACCAAGACGAAGTAAGAGAGCGAGAACATCAAAATCCTTTGGTCCAGATTTTCTGACATACTTGTTAGAAAATGAAGCTCAAAGCTTTAAGGCAGCAATGACAGGTCCTGAAGCACCTTTGTGGAAAAATGCTGTTAATAATGAAATTGAATCCATTATGCAAAATCATACTTGGGAATTGGTGGATCTTCCACCAGGTTCTAAACCTCTTGGATATAAATGGATATTCAGGAGAAAAATGAAAGCAGATGGTTCAATTGACAAGTATAAAGCAAGACTTGTAGTTAAAGGTTATAGACAAAAGGAAGGTCTGGACTATTTTGACACATATTCCCCTGTGACAAGAATAACATCCATTCGTATTCTTATTTCTATAGCAGCGTTGTTTAATTTAGAAATACATCAAATAGATGTTAAAAAAGCTTTCTTAAACGGTGATCTAAATGAAGAGATCTATATGGAGCAACCCGAAGGGTTTGTAGTATCAGGACAAGAAAGAAAGTTTGTCGACTTGTAAAATCTCTTTAAGGATTAAAACAAGCACCTAAGCAATGGCATGAAAAATTTGATCATGCAATACTTACTAATGGGTTTAAGATAAATGAATGTGACAAATGCGTCTATATTAAAAACACTGACCAAGGATATGTCATAGTTTGTCTTTATGTAGATGACATGCTTATCATTGGAAGCAGTCATAACATGATCAAATCAACTAAGCAAATGCTTAACAAAAGATTTGATATAAAAGATATGGGGGTCGCAGATGTTATATTAAAAATGAAAATTACTAAAACATCTGACGGATATACATTATCTCAATCTCATTATATTGAGAAAATTCTTGATAAATTTATCAAGGATGATTTGAATTTAGCTAGAACACCTGTCGACATCAGTCTTTATTTATCGAAAAATAAAGGTGATGCAGTATCTCAGTTAAAATACTCCCAAATCATTGGAAGCCTAATGTACCTAATAAATTGTACTCGTCCTGATATAGCTTATGCTATTAGTAAATTGAGTAGGTACACTAGTAACCCCGGAGAAGACCAGTGAAAAGCGATCATTCAGGTTCTTAGATATCTAAGATTCACCCGTTATCATGGTTTGAACTTTACTCGATATCGAGCAGTACTTGAAGGTTATTGTGATGCAAATTGGATATCGGATACTAAAGATTCAAAATCCACAAGTGGATATGTCTTTGCTCTGGGAGGCACTGCTGTTTCTTGGAAATCCACGAAACAAACATGCATTACACGATCCACAATGGAATCCGAGTTCATTGCTTTAGACAAAGCAGGAGAAGAAGCAGAATGGCTTCGTCACTTCTTAGAAGACATTCCAATGTGGCCAAAACCTGTGCCAGCTATTTGCATTCATTATGATAGTCAATCTGCAATAGTCAGGGCACAGAATCATATGTATAACGGTAAGTCACGACATATTCGTCGTCGACATAATACCGTAAGGCAATTGTTGTCAAATGGAATAATCTCAATAGATTATATAAAATCTAAAGATAATATTGCGGATCCGTTAACAAAAGGTTTGACAAAAGAGCTAGTGTATAGTTCATCGAAGGGGATGGGATTAAAGCCTATTACATAAGAGTCGTCATAATGGTAACCTTACTTATATGACTGGAGATCCCAAGAACTAAGTTCAAAGGGACAACTAAGTTATGTATGGCTTGCTAGAAATTACCAAGGGATTAAAAATTCCCTACCCATTCCTATGGTGAGAGTGATATCTGCAACATATGTTGTATACAGGGGTATAAGGATAAGCTTTGCTTTTAATGGTTACTTATATCTTGATTAAGGCATAAAATTAAGACGAGTATAAGGAGATACTCATAATAAGAATCATCTATATGAGTGTTAAACTGGGGCCGGTTCCATGAGAATGAAAATGCTAAATTCTCTAGAAACACTCATGAAAACTAGGAGCGTTCAAGGCAAAAATGAACACAACAGTGAGAACCACGATGTGTTAGAAGATATTTTGTGTGAAATCTATTGTCTTGGCTTACACAAACAACTGAACAATTCAAGGCATCGCGTCCATTGGTTAGTGTAATAACCCTGACCTGTAATTGGCTATTAATCGATGATTAGGGATGTTAATCATGTGAGTAAGATTAATTACGGGATTAGTATGTAATTTGTATCATAATTGGCCTTCTATCTATTACTTATGAAAATATTTGTCTGGAAGTACTGTTTTAAAATGAAAATTGAAAGCCTTATCGGCATTCAAACCTGAAATTATTTACACCAATATTTTAATTGGAATTTTTAGAACCTTATGGAATATTTAATTAAAATGTGATTTGGTATGATTAGATTAGATTAAATGAGCTAATTAAAGAGTTGGACTTATTTACCGTTTTGCCACATAGTGACCAAATCTATACAACACACATTTGAGCCCCTTTAGTTTATTGGAGCTGATCTTTTCATTTCCTTAAGTGCAAAAATCTGATGAAAACATTTTAGAGAGAGAGGGAGAGCAATTCTAGAGAGAGAGAGGGAGAAATTGGAGAAGAAATTCAAGGTTTTGCATGCACTCTTCTAGATTAAGCAAGGTTTTAGCAAGAACAAGACTTAAGGTATAATTTTCATCATTTTATTCATGTATTTCAGTGTTATCTTGCATGATTCATGGAGGATATAAGCTTAGATGTGTACATTGAGCTTAAAATGTTGAAGTGGGAGTCAATCCATGCATGCATGCATAAATTTTCAAGTTTTGGGTTTGATTTCAAAGGTTTCTTCCATGCATGTGTTAATTTCTCTTACATTTTGGTCATTCAACTTATTTTTCATCAAATTACCAAGTTTGATCATATTTTGGAAGGTTTGAATTGGAAGAAGTTCTTGCATGTTGATTTCATGGGTCAAATTGGGATTTAAGTTGGATTTTGAAGAAATGACAAGTTTTTGGGCCATGATTTCTTGTTTTAATTCTTAAACCATATTGTTTTATAAGTCTTCATGTGTTTCCTTCATTTTGGGCCCAGAAAAATGAGTTTTGAAAGGTTGAATGTCGAATTTGAAGTTGGAGGTGCAATCTGGAAATTCCAGATTTTGCATCTTCGCTCGAGCGAAGGAGAGCTCGCTCGAGCGACCACTCTGAGGTCGTGCTCTCTGCTCGAGCGACCAAGAGTTCACTCGAGCGTAAATTTCATGCTCCCAGAAGTTTGCATCATTTACAGATCGCTCAAGCGAAGGAATGTGAGCTCGAGCGACCAGTCACATTTTTGCATGCTCGCTCGAGCGAGGAAAGCTTCGCTCGAGCGAGGACTTAAAATTCTGAAATTTTACCTAAGTGTTCCAAGGTATGTTTTGACATCCTCATTGCATCTTAGGCATTCCTAAGCCTTAATTAAGCTATAGTAATGAGGTTATGGGCTAGAAACGCACACTAAGAAAAGAATGCAACGAGTTTTTGAATGACAAGTGTGTGTGTGTGAGTTGAGCATTGTAACAAGTATTAATCACACTAAGAGATTGCAAGAGTGTGTGTGTTCTAAGCCATGTGATAAGAATAAACATGAACCAACGTGATGTAAACTAAGCCTATTGGCCACATGAATAAGTAGTGATAAGATTCGTTGGTGCTATGTATTTTGTGATTGTAGGTCAACGTCCGAGAAGTGATTGACCATATACGGAACCACTGTGAGTAACGTTATCGTAAAGATACGTTTATATGAAATTATGTTCCAAATGTGATATATCAAGCTATGATTTCTGAAATGAGATATGTTTCTGTGAACGAAGATCCATGTTTGAAATCTATTATGGCATCCATAGATAGTCCCAAGTCATAGGGGACGGCATGAAAATCTTGGTCCATAGCGATTCACGAGATCTCGTTAGCCACTTCATTGTGGTGATATGTGTTTAATCAGTGTCCGGGACCGGTTACTCTAGTCGGAAGACATTATGTGATATGTGATATGTTCTATGGAGTATGCCATTATGATGTTCTGATATGAGATGACTATGATTATGCTATGATCTGTTTTATACGTATAAAATGTTCGGAATTCGTTCTCTAACCCCTTTACCTTAATGTTAGTCATTGGGCTTTAGCTCACTGTTTGTATATATATGTATATAGGTGAGCATTCTAGAGTGCAAGCCTGAAGGTTTTGGTGGGGGACTGTGTTTCTGTTGTCAGCCAGCCTTTATGCCTCACGTGGAGGTTCCCGAAGTGTCTTGGGTTCAAGGGTTGATTAATTCTGTTTATGCATGGGACTTTATTTTAATCATATTGTCTGTACGGAAAATACTGTAATGTGTGTGGTATAATATAATGTATGGTTGACTTATGGCTATGTAAATAAAGTTTTAAAATATTCTGTTTCATATAAGTCAACACAGCTCATTGGACATTTATATTTATGTATCTGCTTCCGCTAGCCCCTTACTTTATATTAATGTCATCAGAGGCCGTAGGTAATCCAAGGATTACTGGCCGGTTGCGACGCTAAACCTACAGGGGCGGGTTTGGGTCGTGACAATTAGGCAGTAAGTTCGATAAGTTATCACTAGGGAAGGTTCAAGGCCGAAAGTTACCTATCCTGATGCAAGATATTTTCGACTTATACTCTTTCGATAAAGTCTGCATATTGTTGCATTTTCGTTGTCATTAAATTCCATTCATGTGGGGGATTGTTGGAAATGGTTATAAAATTCTAGATAAAACCAGAATTTTTTCTTAATTTTGGTCTATTTTTTATGTGGGCCCCGTGCGTTGATTTACGCGGGTCAAAATGGTAACGCGTTCTATGTCGCGTTGTGATTCACGTAGTGTATTTGGTTGCTCAAAACCATTACCGAGTGAATGGAAAATTGAAGCCAAAGTGTGCTCCATGGAAATGGAGTTTTGGTGAAAAATTCTTAAAGGTTTGAATAAGGCTTGTCCCACATTGATTTGGTGAGAAGTTTTGAATGGGTTTATAAGGCATGGGTTTGGTACTTAGGGTGTGCCCCAAGGAGTACTCAAGTGTTTTAGAGGGAGAGGTTATGGGCAAAATGGGCTAGACCTATTGGACCAAAAAATCACCACACATACGCGCCGCTGCCGCCGTCCGCCCGGTCGGGCGAGCTAGATTGGGCCTAGGCTTGGGCGCGGGTGCGTGGTGTGAGGTTGGGTTGGGCTTGTTTGGCCCAATACTAATCTTTTTGGGCCAAAAACATTTTGAATTTAATTTTATTTTGTATAAAATAAAATCCAGAATCCAAACAGGGCTCTTCCCGTTTTTGTATCTGTTTAAATTATGAACCTAACAGATTCAAATCTGTTTGAATTCAAAACCAACAGGTTTCATACCTGTTCAATTCAAAACCTACAGCCACCTTTACATCTATAAATAGGACAACCCTCATTTGATGTTTTACATTCAGAAAATTCATTATTTTCGTCCTTAAGAGCTCTGCAAATTTATTCTTCATTTTGTTGCATTATTTTCTTGTGAAAAAGAGTGTAAACACTTAGTGTGTTCGTAAGACAAACAATTTGTAGTGCTGCTATTGTTTGTAGTAGATCATTTTATCTTGGGAGATAGACGTCCGTATTCTGAAAGAACCGAGGAGAGGACAAATCTGTCTTAAGGACACAGTGTCAGACACTGGACTTGATCAGATTATAATTCGAAGAAATTAATCAAGTAAGTTATTTAATTTATTTTCGGTGTTATTATTATTTATTTAAATCAGATTTTAATCTTGTTTTTGTAACAAAATAAATTCTGTTTTTATTTATTTATTTTATTTTGAGTTTGATTTTTGTAATCAAACAAATTCTCTCATTTCCTTTATTTCTTTATATTCTTGTTATTATTTAATACACAACAGAATTTAATTTATTTAAATACAATAAAAATTGTCCAACAAGATATGGCCAGAATACATGGTTAAGAGTTCAATCAATTGAGCTTGAAAAATCAAGACCCGAGCACGGAGTAAACCTGTCAAAAGGGAATCCATAACCATTTGGATAATGGTTATGAGCTTTTTGAAATTTGCTAGAGTGAGTGCACATATTTCTCAACATTAACAAAGACAAGCATAAGAAGACGCTCAACTTCCAGCGTTTAGGTACACAATTCTCAACACTTGAATTTACTAAAAAATTTAAAGTTGTATTTGATTGGAAGATTTGAGAAGTGATTTGGAAAAAAAAAATAAAAAATTATGTGAAATATAAATATAATTTATTCACATTTTACCTATTTTTTCTTTTTTTTTTTCAATATCCCTTTTCAAATTTCTAAACTCGCCATGAAAATATTATTTACAGCTACTGACTTAAATATTAGAGTGTCCCTCAACTAAACACCACAATCATAAAGTACTCACTCCTTTGTGGTTGCAGATGATCAGAGTGACTTCAATGTTTGTGCTTAATTGTAAATAGAGTCTCTCCATTACAAATATACGATTGATAGGATCACAATCCCTCATCAACTGATGTGGTCATATTTTTTTCACCCAAAAACCAAACACAATATAAAATACAAAATATACATGAATAAATAAAATTTTACATAATTTATTACTAGGATCCATTTCTAACCAAAAAAAAAAAAAAAAAAATTTGTCCTAACATATATATCTAGTTTTAGGGAAATGCTATACCAACTACCACAAAATGTGTAACTTTACGATAAAATTCGTAACATTAACCATAAAATGTGTAAATTCGCTATAAATTGACGTAACAAAAAATGACGAAACCAAATTACAAACTTTTGCAATATCAATTACAAAATTTTAAATATTTTATATTTAATATTATGAAATTTTATAATAAAATTATATATTTTTGTGATAGGGTACATATGGGTAACCATAGGATTGCCCTAGTTTTATGACCAATTTTTTTTGTTCTTAGACTTAATAAATTTTTAACAACACCAAGTTGTTTGGTTCTGGTTTTCAGAAAACAATTTTCAAAAAAAATTATTTTTTTATTTTTCGTATTTTAATGTTTTCAATGATTTTTTTTAATATTTTAAGCAATTTTTTTTTTAATTTTTAGATACACCTAACATAAATACACTTAAAAAGTATAATATTTTTGAAAAATTTTAAAAATACACTAAATACCAAAAAATATAAAAAAAATTAAAATTCAGTAAATTTTTTATATTTTTGTGTATTTATTAATTTTTTTAAAAAAAATTTTTGTAAATATTTTATTATTTAGATACATCTAAATAAAGTGTATATAAAAAAATAAAAAAAATTGCTCAAAATTTAAAAAATATTAAAAAAAATATGAAAAATAAAAAATTTAATTTTTTAAAAACTAAATTCAAAATATTAAAATCAAACACATTGAATGGTAATATTCCAAAATCTTTCCTAATACTGCCAGGAGGGTTGGTTTTTTCATTACGTCCCCCTCTCATGTTCTTACTGAAAATAATAGTAAGTATTTAGGATAAGGGTATAAATTAATTATAAACAAAATGAACAAAAACTTATTAATATTTAACTATAGAGATAGGTCAAATACATCCATGCAATTACAAAAGTTGTTCAACCTCTCATTAGTTCACTGCACACCTACTCTATAAAACGTGTACATAATTATATAGAAGTCAACACTACATCTCATTCACTAATTTATTGTATTTATATTTAATTAATACTATATGGCAAATTCCACTAATCGTTTCTGTAGTTTGAAATTTATGTTATTTTAATTCTTAATATATTTAATCATAAATTTTGAATTTTATTTTAAATAAAAATAATTAAAGATGTTTATTTTATAAACAATCTATTTTAAGGGTAAGTCATCATACAACTTATTTTATATTAGTTAACTTGTATGTTGTTTGAAATGTAATGACTTTTTTTTTAATAAATAATGTTAAAATTTTCTTAGTTATAAAGTTCTGTTTGGTTTGGTTTTCAAAATCTATTTTCAGAATTTTTTTTAAGAAACTAAAAATTAAATTGATAAAAAAAAATTAAAAACACACCATTTTTATAAAATTTTATCTTTTGGGAGAGTAGAAATAATTTTCTTAAATATTTTTTTGATATTTATTTTTGTTAATTTAGTTTTTATTTTTTTTAAAGTTAAACATGACAATAACTTTCATATTATTATTAAACCAATCCATTAAATCAAAAAAAATCCAAAACTAAACAATTTCATATATTAAACATATGAATTACACATTAAAAACTTAATAACCATCTATTATAACACATATATATAGCCCTTCATTACATGTTAACCATCCAAAAATATCTATTAATAACAAATACAATTATCTATTACATGATAATCATAAATAAATAAATAAAAATCAACAAAAATAATCTCTCATTATATGATCATCATCCAAATACGTACTAAAAATTAATTTGATAAAAAAATAAAAATGTAAAAGATTTATCATTTTTATATAATTTAAAAATATTTTTTTAATATTTATTTTTGTCAAACCGTATATATTTTATTAAATTAACGATTTTGTTCTTAATACAGAGTAACAATGTTTTTAATTATCCTTATTTAAAATAAAATTTAAAATTTAAAATCAAATATATTACAATTAAAAAATTATAAACCAAGTTAACATAAATTTCAAATTACAAAAACAATTAGTACAATCCGCCATTAATATATTAACAATTCTCATTCAAATTACATCAAATTACATATGCATATACGCATACATACACACAGTGGCGGAGGGAAATGGGGGCGAGGGTCACATGCCCCTCCTAGATTTTAGGATTTTTTTTTTTTTTACAAATATAAAAATAAATATTTTAAATAAAAAAATTATAAAAATATTATTAAAGTAAAATTTCAATGACATTTTAAAATTTATGAGAACAATAATTATTATTTTGATTAAAAATGAAAAAACTATTATAAACCATATTATTTATGAAATTTTTTGAATATAACATGATATCATTATTATTAACATGCAAGTATAAATAATCTCACTATAAAAATATAAAATTTATTAGATTATTAGTTACATTTGGCATGTGACGTTCACTCTCTATGTGTTTATTTACTATTAGTTTGTGATATCACATAATAATGATGATGTGGTATTACCATTATATTAAAATTTTAATCAAAATTTGTATAAAAAATTAATTTATCATTATATAATTTATTTTAAGACTTATATCTATATTTTTTTATATTATCTATGATACATTAGTTATAAATAATTTTTTTTTTTATGTTTCTCAAAATCAATTATAAAAACTTACGTAAAATATTTTTATAAAAATGTTTAATATTATAATTAATAAATATCTCCCCTAATTTGATTTTCTGACTCCACGGCTGCACAGACATCATGTATTTGTAAAGTTAACAATGAATCTGTTGAATGGATTTATAAAGCTTTCAAACCTTTATCATTCAATATAGGAGTTATTAAAGAGCCAACGGCAATATTCAAAATCCGGTGTACCCAAAATCCACTGTACTGATATATATATTAGAAGGTAAGTTTTTTTTTAAGAATTCTCTTTTAATTTTATTTTTTTATCTTCACAAAATTTTCTATAATCAAAACACTATTCTCCATTTATTTGGGCAAAAAATATTTTTAAATAGAAAATATTTTTTTACGAATTTTTTTTTTCAAAAAATATTTTTTTTTATGTTTAGTGATGGTGGTAGTAAAACGAAAGTGGAGGTAGAAGTGGTGGCAGTGGTGGGGCAGCGGCAGTGATAACTACGGTGATGGTGACAGCGGCGTTGGTAATGGCAATAGAAGTGAAAGTGGCAAAAATAATATAGTAACATTGATAGAATTTTAATTTAGAAAATATTTTTCGCATTTTAAAAATGAAAAATAGTTCATATAAACTTATTTTTGTTAACCATAAAAAATATTTTTTATTATATTAAATAGCAAAAAATATATAAAATATTTTTAAAAAAATATTTTTCTCTCCAACAAACATAATTCTAAGTTAAAATAACACGCAAATGAGTGGTGGAGTTGGAAAAGTTGAAATTTGGCACTAAGGTGGAGTTTGGCAATTAAATTTTTTTTGTTTAAGATAGATACAAATACATCTCTTGAAATTTGTTTAAAATACGAATTGTTTCATGTGATTTAAAAAATTACAAATACCTCCTGTCATAATTTTTTATTTAACAAAATTAATTGAAAAAGTAAAATTTCTAACTGTTCACCTATACAATAATAAAATTATCTGAATTATTAATTGAAATAAAATTTTAATATTATTAAAAACTATTAATTAACTTGATAATTTATTAATAAAATGACCTCTTTGTTATGAAATTAGAAACCTTAGGGGGCATAATATAATTTCTAAAACCACATGAGGTAATTTGTAATTTAAGTAAACCTTAGGGGGTGTTTGTAATTTACCCCTTTTTTAATAATTTTTTGTTGACTTTTTATTTGGAGAATTTATCTATAAATTCCATCTTTTTTTTTTTTTTTTTACAGGAAAATCCTCTTACTCTCCCGGCAGGTCCAAAGCAGCGCCCCATAAGGAAATCACCAGGTTGTCCTGTTGTCCGTTCCGAGTAAGAGACTATAACCTGGAAGCTTGTCCCGACTTCCCAAGACAAACTCCGCTTAAGTCAGGACTCGCACAGCGAGGGGGAATTAAACTCACACCAAGTAGCTGATAAGGCATCCTTGAGGTCAACCTCCTAACCAACTGTGCTACGCCCAGGAAATTGGCCCAGAGGTGAGTTGAACCCAGGACCTAGGGGCTTAAACCCCAGGCCCTTACTAGGTTGCCACTCACCCTGGGTTGAAATTCCATCTTAAACAATGATAATCTATTTAGTATCATTGATTTTGAAAAAGTAAATTTAATGTATTATTTAAAAATTAAATTTACGGTTATAACTTTATTTTTATTATGTTTCTTTCCTTTTTTTTTTCTTTTGTACTAGAAATATAAGGTACACAATCTATGAAAATCAAATTTAGAATAAATTTTTATATGAGAATCTTTTTTATTTGAAAAACATTTTAAAATGAGTACAAAAATGACTTGAAATACAAGATTCTTCAAACATTCCCAAAAGATGTGAGATTCTTCAAACATTTCAAAAGGAGTACAAAAGCTCCTCAATAAGTTTTGGGCAAATGTATAATTTCAAACTGTAACAATCTAATATAACACTCAAACATAACACTCCAAAAAAATTTTAGTATACTTTTTTCCAAATGTAACATTCCAATATAACACTCCAAAAAAACTTCTTAGTATACTTTTTCTAAAACGTAACACTCCAATATAATACTAAAAAAAAAAAAATTAGTGTAAAACTCTAATGCAATACACAAAAAAACTCCAAGTTTACTTTTTCTAAACGTAACACTCCAATACAATAGTCCAAAAAAACTCCTTAATGTAACACTCTAATATAACACACAAAAACTTTTTAGTATATTTTTCTTAAACGTAACACTTTAATGTAACACTCTAAAAAAATGATGTAGAATTCTTCGAACCGTACCAAAAGTTATAGGATCCTTCAAACCATTCTAAAAAGAGTAAAAAAATTCCTTAATAAGTTTTGGACAGATGTATAATTTCAAACTGTAAGTGTTACGTTTGAAAAAAATACACTGAGGAGTTTTTTAGTATTTTTATGTGTGTTACATTAGAATATGTTACATTAGCTTGTTACGTTTGCGATACATTTATTAGATTGTTACGTTTGAGAAAAATACACTAAAGAATTTTTTTTTTTTTTTTGACTTACATTATAGTGTTACGTTTGAAAAAAGTATACTAAGGAGCTTTTTTTTTTAGTGTTACGTTTAGAAAAAATATACCAAGAAATTTTTTAATATGTTACATTGGAGTGTAACGTTATTGGAATGTTACATTAGAGTGTTACGTTTTTTTTTGTAATGTGGGATTTGTTCCAGAATGAGGAAAAATTCAAAACATCTATAGTGCGGATTGTCCAAATGTGTAATTTTATATTTGAAGAAGGGTAATGCTAGGGATACCAAATTTTTTACCAAATATCTCACATGGGTGTGAGGTCCACAGATTGGTTATTTATTTGGTAAAAAATTTGAAGCATATAACATTTTCCTTTGGAGAAACCCACTGTTATCTCTAAAAAATTAAACCCAACTATGGAAGTGACTAACTTTTGTGTAATTTTTACTTTAATGAAACCTTTGTATTCATAAGAAAAATGGAAGGATTAAACAATTCGTAAGATCATATTTTGAAATTTAATGGTGTTTCACCCTTTTTATTTCCTCTTTAATGAACATTTAAAAAAGAAAATTCAAAAAAAATAATTCAAAAAAAAAAGACTTTTTAAATTATTGTGAGACAAAATCCTAAGTTGTAGAAATGTCCATGCAAAGAGGACAAATCTCTGGGGTTGACTTTGCCAGAATCCAGTCAGCCCATTCAAGCTTTCTGATCATCTGGATTTGGCTTCTAGTCGTAAGACTTCCTTTGGTATTTGGCATGTCAGTTATTTTATTTGTTTTTTATTTTTTTATTTTTAGCTTAATAAATCAAATTTTCATTTTTTTCATTTGTCATATATTAAAAGTTGAAATTTTAATTCATTTTTTTTAAAGTGAACCAAATAAATAAATAAATAAACTACATTATTTTAACTAAAAAAATTATTTCTTCTATTATTTAACCAAAAACAAAAGTTACAAAATTAATAAATAATTTGAATTATTTCTTATTTTAACAAAAACAACAAAAGTCAATGAATCCCACATTATTATAAGAAAGTACTAGTGGTAACCCGTGCTATGCACAGTATGTAAAAAAAATTAATAATATATTTTTATACAAAATAATATAAATATTAAAATTTTTGAATTCAAATTATGAAAACAAAGAAGGTTGAAATTTACAATTTAAGTCCCACAATTTTATCACAATTTATTTATTATTTTTTGATTTGTCACAAATTTAATCATGTAACTTTCAACTCCCTTGCTATGATTGCAAACTTAAGTGAGCTCAACCCAAGCAACTTGAGTCGAGTTTTAAAATTTTTAAAGATTAAACAACATAATTTTTAATTAAGTGAGAACCTATGCAAAAATTTAAAAAATTCAAATTAAATTTGAGTGGACTTAGGTAGGAACACCAAATAACCTGAGAAACCAAAACAAAATTTTAGATATATATATAAATATAAATTATTTGCTAATTTATTTTTTTAAATAATAAATAAAATTAATTAAAAAATTAATATTAATGAACAAAAGAAAAGGAAATATACTTAAGATTTCCAATAAAATTTTTCTTGAAAATATTTTAAAAAATACAAATTTTAGAAAGGGATCATTGAATAAAGGGTTGTTTGGGAAGTGCCACATTAGCTCACTTTTTTTTATCTTTTTATCTTTTTCGGGTCATATTACATCTCTACTTTTCTATACATCTTTTCATAAAAAATAAAAAAGTATATGTAATTATCTTTTTTGGGTCAAATCACATATTTACTTTTCTGTACATATTTTCGTAAAAAATAAAAAAGTATACTTTTTTGGCACTTCTCAAACTACCACTAAGTTGATATTAAAAAAATTTACTTTTTATAATGGCATAAATAATTTAAATATGATTTTTTAGAAATTATTTTTAATTTAAAAATTACAATAAAATATTAAATAAAACAAATACAAATTTTTTACAAAATAAAAGTATTTGAATAAAAAAGGTAAGAAGAAAATTTAATATGGTATTTTCATTTAATCTGAAAATAATTTTAGATGAACAATAAATTATCACCTATAGCCCTCATTTTTTTAAATAAAAAAAGTTTAACGAACTATCACTTTTAATAACAAAAATTAACGTTTCTTTTTTATTTATTTTAGCAAAAGTAACTTTTTAACAATTTGAGCCAAAGATATATTTATTCTTTATTTTAATTTCTTTAATTGACAATTGAGATAAACAAAATAAAAAAATAAAAAAATCTAAAAAAATCCACCATGTTTGGTAAGTAAAAAAGTTATGTTTTGTTCTTTTGTCAAAAAAAAAATTATATTAAAAAATATTATTGTTCAAGTCCTTATAGTTTAGACGGATATAATTTTTTTTATAAAATTTAAAACAAAAAAGAAAAAAAAATTAATAGCAATTAATAATTTGAACACACATATTTAAAACAAATTATATTTAGACCAATAATATTATGACACATGTGAATATTGATCTCATTCTAATTGTAGTAATATAATTTGAAGAAGAATTTAAATTTGAAATTTTATTTTATAATTTAATAAAGGATGCAAAAGTTAATGAATGAATATTGATCTTATTCCCATTGTAGTAACATAATTTGAGTAAGAATCCAAATTTAAAATTTTATTTTAAGAATATAAAATTAATATATACACCAATCATATTGTAACACATATTAACAAAAAATAAAACAAAATAAAAAAATGAGAAAAAAGAATTACAACTTTCAAGCTTAATGAAATGACAATATTTTGCCATTATAATAGTATATAGATATATAGATAAATCATAGAATAGATAATTATTTAAAGGGTGATGATTGAGACCCCATCCAATCACTACCCCCACCAACCCCCTCCAACACACACGTGGCGGGTGGTGATTGAAAAAAAAAAAAGGTGACCAATCATGGGAAGAGGAGGTCAAGGGAGTGAGAAAAAAAAAGGGGTCCAAATCATTATTGTTATTTAAAATTTATATATTATGGGATAAATTATTATAATTTTAAATTTAAATTAATGGAATTCTTTCCATATTTAGTGTCCATCAAATTTGAATTTTAAAATGGATTAGTATACTTTTTATTTTTTATTTTATATATTTGATATACCTTCCATTTGAAAGTCATAAATCTAGAAATATTAAATATTTTTTAACAAAATTAAAAAAATGAGAAAAAAGAATTATAACTTTCAACCTTAATGAAATGACAATATTTTGCAATTATAACAATATATAGATATATTGATATATAGATAAATTATAGAATAGGTCATTATTTAAAAATTATATATTATGGGATAAATCAATAAAATTTTAAATTTAAATTAATGGAATGCTTTCCATATTTAGTGCTCCTCAAATTTGAATTTTGAAATGGATTAGTGCACTTTCTATTTTTTATTTTATATATTTAATATACTTTCCATTTGAAAGTCATAAATCTAGAGATATTATATATATATATATATAATAAAACAGAATAGTTTTTGAAAATGTATGAAAATGTATTAGAGATACATTTCATTTGAATGGCTGAGATGATTCCTAATTAATTTTTAACAGTTGAGATCAATTTTTTTCCCACCCAAACACTCTCTGCTCTCTCTCTCTTTCCCACGTCTACCCAAACTCGTTCTTCTCAACTCCCTCTCTACACGTTCTCTCTTCAACACCCATAATCTTCTTCAAGATTAGGGTTTCAAAATTCTTTCTCTTCTTGAAACTGGCGACCAGAGGTAGCAGATCAGAGAAACTGAAGATAATCTCCCAACAACTTGATTCAAACAAAGGCGAACCTGCTCACCACCGCAGTCGCTGCTCATCATCACCGTTACCATTGAGCACCATTAGTTTTCGAACTCACAAGATATTTTACATTCAGTTCTTCAGTTCTTTGTCTGTCTTGATCCCTGTTTTAGGTTGAATTTCCATGGGCTCCTGCAATTCAAACCTCAAAACAAAGGTATTTTACATTGTCTCTTTATTTCTTCAATTCTTTCTTCAGTTCTTCAATTCTTTGAGAATCCTAAGGCTTCAGTTTTAGGGCGAAATTTTGAATCAATCATCCTCCATAATTAACTGGTTTGTCTATATGGTTGTGAAGATCATCATTGAGTATATGAACAGGTTGTTTATCTTTGCTCTTTATCGCTGTTGTTGGTTGATTATTAAATCGCAGACCTGATTGAACAAAAAGGGCAAGACTTGGTGTATATTATATATATGTATAATATATATAATCAAATCAATTTGAATGCTTGGAAGCTATCTCCTATGATCAAGCAATCCTTATTCTTACCTTCACTGTATATTTTTTCTTTGCTCTGTGAGTCCTTGATATTGGTTTGGAATTTTGGTAAAATTATATGAGTATCAAATTTATTGTGTTTGAAGGAACTCAATAAACAGTTTATTCCTTTATTTATTGTGAATAGCATTTAGATAGCCAAATAACAGAAGACAAAACATTCTGCCAAACGAGTTCACTAAGCCTGTAATAACCCTCACCACTGATTATCGATTAATTACCGATTATTGCTAAACTGAGACTGATTAAGATGGATAATTGAATTGATTGAAATACTGGACTGACTGACTAGAATCTGAAACTGAATTGATTAAGTATATCTATTATATTGCATTTCTATCTATTGCCTGTTTGATTATCTGTTCATGTTTTTATGTTTGAACTGCAATTGAAGGGCTTGTCGGCGGCCGAACCAGGAATTGATTGGTGTTTTGAGATCATTGGAATTTATATGATTTTATGGTATATTTAATTAAAAATTGATTTGGTATGATTAAATTAGATTAAAATAAGCTAAATCACATAGTTTGGCATATTTACCATTTTGCCACACTAGTGGCCCACTATCTCAACACTTTGATCTTCACATTACACTTAGATACAACATTTGATCAGCCCTATTCCTTGCCTCAACCGACTTTAGAGAGAGAGAGTGAGCTAGGAGAGTGATTCATCTTGAGTTTTTCTTGGTGGTTGATGGAATTGAAGAGTAATTTGCAAACTTGAGCTTATATTCTCATAATTGAAGACTTAGGTAAGGAAATTCAACCTCTCATTGTTGTGTTTAAGTTGATTCTTGCATGGTTCATGTCTAATTGAGGAGCCAAGTCATGATTTAGTTCTAACATGTTGAATTATAGCTTAATTCATGCATACATGTTTGTATTGTTGACTTTTGAGTTGATTTCATGGAAAATTGTTACATGCATGTCCAAGTTCTAGCTAAGGTCCATGAAACTATCTTGTTTTTGAAAGAATTAGCTCATTGAGCTTGTATTTAAAGATTTGAAATGATTTGAGTTCATGCATGTTGCATGTTCATCTTGTTCATGAAAATTGGTTTGAAATTGGATTTAATTGAAATACCCTTGGGCTTTGATTTATCAAATTGATCTTTGAAACATGTAATATTATGGGTTTTGAAGTGTATTCTAGAAAATTAGCCCAAGAGGATCGAAATTTGTGCATTTGAACTTGTTTTGAGCTTGGAAGTTCAAATCTGGAAATTCCAGATTTTAGACTCCCACTCGAGCAGGGAAAGTGGCGCTCAAGCGGGAAATTCGTGCTCCCAGTACTTTACACTGTTTTGAAGTCCGCTCAAGCAGAAGAATTGATGCTCGAGCGGGAACTTGTGTCTTATGCTCGAGCGGGTATCGAGCGCCCATCGAGTGTGATTTTTGAGCATCCAGTATTTTTGACTGTTTTGCAGACCGCTCGAGCATGCGAAGTGACGCTCGAGCGGGAACCTTTGTCTGCATGTCCGCTTGAGCGGAGTAACCTACGCTCGAGCGGGACCCCAGTTTTCCAAAAATTCTGCAAAATGTTTTAAAGTGCATCTTTGCATCCTCATTCCATCTCAGGCATTCTTAGGCCTAGTTTAAGGCATCTTAATGAGGATATAGATGTAGAACGCACTGAGACAATTAGGGATTAAGTTATTATCTTTCCCAACTGTGTAGCTTAGTGTGTGTTCGTTTTGTAAACTATGTAGGGTTGGCGACTGGAGACGCGCTCTAGCTTTACTGTAGCCGTAACTCGTGAGTAACAATCGTAAAGATATGTTCAAAATGATTATCTTCTGAACAATCGAACTGTACTGTTTTCTAAGCTGATACTGTTAATTGAATGAATGTATGTCCTATATTCTGACCTGTATTGTGGCATCCTTAGCAACTACTGTTTATTGTTACTGTTACAGAGATCTCTATCAGTTCCCTTGTTGGAACCATTACTGTTTTCTGATAGATGGCCATCATTTACCGTTCAGTCTTTTGAGACCTATTGTTTACTGTACTGCTATGCTAATGGATGTACCACATATGACTGTTATGGCTGAATGACTGTTATACAGAATCAATGAACTGTTTTCATTACTGTAAGGACATTCATTCTTAACCTCTTTACGCATTATGTTATTCACTGGGCTTTAGCTCACTGTTTATATATATATATATAGGTGTTCAGGCACCAGACCGGAGCTAGGAGTGTGGGTTAGACTTCTCTTTTTGTCAAGCCAACTACTGTGCCTCACTGCGAGTTCCGAGCCTACCAAGCTATGGCTTAAGGGTGTTTTCAATTCCCCTGTCTAACTCTGTGTCTGTTTTGTATAACTGTATAGACTGATAGCACTATACTGAACTGTTTAATAGGGATTAGGTCCCTGAACTGAATGATTGTATATATGTACATAATGTTTTGTCACTGACTGTATATATGTATGAAAAGTCTTTTTGCATACAGACTGTCACAGCTCATTGGACATTGTTTATTTACTGTTTTGGCTTCCGCCATGCCCCTGTACTCTGTTTTACTGTATTACTGTTAAGCAGGCCTTCGGTAATCTCGGATTACTGGCCGGTTACGGTGCTAAACCCATAGGGGCGGGTTTGGGTCATGACAGAGCCATTTCCATTTTCTCTATCTAGAAAATAAATATTTTAAAATAATACAAAACAGTCTCTAGATTTTGAATAAAATATACTTGATCATAGAAGGATTGCGGTTATGAAGATAATTCATTCCCCTTGCCTACAGAAAACAAATGCAAATAATTAAGCCCAAAAAAATATAATATACAGATGCCACTGTCAATTAGGACAATGAAAAGAAAAAAAAAAAAATTAAACAATGGTAAATGCCTCCTTCATCATTTTGATGAGACAGGAAGACGTGCATAAGGGGGAAAAACACCATACTCATACTGTTATTAATTTATGGGTCATTTAGTTTCCATTCTCTCTCAGCTTTTGTTGTTTTCTCTTGTGACAACCCTCACTATTGATTAGTGCTAATCTATGATTGAGCATGTCAACTGATTGATTGACTGAAATTCTGACTGATTGATTGAGTATATTAGTTTAAATGCATGTCTATCTGTTTGACTGCTGAATTATCTGTTTATGTTTTATGTTTAAACTGCAAATTGAAGGCTTTATTGGCGACCGAATCTGAAATTGATTAATGTTTTATGCTAATTGGAATTTATGTGAAATTATGGTATGTTTAATTGAAATTTGATTTGGTATGATTAAATTGGATTAAATAATGCTAATTTACGAGAATTGGACTTATTCACCAAATTGCCATGCTTAGTAGGCCACTTTCTTCAACACCTTGAGGCTTGAGTACACTTAGACATACCTTTTGCTTAGCCATTTTGAGAGACAAACCGACTAGAGAGAGGGAGAGTAGGAGAAAGCTTGATTTTATCTCAATTTGGCTTGGAAACTAGAAGAATTGGAGTATAATTGTGCAAATTGAGCTTGTACATCTTGCATTCTAGACCTAAGGTAGGACATTCACCTTCTTGTTGGTGAATTTAAGTTAGTTCTTGCATGGTTCATGACATATTGAAGAGTAGAGTCAAGAATTAGCTTAATATGTTGAATTTAGAGCTAAATCATGCATGCATGTGCACATCTTGAAATTTAAAGTTGTTTTCATGGGAATTCTTGCATGCATATCCATATTATTGTTATAGTCCATGAATTCATCTTGATTTTGAAGGAATTGGCTCTTTGGAGCAAGTATTTGAAGCCTTGAAGTTGTTTAAATACATGCATGTTACATTTAATTTATGTTCTTGAAGTTTTGTTTGAAATTGTGTTTAATTGAACTACCTTTGGGCCTTGATTTCTCAAATTGATCTTTGAAATATGTAATATTATGAGTTTACAAGTGTTTTCCGGAAAATTAGCCCAAAAGGATCGAATTTAATGCTTTAAAAGTTGGTTTTGAGCTTGAAGGTTCAAATCTGGAAATTCCAAATTTTTGACTCACACTCGCTCGAGCGGGTAACTCCACGCTCGAGCGTACACACTGAATTCATGCATTCTGCTCGAGCAGGAAAAGCGACGCTCGAGCAGAAAATGCGTGTATCCAGTACTTTGCATGTGTTTATAGTCCGCTCGAGCGGGAGAATGCACGCTCGAGTGAGGTTTTGTATCTCACGCTCGAGCGGAGGTCGAGCGCTCGTCGAGCGTGAATTTCGTGCATCCAGTACTTTTGCCATGTTTTATAGTCCGCTCGAGCGAATAAAGTGATGCTCGAGCGGGGATCCTTTGTCTGCATTTCCGCTCGAGCGTGAGCGTAGAAAGCCACGCTCGAGCATAACCCCTGTTTTCTGAAACTTTTGTAAAGTGTTTAAAAGTGCATCCTTACATCCTCTTTCCATCCTAGGCATTCCTAGGGTATGTTTAAGGCATCTTAAGGAGGATATTGATGTAGAACCACACCGAGGCAAATTAAGGATTAAGTTATTGTTTCCCAAACGAGCAACTTAGTGTGTGTTCATCCTGTAACTGTGTAGGGTTGGCATCCGAGGAAGCTCACTAGCCTATCTGTAGCCTAGAACTCTGTGAGTAACAATGTTGTAATTGAGATTATTTTCTGAGCAAATGACTGTACTGCTTTATGAAATGACATTGTTTACTGAATGAATGTTTGTCCTATTTATGAACTGTATTCGTGGCATCCATAACAACTTACTGTTACTGAACTGTTACTGCTACTGTTATAGAGATCTCTGTCGGTTCCCATGTTAGAACCACTACTATTTACTGATATGATGGCCATCAACTGACTGTTCGGTCTGTTAAAACCTACTGTACTGTTTGCTATTAGATGTACCACTTATGATTGCTATGATCGAATAACTTATATGCTATTCAAATGACTGTTTTAAATACTAGAAGGACATTCATTCTTAACCTTTTTACGCATATGTTATTCACTGGGTGTTAGCTCACTGTTTATATATATATGTAGGTGTCCAGGCACTGGATCGGAGCTAGGAGCATTGGGTTAAACTCCCTTTTTGTCAAGCCAACCACTGTGCCTCATTGAGAGGTTCCCAGTTCTTCAAGCTAGGGCTTTTTGGGGTGTTTTAAATTTTTCCTTTTTGTATATGTTTTGTCATACTGTATAGACTGAATGATATTCGTACTATACTGTTATGGTAGGGATTTGGTCCCTAACCTAAATGCCTATAACGATGCATGTATATACTATTTTTGTTAGAATGTGAATATGGTATGAAAAGTCTTTTTACATACAGACTGTCACAGCTCATTGGACATCTTTTATTACTATTTTGGCTTCCGCCAGCCCCTATACTCTGTATTACTGTTATTACTGTTAAGTAGGCCTTCGGTAATCATCGAATTACTGGCCGGTTATGGTGCTAAACCCATAGGAGCGGGTTTGGGTTGTGACACCTCCTTTACTCCATCAGAGCTCACTCAGGTAAGTTATTTCTCTCAGATTTTGTTGTTTCACTCCTCTCCTTTTTCCTCTCTCAGCTTTTGTTGTTTCAGCTTTTAATGTTATGGTCTGGTGTGTTAATGTTATTGTTCTGTATTTTTTTCTTCAGTTCTTTAGTTCTTTGTAGGTTATGTACATACTATTTTTAGGCTTTGAAAGCATCCCCTCCCATGAAGTTTATATTTTAAAGTTTTCTTTTCCCCTTCTCTTTCTGCCTCTGCTACATTAATTTTGTTTCCTAGCTCTTTAATTTACACATTATGATGAAAAGGTAGACCAATTAACTAAATGAAGAATTATGTTTGAAATCAAAATTTCATTAATTTTTTAGATAACTAAATGAAGAATTTTGTTCTTCCTTGCTGATAGAAAATTTACTGACTGGAATACAGGGAGAATTTCCCTTGTTGCAATTCAAACGACGCTGCTCTCCTTTGGCTCCCTTCGAACTCGCACTCGTAAGGTAAGATTTTGAACTCGCTCCCTTTCTCTGCTCTTCATCACTGTGTTGAGTGGTTTGAATTTATTGTTTGAATTCTGTCTGATGTGAGTCCTTGATATTAGTTTGGAATTTTAGCAAAAATCTTATTGCAGTGGCATTTATTAAATTTTTGGTTATATAAACTGTTATTAAGTCTCTCTCTTCTGTTATTGAGTCCCTTCGAACTCACACTCGCAAGGTAATTTCAGATTTTTTTTCTTTCGAATTTTGTTGATTACTCTCCTCTGTTATTGAGTTTATTTATTCCATTGTGAATAGCATTTAGATAGCCAAATTTTGTTTAATGCAGTTGGATTCCCATATAAATCTGTATATGATCTCACCCATATAATCTGTATATGATCTCATTTGACCATGTTGTGTTTTAACAACAAAACATTCTGCCAAACGAGTTCACTAAACAAAGCAGTCTCTAGATTTTGGATAAAATATTAGATATCTTATCCTATATATATACTTGATCATAGGAGGATTGCGGTTATGAAGATAATTCATTCCCTTTGCCTATAGAAAACAAATGCAAATAATTAAGCCCCAAAAAATATAATATATAGATGCCACTGTCAATTAAGACAATGAAAAGAAAAAAATTAAACAATGGTGAATGCCTCCTTCATCATTTGGATGAGACGGGAAGATGTGCATAGGGAAGGAAAAACACCATACATTACAACAACAAACACAAGGTTTATGCAAAAGCCTATATAAACTCCTCTGCAATTCAAAACCACTATTGTAATTAGTTAATTACTTAGAACAATGCTTGCAATAATATCTAATTCCTATATTGATGCTAAGGGAATTAAAAGAAATAACACAAAACCTTGATAGATATTCTGTTACTACGGACAAGTTTGGGGGTTGAGTAACAGCACCCATGAAAAGAACAATACTTGGGTGTTGCAAGCGTTTCATAATTGCAACCTACAAACATAAGTAGTGAAGTTAGAACGTAGCAATAACTTAAAAATAAATAAACAAAAATAAAAATCATCAAGTAAGCTGATACTCCTCAATTTCAGAGCTCAGTTTGTCCGAAAAGTTGTTGATGATTACCTCTTTTAAAAATTCATTGATTCGCTCTGGATGAAAGTCTTGATCCATAAGAATCTTGCTTTTGCCTCAAGCCTCATTTTCATGAATGCTCAAACAGAATGAGTTTCTAAAAGGTGAACCACCATCTTCTTAAGTAAGATTGTGTTTGGCTTTTAGTGCTCAAATTTATTAAAGTCATGCCACTGAAGGAATGTTTTCTCACTCAAGGAATGTTCAAGGAAAGCTATTGAAGATTAAAGTTGTTTTGTAATAATTGTTTATATTGGTTTTTGATTTATATATATATATATATATTTTTTTCAAGTACGTTAGTTAGTGATTCTAACATTATTTATATCGTGCCTTTAGGTTCGGGCATACACTACTATATATATATTGCTTGAATGAGAGCTATAGAGGATTTTTTTTTAATTATTTAAAATAAAAAAATTAGAAATTTTAGTTTGAGATATTGGAGCTCTAACAAGACTTGTGATTAGAAACCTCCTTTTACTTATATAATATATATATATAGATAGATAGATAGATAGATAGATAGATAAATTTAATAAGAATTTATATTTGTTTTAGATATTTTTCAAATATACAAATTATTATTTTTAGATTTTTTATAAAAATAATTTAACAACCTCATCACTAACCATAGTGTATGAGAGAAGTTGAAAAGGGTGTAGCAGTAAGTATGGAAAAAGTCAAAAAGACTTGTGGATTGGGAGAAGCCAATAAGTATTGAGGGTTTTTTTTTTTTAAATCAAAAAATTAGAAAATTAAAATTGAGATATTGGAACTCTTAAAAGGCTTGTGGTCCTTATTTAATATATAGATAGATACATGGGGCTCTTTTTTAACGATATGCGTCGCTCCAATTTTTGTTATGCACTGCTCACTGTTGACAAATGCTATTCATTATAAAACTTATACAAAAAAATATCACGAAAATGATGTGGTAATATCATTTTTATAGATATTTTATTTTGAAATGAATGATCTATATTAAGCTATATCATTATATATAAAAAAAAAAATTATATATAATAATTTGTGATTGATTATAAACATTATTCAAATGAATTAGTCCTCCATTTGGAAAACTTTCGTATCATAACAAAACTTCCTTGATAGAACCAAAAATTTTTTAAAAAAAAACAATTTTGATTTGATTCTTATATTGCATTTTCCAATGGATTGAATTTCTCTAAAATTTGGCGAGAGGCTAAAAGTTAATTTTTTGACTTTTACGTTTTTTTTTTTTTTTTTAAAGTCAAAAAAAGTCAAAAGTTAGTTTTTAACCTATTTCGTAGAACAAGCCTAAATATAAATTTGAGAGAATTTGAGGGACTCGTAGGGCTCACCATAAGTTCTATTTTTATGATTTAAACCATTTATTTTGTAGGCATTACGTATAAATTATTCATAAAAAAATTTAATCAATCTGATAATTATAATATTTTTATTTTATTGCATTTATCTTTAAAAAAATGGAAGGCAAGTATCTCTTTAAAAATAATCCATCCATTTTTTTTAAGGACAAGCACAATAATATGAAAATGTTACAATTATCGGATCGACTTAAATTTTTTTCATGAATAATATTAAATGAACAGTTTGAATAATGAAAATGAGACCCGTGGTGGGTCTTTTGGGCCTCTTAAATTCATATTTAAAAGAAAAACTCAACCTTTCGCAATTGCTTTTATAGTTTTTTTTTTTTTTTTTAAAGAGTACATGATTAAAAAAATGATACGTTAGGCAATTATTGAAAAAGTTTTTGTTGTTGTTATTGTTGTTGTTGCTGCTGTTGATAGGGAAAGTTAGGAGTGTTCATGGATCAAGTTTGAGTAGGTTATATGTTATCCGCCATACAAGGTTTTAAAAAACGGCTGCAACCGTTACCTAACTCCGTTACGTAACGGTTGTAGTGATTACTGCCATCCGTTATGGCCCTTTTTGCAATGTGATGGAGATTTACAAGTCGTCGATCGTTGTGGTAAATAGCAATGCATTAACGATCGTAATGACCTATTACGAATGATCTGCTTTTATCGAAAAAACAGATCAAAAAAAAAAAATTGCAAATAGGATAAGAAAGATAGAGAGAGAAGAGGGAAGATGGAGGGGGAAGAGATAGAGAGATAGAAGAGAGAAGATGAACAACATATTATTAATTTGTTGAAACTGTAAGACTTAGGCTATTCTAGTCAGCTGCTCTCACTCAACCATTTTCTTTATGTGTGTCTATCTATCTATATATTGTTTGAAAATAATAATAATAAGTGTGGTCATTACCTATTTGGCTTGATTAATATATATATATATATATAAACTTTTATTTATTATCTTACTTTTGTCATTGTTTATCTTATATATAATAGCTAGTGATTGATTTTTTTGTAAAATATCTAAAAAACATAACACCTATAATTATATATTAATACATATTTTATACATGTCAATTTTTTTTATTAGTTTATTATATTTTTATTTACAGGTTATCCAAAAAGAGAATGAATATTCAAGTGATCCAAATTTATAAAAAAAAAAATTCTTTATAATTTATTTTTTAATTTTTATATGATTACATTAGCATATATAATTTATTTTTTTTAAAACTATTCAAATTAAAATTTGCATATACTTCCACAAGTATAATAATCAAAAAAATAATTTTATACATCTAAGGTCAATAATTTTTTTTTTTTTTTTTGCCACAAGCATAATATGGATTTATGACATATAAAGTCATTAATTATTAAAATAAAATGTAAAAAACTCGGTTTTTAGTGATTTAAAAATATGAAATATATTGGATAAACTTAAAAATTTACAAAAATTGATCAATATTTATTTTAAAATCTAATAAATATGATTATGGAAAAAACAAATATGCGTATCGGTAAGTTTTTTTTCAAATTGTGTGAAAAATAAAAAAAAAATTCACGGTTCCAGTTATCGCAACCGTTACGCTACGGCCTTTACACCCCGCAACCGCAACTACACCACCGCCACCGTTACCATGACTGCAATAGCTTTTCAGAACCTTGCTGCCATGCAATCGAATGGGGTTTGGATTAAGAAAATCCCATCCACATTTGATCACTCATGGTTTTGAAATCAACCAAGTGGGTTGGGCAAATTGGAAACTATCGCCACCATCTTCACAAAACCTTAGATTTGCAAACTGTCGCCACCTTTTCCTATGTGACTCCCTGTCCTACTCTTCTGGTGATGGTGGGTGGTGGAGTTAGAGTTAGGGTTTAAAATGGAGGAAGGGGAAATGATGGAGGCACCGAGGGAAGGAGAGGAAGCGGAGGCTGTTGGAAGAGGCAACACCTTCAGGGAAAAAAAAGGAAATGGTGATAGAAGTGGCACCAGAGGGTGGAGTAGGTAATCTTGCAAGTTGACATGGATAGGCCCACAAGGGCCACAGCCCACCATGAGTAAGCCCAGGCCCACCATTTAAACCCCATTGCATAACCCGGTTGGTAAAACCCAGGACAGCTGGAGGCCAACTGAGCAGGAAAAGCCAATGATGCTCGGACACGTGGCAGGTGCAGAATAGGCCACGTCGGCAGACAAAGATCTGCAAAGTTATTGCCACAGCACATCACCATTAATGCAACCCGTCACAGCATTTATTGCGACAACACCCCTCAGCCGGGATGGCGCCCCCTCACCCTGAACAAGACGAACCACGGCGTAAGCTTTCGGCGGGAAGGTCAGAACGGCTGAGACAGCGAAATGATTACCAAAGGATATAAGCAAAGCTCGAAGACAAGAAGAAAGTTAAGTTTTTTATCTCCTCTCTCTCTCTCTCTACATTTGGTCCATCACTTCTTCTAATTCATACACCGGAGGGTTCGCCGAGGGACTACCCCGTTCCCCGATTGAACTTGCCTGCAGGTTATGCAGTGGGCTTGAGGAGCTTGGATCGGTCTAGCCCATTCACCTAGACGAGCAGCATCATCACAAGCTAGATAGTAATTAATTAGAAAAATTCAAAGAAAATTAATAAAATTTAAATTTGAGCACTGAGGTATCCAATAATTTTTTTTATTTTTTGATTTTTTTATGCATTTAACACTTCTATCCTAAAAGCCGGCCTCGTTTGGAGAGTAGTTATTTTAGTCAAAAATCTAAAAAGTCACTATAATTTATCATATCATTCTTTCTACTTTTCTACACATCTTTTTAAAAAAAGTCAAAAAGTTACTAAAATAGTATGTTCCTAAACGAAATGCCTTTGTTATTTATACTAAGCACACATAAAACTATAAATGTACTGAATAATAAATTTTCAATTTATTAGAAAAATTCATTAGAAAATTTCATTAGTAGGTAATCTTGCAAGCTAGATAGTAATTAATTACAAAAATTCAAAGAAAATTAATAAAATTTAAATTTGAGAACTGAGGTATCCAATAAATTTTTTTTTTTTTGATTTTTTTATGCATTTAACACTTCTATCCTAAAAGCCGGCCTCGTTTGGGGAGTAGTTATTTTAGTCAAAAATCTAAAAAGTCACTATAATTTGTCACGTCATTCTATCTATTTTTCTATATATTTTTTCATAAAAAGTCAAAAAGTTACAAAAATAATATTTTCCTAAACGAAATGCCTTTGTTATTTATACTAAGCACACATAGAACTGTAAATTTACTAAATAATAAATTTTCAATTTATTTAAAATTTAAATAATTTTTAAGCTTATTTTGTTTTTTCCTTGAGCATATCTCAAATGAATGTAAATCAAATTGATTTCAAGGGATTTGGGGTACCTGTTGTGCCTTCAGCACAACAATGTTGTGCTACCTTATGAGTTCATTTCGGAATTCGTTTTGATAATTCGAACCATTCATATTTTAAAATACATCAAGTAAAACATACTTGTAAAAAAATCAAGTTAATTGGATACCGTTAACTCTTTCATCCACTCACATTTGTATCTACAAAAATAAATAACATCATGATTTAAAGTATTAAAATAAATATAAATGTGAGTGGATGAAAGAATTAATAATATCCGATTAACTTGATTTGTTATAGTCATGTTGTACTCGATGAACTATAAAATGTGAACGGTTCAAATTATCAAAATAAACTCAAAAATGAACCTATAGAACAGTACAACAGTATCTGTTATGCTGGGGCACAACAGGCATCTAGATCCGATTTCAAAATAGTTTGATTTTGTTAGTACAATCTTCACTGTAATTAATTAATTCAGTTTGTGTACTTAACAACAAACAGAATTTAAAAGAAACAAAAGAAATGAGAGAATTTGTTTGATCACAAAAATCAAACTCGAAATAATAAATAAATAACAGATTTTATTTTGTTACAAAAACAAAATTAAAATCTGATTAAATAAACAAATAAAAACATAATAAAATTAAACAACTTACTTGGTTAATTTCTTTGAATAACTTTTCTGATCAAGTTCAGTGTTTAACATTGTGTCCTTAAGACAGATTCGTCATCTCCACGGTGTTTTCAGAATTTGGACGTCTATCTCCCAGGATAAAATGATCTTCTCAACGAATAAAAGCAGCACTACAATTTAATCGTTCGTCGAACACACTAAGTGTTTACACTCTTTCTTTCAGAAATAAAATGTAGCAAAATGTAGAGATTTAAAGCAGAGGATGAAATACGAAAATTGGAGTAAAAAACCAAATTGGAGGCTTAGTCTATTTATAGATGTAAAGGTGGCTCTTGGTTTTGAATTGAACAGGTACTGTACCTGTTAAATTTGAATTAAATAGATACATAATGTTTAGGCACTGTTTGGTTTGAAATTCAAACAGATTTAAAACTGTTGGGTTCAAAAACGGGAAGGGCTATGTTTGGATGAACAGTAAATCCAAATCAGTTTAATTTTGTTTAAAAACGGGAAGGGCCCTGTTTGGATGAACAGTAAATCCAAATCAGTTTATTTCCGGTTTAATTCAAATGTTTTTGGCCCAAAAAGATTAGTATTAGGTCGAACAAGCCCAACCCAACCTCGCACTCAGCCTGGCTGCTCAGCCACCGACGGACGGTGGCGCGGCAGACGTGTGTGGTGGTTTTTGGGTCCAATGGGTCTAGCCCATTTTGCCTATAATCTCTCCCTCTAAAACACTTGGGTACCCCTTGGGGCACACCCCAAGTACCAAACCCATGCCTTATAAACCCTCTCAAAACCTCCCACCAAATCATTGTGGGACAAGCCTTATTCAAACTTTTAAGGAATTTCCACCAAAACTCCATTTCCATGGAGCATACTTTGGCTTCATTTTCCCATTCACTCGGTAATGGTTTTGAGCAACCAAATATACCACGTGAATCACAACGCGGTGTAACAACGCCCGCGGGGGACCTCGCTACAGCTCGGACTCCGTTTTTGTTGCGGTTCTAAATCTCGAACCAAAGAGTCCAAATCCGGCAAATCGTTTTGAAGGAAAACAGATTTTTGAAAGAAGTGCCAAGCATGGACTGCTTTGCCAGATAACAGAGTCGCCACCTAAATATTTTAAAATGGGAAATTTAGGAAACCCTGACTCGGTGCCAAAAGGCCACGTGTCCGTCATCACCAAAGTTGGCTCGGGAACTTGGGTACGATTAGGGAAGGTCACATCGTGAGCACCCCCTCTCGCCCGGTCAAAGACCGGCCTCTACTAACCATGATATCTGATTTTGAAAACATTGTATGCTCTTATTCCGATTATTAGCCTAGGATTACTATGTGATGCTCGCAGCAAATAAGTATAGACTGGGCCGTCTGAATTGGAACAAAACATTTCATGTTTGTTTGTTTGAAAATGGTTTGCTACCCGCAGGTATGCTTAAAATATAGATTTTGCCACAATCTAGTGGGCTTAACAAACAATTGACGAATTGCTCCAATTCAGATAACTCAACCTCCACCCACAGGCATTCAAGGCAGTTATATCACATAAGCACGTAGCCTCATGGTAAGCATGCTATCATGGCAACACTCACACGCATGCAAGGATGCTAAAGCATAAAACTTACCGAGTACTCCCAGCCAAAACAGAAGCTCATTAGAAATCCATGCATGATCCTAGATGTGCTGAAATGCCTAATGCAACACATGCAAAAATGCAACTAAGATAGCAGGCTCGGCTATTCTAAATATGGCATATGAGATGCAACAGCTATCAAGTACTCAACTTGGAATTGAAATACAGATGCAGTTTGTATGATGCGCCGAGCCCCCGGTGCGTGCAAAACAGATGAATGATGCAAACATGCTATCATACTGTATGCTAATTGAAATATGCCCTATATCTAACCAACAAAGCAGGTAAATAAAAGGGAGAAAGACGTGGGGTTGGAAGACATACATCACACTCACACACCCTTATTACAATTGTGCCCCTCATGGTCGAATAAATATCTGAGACCGAATAAAAGAATATTTACAGTCCGAAAAATACAAATTCTAATTAACAAATTAATTACAAAAGAAGTAAAAACTGGCATGTAAGCCAGGGACTGCCTCGCTTCTGATAGATGATGTATGCTGGGCTGCTTGGCGCGGAAATCCACCGAGATGCCCTAATTAGCCTCTGTTTGCCTTTGTTCTCGAATTGCGTGCCAGACTCCGAAAAGCTGTTGATTCTTCATTTTGCTGCAACGGAGAGCAGGAAAAGGGCATAGCAGTGTATTTCACAAATATATGCATGCCTCGACCCTCGTGCCACCAATCACGCATATCGATGCATGATGGCCGAGGAGCCGAATTGCACAAGTCAATGTAGGGATGAATGTAGAGGAATCGGAGTACGGAATGTACCTCGTTTCCCGTGCGATATGCATGATATGCATGAAATGCAACTAATATACAACCTAGCATGCTCAATGCTATGAAAATGAGATGCCTCGAAATGTAATGATGGACTTACACCAACATGAAGGGGGCCTCAGCCACACTCACATAGGATGCCGGAATGAAAAGAATGAGGTGCCTCGAAATGCGTGCCCACTGGTACGCAAACCGAGGCGATGAGATATAAATCGGATAAAACAGAGTGTCTCGAAATGCGTGCACACGGGCACGCAAACCGAGACGAAGCCAAAATGGAGATCAGATAAAACTGGAGTGCCTCGAAATGCGTGCACACGGGCACGCAAACCGAGGCGATGATGTACGATGCAAAATCGGATAAAACCGAAGTGCCTCGAAGTGCGTGCCCACAGACACGCAAACCGAGGCGAGGATGTAATGAGAAAAAAAAATAGATAAAACCAAAGTGCCTCGAAACGCGTGCCCACAGGCGCGCAAATCGAGGCGATGATGAAAGAAGAAAATCGGATAAAACCGAAGTGCCTCGAAGTGCGTGCCCACAGGCGCGCAAACCGAGGCGATGATGAAAGAATGAAAATCGGATAAGACCGAAGTGCCTCGAAACGCGTGCCCACAGGCGCGCAAATCGAGGCGATGATGAAAGAATGAAAATCGGATAAGAGGCAAAGTGCCTCAAAGCAGCGTGCCCGGCGCGCCGTCGGCGATGATGAAAGAATGAAAATCGGATAAGGCAAAGTGCCTCGAAACGTGTGCCCACAGGCGCGCAAATCGAGGCGATGATGAAAGAATGAAAATCGGATAAAATCGAAGTGCCTCGAAACGCGTGCGCAAATCGAGGCGATGATGAAAGAATGAAAATCGGATAAAACCGAAGTGCCTCGAAACGCGTGCCCACAGGCGTGCAAATCGAGGCGATGATGAAAGAATGAAAATCGGATAAAACCGAAGTGCCTCGAAACGCGTGCCCACAGGCGCGCAAATTGAGGCGATGATGAAAGAATGAAAATCGGATAAGACCGAAGTGCCTCGAAACGCGTGCCCACAGGCGCGCAAACCGAGGCGAGGATGAAATGAAATGAAATGGCATACGGAATGCAACGATGGGCTTACACCGACATGGGAGAGCCTCAGCTCACCCACGTAGGAGGCCGTCGGGTAAAAACAAAGCTGCCTCGAGCAGCGTGCCGCGGACATCGAGGCAATGACGTAGAAGCATGAAAATGCAAATTGGGCTTATGCCAAAATGAGATAGCCTCAGCCACGCTCACATAGGCTGCCGGAATGATAAAAAATGAGGTGCCTCGAAGTGCGTGCCCATTGGCACGCAAACCGAGGCAATGCAAAAAAATAATCTGAATGGCACGGAAATGATATGCAAGCATGGTCATGGAATTTCAGCACCTAAATAAAGGGGAAAACAGCCCCGAAACAAATCGAAATGACACCCGAAGCATGCATTCATCCCGAAAGTGTGAAACTAAGCCCCGAAATGGCCTATAGCCATGCTATGCATGCAAGATATGATCATGGCAGCAAGAACAGTAGCAAGGCAGTCCCAAATATGGAATTTTTTCAGTACAAAACATGGCCAAATTAATAGCACAGATATGGCAACATTAGCATGCAAAAATACGGTAAAAGGGGGGAATTACAAAGCAAGTGATATCTACAATGCTCAAACCCAAAAACTCAGTTCTACAACTTTAAAGAAGGGCCAAAAATATGCACATATTCAGTTTATGGAAACCCCAAAATCAGAGTAAAAACATGCTAGAAATTCCATGCAAAATAGGCTCAAAATAGGCTATATCATGAGACTTGCCAAACCATGCACCAAACAGCAAACTTTTCTTCATGAAACATGTAAAGGGGGTCAAAATAAGACCCCTTTCAGTTCTGACCAAAGGCCAAAACCAAAAGCACAAGAGGCTACAAAACATGCAAGAATACGGTAAATTTGATGGATTTCAAAGGAAGTACCAAAAATATACACCAAATGGCTTAAGGCCCTCAACATAACATGAAAAGGAGACAAAAACAAGACTATTTCTAAGCCTGATGAAGGCTGAAATCCGGAGCCAAGTAAGCCTAACAAAGCATGCAAGAATTAGGGCCTAAAGTGAATTTCCAAGAGAGGTGGTATATAGAATGGCCAAATGAAGTTGAGCCCTTCTACAATGTTGTAGAGGGGCTCAAAATAAGCACAAAACCAGTAGGGGTCGGAGCCCCAAAAACAAATGCAAATAGGCCAAAATTAGCATGCAAATTGGTGACATACAAGATGGATATTGAAGGAAGTGTATCATGGAGACACCAAATGAAGTTGAGCCCTTCTACAAAGTTGTAGAGGGGCTCAAAACAAGCACAAAATCAGTAGGGGTCGGAGCCCTAATTCTCAACCAAATAGAGTATAGAAATGAATCAAGAAAAAGCCCTAAAAGTTGGTTTTGAGGACTTACCCTTGAAGACTTGTCTTTATTTGATTCTTGGCTCTGATTTGTAGCTTCTCAACCTCTGAAATTCACTTCCTAGCTGCTGGAATGGTAGTATGGATGGTGGAGCTAAGGGTTGATGAAGAAATTGCCTTTGACACTTGAAGCTTTTTTGGAGTTTTTAGCTATGGAGATGGAGGTTTTTGGAGAAGTGCTCTTGAAGACAAATTTTCCAACCTTGAAGAAGGAGGGGGAGGGGCCTTCAAATAGGCAAGAAATGGGGTGTAAAAGGGGAGGGAAAGCACCCAATCTTTCCCTCCCGAAATATCCCCCGGATGCCCCGGGATATGTTGGAAGATATCCGGACAGCTGGGACAGGCTGGAAAGCAAGAATCTGGCCGGCCAGGTAGTTTTGCTCAAGGTGGCCGGCCAGCCACCCACCATGGCCGGCCACCCACCTCCCATGGCCGGCCAGCCACCTCAAAAAACCAACTTCAAAATTTCTGGCCGACCACCATACAAGAGTGTCCTCCCAAGTGTGTAGGATAAGGCCCCAGGGTTGGAATCTGGCAACACTGAACCAGAAGTCACAACATAGAACCTGAAGGAGGCCCAAAATGAAATGCACCATTTCGGCCGACCACCATGCCAAAGGTCCTCCCAGATGTGTGAAACAAGGATCCAAGGTTGGTATTTGGCAACATTGATCCAAGAGTCACCACATCGAGCTTGAAGGAGAGGCCCAAAAAAGAACCCCATATTTTCTGGCCGACCAGTATACCAAAGGGACCTCCCAGATGTCCTCATCACAGATATGTAGCTTTGGTTGGAAGAAAATACCCCCAAGGTGTTCAACATTGGCCCGGAAGTGAAACAAAAGCGGGCTCCGGGAGGAACCGTTATCTGGGATAATTGCTGGCCTCCCACCCCCTGATCTTCGATGTTGAAAGCAGGTACCGCCAAGTTTGAACAAAAACTAATGAGAAATGAACGTTCGGGGCCAAAACCGAGCAAATCGGGATCGAAAATGGGTCATTAGGAAGTGGTGTTCGGCAAGTGGGTATCTGCGACCCAGTGTCCTCTGGAATGACAAAAGCAGAGGTACCGCCAAAACCGGAGAAGATGGATGCGAAATGAATGCTCGGGACCAAAACCGCTTCGGTTTGGGGTCCCAAAACCGCTATGAGCAAAGCACCGAAAGTGGCATCTGGCCACGGTGGTTCCTCGAAATATTAAAGCAGAGGTCTCCGCCAAAACCGGAGAAGGATGCAAAATGAATGCTCGGGACCAAAACCGCTCGGTTTGGGGTCCCAAAATGGGTCGCCGCACCGGTGGTGTTAAGTGCGGGCATCAGGGCCCCAGTGTCCCTAACACTAAAACAGAGGCACATGCCAAAAACCGAGAACTTCGGAGATGGTTAGGCGGTCCCGAGCCGAGGCACACGGCCGACGGCTCAAAATCGGAACCGTCCCGAAATGGGCAAAATGGCCTCTGACGGCCACAAACGTAGCTCACGGCCACCGGGGATAGTCTCTGGGACCACTCTTCCCTCGAGAGAAAAACAGAGAAAACCGAGCCCGTTCGCAAACCGAGACAAGGTAGAAGATGGTTCTAAGTCCGGGAGGCAGACGCGTGACTCTGGGACTTTCAACAAGCACTGATGCAATATCACCGAGCTCAACCTGGTGACGTCTGAGTCTTAAGGTCGGTCAAAAATGGGGTGTCTACAGTTGCCCCTCTTTGACAGAACTCGGAAGTCAAGAAGTGACAGGAGTGAATGTCAAAGCCCAGAGACGACCCATTTTTGACAAGGCCGAAGACTTAGACAAACATACGAGATAAACAGAGATATGTGCCCATGACGAGGGGCCAAATGCAAAGTGATAGGCGCGAAGCCAGATGATCATGCAAATGCAGCAAGCTGTAATGAAGCAGGTATTGACAAATAGATGCAACAGTTTTAAGCAAGGATGCAAAGCAAACAACTACATTTCATGCAGTTAAGAATGCAGAGAATCATTTAATTCTCGTCGCGTCTCACACGGAGAAGATACGATACCTGCGCGATTCGGTGCAGTCGCACCGACCTCAAATGAACCGTACATACAATATCGTGCTCGCAAAATAGAGAAATGAAACAAGAACAATATGCGACAACATATATTCTATGTGATTCCTATGATTCCAAAAGTTCGACACACACAGGCGTCGTGACGAATGCAACATAACGCGAGAAAAGATAATCGCGACAACGCATGCTCAAGCATAGAAAGTTCGGTATATCAAGAAATCATGCATGATAATGCAAAACAATCACGAGAATGCGAATTAGGAGCCAAATAATGACAAATGAGCACAAATCAGATGCGGTTGTTGCACAATAACGAAATTTGGAAAATCGCATTCGGCGACAAGAACCCGATCGCGCCTCGATTTACATTCGGAGAGGTCACGACGTGATTAAAATGGATACACTCCGATTTCGATGAATAACGATGAGACACATGTCAATAATTGCAATTAAAGTTTCAGCGGAGCAATTCGCGCCAGAAAGTGTACTTTTCTTCAACTTTTTCGGGTCCCGGGAGCTCTGATTTTCCTCAAAATTTGCAGAGAGGTAGGGGAGGGGGTGGGGGACATGGTCGGCCAGCCCATTGCCCTAGGAGAGGCCATCGGCCAGGGCCAAAAAGTAGAGGGGCCGGCCAGCCAGGTTAGGTGGCCGGCCGGCCACCTCCCCAAAAGCAGGGGCATTTTGGTCATTTTTGCATTTTCTATATATATGCACCTCCATTGCCTCCGAAATCACACCCAACGTTGCAAAACTTTTTCCTCTTGCCCTCTTGGCCACTTTCTCTCTCGGATCTGCATTTTATCTGGCGTCCCTACTCCCACGCAAGTTGTTTTTGCGAAATCTTTCAGATTTAAGCACTTTGAAGCGACTAAATTTCGACTTTGGGGCTTCTCTTCTCATTTTCACCACTTGAGGTAATTTTGTTTCAATATCTGGAAAATTTTCCCGGGGGTTGACTTTTGTTGACTTTTTCATTTCCCGAGAGTTGACTTTTGTTGACTTTTTCCAATTTTGGCCCATTTTGCTCATTTTTGCTCCTCTTTCGATTTCTCGCAATGGCAGGTCATTTTCCTCACGACGGAGGTTTTCCCGGTGCCGGAGATGATTTTGACTTTATGGTATTCCCGCCGGGGGTTCGCCCTTTCTTTCCCCTTCGATATGCTCCGTTGGTTCACTGGCTTCCGCGAGCCACTTTCCGTCATTTTACCGATTTTAACGATCGAGCACCCGGGGATCTTCTCTTACGAGAGCCGGAGCAGCACCTCTCCTATGATGCAGAGGTATTTTATTATCCGCATCTTTCGTGCATTCTGTACCTTTGCCATGCTTAGACACACAGTTTAGCTTACGACTCAGTACTTGTATTTTGAGCATGTGACTTAGCCACTTGAATTTCATGAACACTTGGCGCATTGAATAATTGTGAACGCACAGTGCACCTTAGTTAGAAATTGAACACACAGCCCTAACATTGATTCACTGAAGACACAGCCTGAAGTTGAAAATGAGCACACAGCACATACTGACCAAGAGTAGGACACGTAGTCTCCAAAACTCAGACTTTCTGAACACACAGCCCAGCTTGGAAGCGAACACACAGCCCACTGATTAAAAGTAGAACACACAGCCCTAAACTTGAAGCACCGAACACACAGCCCAGATTTGAAGTGAACACACAGCCCACTGAGTAGAAGTAGAACACACAGCCCTAAACTTGAAGCACCGAACACACAGCCCAGAGTTGAAGTGAACACACAGCCCACTGACGTCGAGTAGAACACACAGTCCCAACTTGAAGCGAACGCACAGTCCACTGATGTTGAATAGAACACGCAGTCCCGAACTTGAAGCGAACACACAGTCCACTGATGTTGAGTAGAACACACAGTCCCAAACTTGAAGCGAACACACAGCCCACTGATGTTGAGTAGAACACGCAGTCCCAAACTTGAAGCGAACACACAGCCCACTGATGTTGAGTAGAACACGCAGTCCCGATTCGAAGCGAACACACAGCCCACTGATGTTGAGTAGAACACACAGTCCCAAACTTGAGGCGAACACACAGTCCACTGATGTTGAATAGAACACGCAGTCCCGATTCGAAGCGAACACACAGCCCACTGATGTTGAGTAGAACACACAGTCCCAAACTTGAAGCGAACACACAGCCCACTGATGTTGAGTAGAACACACAGTCCCAAACTCAGATGTACTGAGACTTTGAACACGCAGCCCAAATACCAAATTTACTGAACACGCAGCCCGTTTTCACTTCATTTGCACACAGCTCATTTTCGCTTTATTTGCACACAGCTCATTTTCACTTCATTTGCTGATCCATGCATTGATTCTAAATCTGAGTTCGTTCTCGACAATCGAGGATATGGCTCGGCCGCAAGGGAATGGTATTTTGAGCTTCCTAAGTCAGGGGGATTGGTCGATCTTGCAGATTTGGGCCATTCTGAGAGGGTTATCTCGTTGCCTCATTAGTAGGACCCTATTTGGCTTTTAGCGAGAGGTGGTGGGACACTACCAATTCCTTCCATTTTTCTGCGACGGGGGACATGACCATGACCCCGCTGGATTTCGCTATGCTCACCGGCCTAGACTTAGGCGGTAGGCCCATTCCCTATGACGAGGATATGGGCCAGTGGGAGGCCGCCTGGATGCATTTGTTGGGGACACACCCGCCTGTAGACAGAGGTTCGGGGAGAGTCCGATACTCCTGGTTTGTTTCCTATTTCCGGCGGCCACAGATGGAGCCTGAGACTCCTGAGGAGGCGGAGCAGTACGCCCGTGGTTTCCTCATGTACCTCCTCGGTACCACTTTGTTCGCCGATAGAGGGAACATGGTAGGGTTGTACTTACTGAGCGCTCTGGTAGACCTATCACAGGTGAGCCAGTATGATTGGGGCGGCGCTGGCCTGGCTACCCTTTACTGCTACATGAGCGCAGTCTCTCGCACACGAGGGGACTTACTCGGCTACTCTTGGAGAGCACAGGAGGTACATTCTGTCCTCTTGATTTACATTTTGCCCCTCATTACTTGTTCACTTGCACACACGGCGCCTTTGCATTCTCAGATTACGCCTTTAGCACTTTGCACTCACACTGCGTTGCCTTTCTCGGTGTGGGTGTATGTGTACTTCCCACATTGGCCCCGGAGATGGAGGTGGTGGGACCCCTATGACTCCATTTTCTTTGATGTTTGAGGCGAGCATCTGGCGAGGCCTCGAGACTCTCTCTCTGCGGCGATACTTTGATCTTGTTCGGCGACAGAGGTATTGCTTGAACTCTCAGTTCCTTTTATTTTTATCTTTGATCTGCTCTGTATATCTGATTTCTGACTGATTTGTATACTGGTTATCCACAGATCACCTGGCAGCCTTGGGCAGTCTTCGGTGACGAGCTCGAGACTCTGTACCCTGGAGCGTCGAGTTGTTGTCAGTATAGATTCCTCGAGGACCGGGCGAGGTTTGGTTCTGAGGAACGTTTTCAGCGTCAAATATGGGGGGGCGATTCTCAGGACACTCCTGCTGTGCCTCCAGACACCATGCGGACTGCTGATAGATTATCCCCTGAGGAGGTCGGGCAGTATATGCAGGGCAGTGATGCTTTGTTGCATCATCTCGATGGGAACTATGCCACCTACCGCCGCATATATTTGATGCCCCGCTTGACGGGAGTGCGGGCTCCGGCACGGAGCTCTACTGGTGCACCGTCTTCGAGTCGCGCCCATGCTACAGATATCCCTTCTTCTAGCGGTGGCGAGATCGAGAGGTGGGGCGATTCGATCCCTCCGATCCTCCGCCTCTTGATCATCCAGGTGGCGAACATGCCGACCGAGTTAATGAACCGCGATTTGGGGCGCCTTACGGATTCCGCTAGAGCCTCCTCTGCCTGATCACAGATATGTTTGAGACGTTGTCTCGCTCCCGGTTTGTTTCTCAGCTTTGATTTATCAGTCAGATATTTGAACATTCATCCCGTTACTGATAGTTTTGCATTTGTATTCGCAGCCTCCTGTTGAATATACGGACGAAGCCGGGATGCTAGCCACATTCGAGGGCATGATCCTTTGGAGGAGACGCAGATGAGCATCGTGGGTGTAGAGGTACTCTTCATTTTCCTGTACTAGCATGTTTACGATCTTCGCTCTAGCTTTAGACCTTACGCTATATTGATAGATATGTAGAGCACATCGACACACACCCTTTTCACATTCTGCATTTACACACTGCTTTTATGCTTGAAGCGATGTGTTGCACTTTGCATCTTGAGATGCCTCCGTATATGCTTCATCACGGGCGACCACGGGGCCCTCTCGGAGGTCGAGGTGCTAGACCTACCAGTCTGAGGAATTTGGAGGCGGGCCATCCAGTCTCATCGAGGAGCCTGGCGAAGGAGGGTCGTCTCATGACGCAGGCACCCATCGTCGAGGATGACGAGGAGGAGATCGCAGATCATGTGTCGTGGCGTCTGGAGAGGAGGCCCCTGGTCTTGGTTCGAGAGCGAGCGAGCTGAGGGGATCCGGAGGATGGACTCGATCCGGATGGTGATGATGATGTAGAGATTATCCATGAGAAAAGGATGAGGGGCCTCCCCTTCTCGCTCCGAGGGCAATCATGTTATTTCCTGCTTTATTCTACTTTTTAGCTAGTAGTTTGTAGCACTTTGCACATTTGTTAGGCAGTTTTATTTTCTGTAAAACTTGTACCTTTATTTTTGTAAGACATGATGAAATGAAACAGCTTTTGAAAAGATGTTGTATTTGAAATTCTCAGCATCGCATCGCATTATTTTGCACAAAATGGAATTGAATGGAAATGCGCCTCATGCATTTACCGGGTTAGGTGGGGAACCGACGCAACAAAGCAAAACAAAACGACTCACTAAGAAATAAAACAGAATCTTAGCGAGTTTACAACTCGATAAACAAAGTACAATAATGTTAACGACTCAATAGACAAGACTTAACAAAATTGTGTAATCAAAAGGTAACAACTCAAAACGCAAAACGCGACAGCTCGACAAAACTTACAACTCAATAAGCAAAAGCAACAACTCGATAAGCAAAAATATAACACGATGTACTTCGGATGGACTATCTGGATAATGGAGTGTATCCAAAATTGATAGGCCTGGATGCCTTCTACTGCCGGGAGATAACCAGATTTGCCGGGAGTCCACTACTGCTATAGGTAATGTTTCCCACCCTAGCTCACTTGTATTTGCTTACATCACTCGACCCTCGGGCTCGACTTTTCTCACAAAACCCTTATCTTACTTTTCTCTCGTCGTACATCTCTCTATTCTTTATTCTCTCATTTTTCATCCCTCCCCCAGATATAGTTGATGGAGAAGTTGCAAGTTGTGGACTCTTGCCCTGCCTATTCAACCCATGGCTACTTCTTTTTAACGCCTAGTTAATGCTCCCGTTGGTAGTGGTTGAATGGATGCGCAACTTGTCAGCAGATCGCATTGCATGGCGCCGTCCCTGGCTTACTCTTTCAGCGATGAGCTACAGCATGTTCCAGGATACCGGGATCCGTCTGATCGGCTTGACTCACTGTATATTTTATTTCCCATTCCGTACTCCGCGCCAGTTCGGTCATACAAGTTGGGCCTAAGTTGGCATCTGAAGCTTCGACTAGCTCTGGGAGGGGGCGCAGGGACACCTGACTAGACTATGCCCCAGATTTATTGCTTTATTAGTACTTTCAAAGTTTTCTAGCGTGAGTGTAATGAAAAACAACTTCAATTGTATGCAAGAGCAAAAGAACTCTGTTTTGAAATTAATGAAATTGAAGGTTGTGGTACTGAAAATCCTCCGCTTTTGGTCCAAAAATGGTCTTAGTTGTGAAAAGATTAATTTGAACAAAGTCAACTTTTATGAAAACTTTTCAAAACTATTTTCGATATGGATCTCGAATCGACACGCTGAAATCATCCGAGATACACAACCTCGAATCCCAAAGAATCGAAAGTTGCCCCTAGTTTGAAAAAGGGCCTCAGCCATTCAATAGCAACGGAAAGTTGCCCCTAGTCTGGATGACATCGGAACACTCCATTGCAACGGAAAGTTGCCCCTAGTTTGCATAGCACTGTACCGGAGATCACAATAGATGCTGATGAATAAAGATGACTGAGATGGTCAAAAATGGACAAAGTTGATCGGGGAAAAGATTGTGACTGAACTTCAAGATGAAGCTGCCTACGTATCCCAAAGATGGGAATCAAGTCTTACGTAGTTCAGGGTTAGGTTCGCTCGAGTGTTTTTGCTCTCCTTTTGCGCTCTAACTTTTGCCAAGGCCGCCCTTTGCGGGTTTTCAACCTTGCGAGCTCAGTTTTTATAATTTTCAAATTTTCTATGCTCTGAGTTTTGCCTAGGTCCCCCTTTCGGGTTTTCGGCCTAGCGAGCCTCTCAAGGGTAGTATTTCTTCAACTTGTCCATATTGATCGGTTGGGAAAACTCCAAGCCATCTAGATCCATCAGAACCACAGCTCCACCTGACCAGATTGACTTAATGATGTAGGGACCAGTCCAATTGGGTCTGAACTTGCCCCTTGGGTCGTGGATGGGAGCTCGGTTGTCTTTGAGTACCAAATCTCCTTCTTTCAAGTTCCTGGACTTAACCTTCTTGTTGAAAGCCCGGGCGATTCTGCGTTGATAACCACGAGCATTAGTGCAGTGCTTTCAATCTCCTTTCATCAAAGAGCATGAGTTCTTCAAACACTTTCTTTGCCAATCCGCTTGACTATCGGCACTCGGCCAATACTACTTAATGATGGGACCTCGATCTCAATTGGTAGAACGGCCTCCATCCCATAGACTAATAGTGCTGAGTCGCCCGGTAGAAGTTACGCTCGAAGTCCTGTAGCCCCATAGAGCAAGCGGCAACTTATCCGGCCGATCCGATAGGTTTCCACCATCTTCGTAGTATCGCTTGATGTTCTTGTTGGCGGCCTCAAGCTCCGTTGGTTTTGCGGCGGTAAGTAGACGACTTATGAAAAGCCACGTTGTATTTCTCCAACAAGTCAATCACCTCCTTCTTGAAGTGGGAACCATTGTAAAACTATTTCATTCGGGACTCGTGGCGAGATGATGTTGTTTCGATGAATTTTTGCGTGTGAAGCTTTCAACCTTGCATAAGATTGGGCCTCAACCCACTTTGTGAAGTAATCTATCGCTACGAGGATGAACTCATGCCCATTTGACCCTTTCGTGGCGGCTCGATCACATCAATTCCCCGACGAAAAAAGGCCATGGCGAAGTCATGTTGTATGCGGCTTTGTGGCGGAATGTTCATGCGATTTGCATGAATCGACATTTGTGGCATCGCTTTGTGAAACCGATACAATCCTCCTCCATGGTGGACCAATAATAACCTTGTCTAAGGATCTTTCTAGCCAACATCACCCCATTCATATGTGCACCGCATTCACCCCGTGGATGGCTTCCATCGAGCGTTTGGACTCTTGAGATCAACACACAATTTATGCATTCCCGGATGACCTCTTCTATCTGATTTACCCCGCAGATGATGGCGGTGACATTCTTCGATTGCCCTCTTGTCTTTGGCATTTACCTGGCGGGTATGTTTACATTTCCAAAAGTTCGGATGTCGTAATACCGGGGTGTTCGTCACGGACTTCATCTATGGCTGCAATCGACTCGTGGCGGTCGCAATTTACAGTCGATAATGACTGGACGCATTCGGACTCCACGTGGGATGTCTATCATGGATGATAGAGTTGCTAAAGCGTCTGCGAACTTGTTGTTCTCTCTTAGTAGATGAGTAAAACTTAATTTTTCAAACCGAGAAATCAGCAAATCCAAGGTTTGGTGATACATCATCATATTTTCTTCTTTTACTTTCCAGTCTCCTTTAGCTTGAGACACAACAAGATTCGAATCTCCGATGGCGTCGGTAGTCTTGCCCTAATTCGGTCGCTTCCATACCGACAATGCACGCCGTGATACGCCCGTTATTTGAGACTTTGAAAGCGGAGTTTGAAGGCTAGAGGATCTGAGGAATTGTCGGTGCTATCGGCAACCTCCTATCCCATACCCATGTTGATTTGGCGCTCGTCAAAGTACATTGTCCAACTTTCTCGTCGATATGCGAAATTGCTTCATCTGAATAGGTACTCAACTGCTTCATCCCCCTCAACCGGATGGTCGGAAAGGAACTCTGCTACTGCTCTGCCCTTTCTTGACTTGCGCGCCACAAAGGTAAGATCAAATTCGGAGAACAAGAACCAACGAGCTAGCCTACCGTGGCTGGTTTCTCGAAAAGATATTTGATGGGATCAAGTCGCGAAACCAGCATTACAGAGTGAGCTAACAAGTAGTGCCGCAACTTCCTGGTAGCCCATACCAGAGCTAGACAAGCCTTTTCCAGCGGCGTATACCGGGTCTCATACTCTAGCATTTTCTTGCTCAAATAGTAGATGGCTTTCTCCGCCCTATCTTCTGATTCTTGTGCAAGCATGCAGCCCATCGTGGTCTCAGTCACTGACAGGTACAAAATCAACGGTTTCCCTGATTCTGGTGGTGATAAAACGGGTGGGTTCTGTAGATATTCTTTAATCTGTTCAAATGCAGCTTGGCACCGGCCGTCCCATTGGAATTTCTTGCCTTTCTTCAGAAGACCAAAAAGTGGTTCACAAGTCAAGGTTAGTTTTGAAATAAACCGTCTTATGAATTGCACTTTACCCAGAAAGCCTCGCACCTCTTTTTCAGTCTTTGGTGGTGGCATTTCTAAGATGGCCTTGATTTTGGAAGGGTCGACCTCGATGCCTTTGTGTGTCGAAACCCGACATTTTCCCATTGTAACACCAAGCGTACATTTACGAGGGTTTAACCGCAACCTTTGAATTCCACGATCCTTTAGAAAAACTTGCAAAGGCGGTGTAGTGGCCCTCTCTTTCTTTGGACTTGACAATCATGTAGTCGTACACCTCAACCTCTTTGTGGATCATATCATGTAGTATTGTGGTCGCGGCGTTGATAAGTAGCCCCAAGATTCTTCAACCCAAAGCGGCATGACCCGATAGCGATATGTTCCCCAGGGGTGGTGAATCGATCTTTTCTCGTCCTCTGGTGCCATCACAATCTGGTTATAGCCCGAGAAGCCATCCATGAGCGAGGCGGTGCATGCCTCTGTAAAGTCCACTAGCTCATCAATGTGTGGCAAGGAAAGTCGTCCTTGATGGCTTTGTTTAAATCACGAAGTCTCACACGGGATCTTGCCATCTTTCTTGACACCGGCACTATGTTGGCCAACCAAGTGGGATATTCTGATACTAGCAGGAAGCCTGCGTCAATTAGCTTGGTGACCTCTTCTTTGATCTTGAGGGCCCAATCCGGGCGTATCCTTCTGAGCTTCTGGTTAATAGGTCGCGCCTCGGGGTCAAGGGGGATCCGATGCTGTTCGATCTCAGGATCGATTCCAGGCATGTCTTCGTAGGACCACGCGAAAATATCTTTGAAATCTTTTAATAAGCGACTAAGCGCTCGCGTTCCTCGAAGACAACGTGGACCCGTCTGGACGGCCATGGGTCCTCCTCGGTCTAATATTCACGAAATGATTTCATCCGTTAAGGGTTTAACAAACCTCTCTTGCTCTTGCTCAATTAGGCGTTGTAAAACCGGAGGAACTTCGTCCTCGTCGTTTGATCAAAATTTTGAAAGTCTGAATTAATGCAATAAATTAGGGGCCACGAGAAAAGTACTGGAAACCACATTCACCTCATTCTCATTAAGTTCATCCAAATCGTCGATTCGCCGGTTTACAGACTCAAATGAAAAGGAAAAAACGACTGGACAAGGCTGTGGCATCGGGTTGACACCCCAGAGTACAGACTCGGACTCGGTCAGTGGAACGATTCGACTCGAAGACTTCGGTGGAATCGATTCGCTCACTACTGACCCAGGCTATGGATAAGAATCCTCCTCGTCTTGCCAAATGAGAGGTGCGATCGATCGTCAAGATAGGCTGTGGTTGGCCCGCGTTTCATCTCAATCATGGAAACATGACGTTATTCCCAAGCAATCTGGTCGTCGGAGGATCGAGAGGAGACATGCCGATGCTACCCCATTTCCAATTCGGTGCCCTCGGGATCCTCTCTGCGTAATTCTGCTCAAACTTCGGTTATTGGGTGCATGCGCGCTCTGCGGCGCGTCATCCCGAGATAGTTGCGGTCGAAGAAGATTTGAAACACGATGCAGCGCTTCCCTCGCGTTCAACCATGGTTACGGGAAGCGCAAAATGGAAAATCTTCCCCTCCGGACGGCGTCCGTTCAGGTACCCAGATGGGCCTATGCATTAGATCAAAAGGCTTCGGCTGCTTTGCCACAACCTGCTTGCCATTTCCTTCCTTTCCTCGTCGATCTTCTTTGGTAGGCGGATAACCTAATCCAAGGTATGTGGATTATGTGGCACTTGACCAACGCCTGCGACACCTTTCGGCGCTTCTTCCCAATCCCATCGAGGATATCTTGTAGCTTGTTCATGAGGTAGGCGGCTTGGCCGACATACAAACCCTCATTCACTGACCATTATGTTTTGTACCACCGGGCCTCGGCCAAAGTAAATCGATATAAACATATCCTCCATGCGTGTTCAATCTCGGAATGGCGTAGATACCTCCGGAGGATGGATTGATGAGTTCCCAAAACAATGGCTACTCCTTTCCAAAGGGTATTTCACCATTTGATGCGGGGTAGATGAAACGGCCTTTACGATGCAACCGTGGTCGCCCAAAAGCATGTTGAAAGATCGGGGACCTCAAGACATGAAAATCTATTTCGTGTTGTCGGGCCCAATCTTGGTTTGGATTCTCCTGTCCCCGGGACATCCTCGCTTGTATTATCATACGCTCTCGATTACTTGAGTAGTCGGTGTGAAGTCATGAGCTTTAACCCAATCGCATAGGCCGTTACGGCGGACAAACATTGATAAGCGGACGGTGTCAACAAGAACCACGGAATCCATTTGTCCCTGCATTCTCTGAGAGATGTCTGAGGTCTGTTATGGTCCACGCCCTCAGGCGGCAATTCTTTGTCCGTAAAGGTCAATGCCGGGGAACCTCCTCCCGGGAAGACCAAACCAACTAGTTGTTCCGGCGTAGTTTCGATGGAAAGTTTCGCTCTGTCCATGGCGGATAAGACAGCCTGCCGGTGCACCCTCGAAGCCATAAGCAGTCCCCAAATGGAGATATCTGCTTGTATTTTCTTTAGCTGCTATGGGCACCCTCGAAGCCATAAGCAGTCCACAGGCGCGCAAACCGAGGCGAGGATGAAATGAAATGAAATGGCATACGGAATGCAACGATGGGCTTACACCGACATGGGAGAGCCTCAGCTCACCCACGTAGGAGGCCGTCGGGTAAAAACAAAGCTGCCTCGAAACGCGTGCCCGCGGACACGCAAATCGAGGCAATGACGTAGAAGCATGAAAATGCAAATTGGGCTTATGCCAAAATGAGATAGCCTCAGCCACGCTCACATAGGCTGCCGGAATGATAAAAAATGAGGTGCCTCGAAGTGCGTGCCCATTGGCACGCAAACCGAGGCAATGCAAAAATGATACGAATGGCACGGGAAATGATATGCAAGCATGGTAATGGAATTTCAGCACCTAAATAAAGGGGAAAACAGCCCCGAAACAAATCGAAATGACACCCGAAGCATGCATTCATCCCGAAAGTGTGAAACTAAGCCCCGAAATGGCCTATAGCCATGCTATGCATGCAAGATATGATCATGGCAGCAAGAACAGTAGCAAGGCAGTCCCAAATATGGCATTTTTTCAGTACAAAACATGGCCAAATTAATAGCACAGATATGGCAACATTAGCATGCAAAAATACGGTAAAAGGGGGGGAATTACAAAGCAAGTGATATCTACAATGCTCAAACCCAAAAACTCAGTTCTACAACTTTAAAGAAGGGCCAAAAATATGCACATATTCAGTTTATGGAAACCCCAAAATCAGAGTAAAAACATGCTAGAAATTCCATGCAAAATAGGCTCAAAATAGGCTATATCATGAGACTTGCCAAACCATGCACCAAACAGCAAACTTTTCTTCATGAAACATGTAAAGGGGGGTCAAAATAAGACCCCTTTCAGTTCCGACCAAAGGCCAAAACCAAAAGCACAAGAGGCTACAAAACATGCAAGAATACGGTAAATTTGATGGATTTCAAAGGAAGTACCAAAAATATACACCAAATGGCTTAAGGCCCTCAACATAACATGAAAAGGAGACAAAAAAAAGACTATTTCTAAGCCTGATGAAGGCTGAAATCCGGATCCAAGTAAGCCTAACAAAGCATGCAAGAATTAGGGCCTAAAGTGAATTTCCAAGAGAGGTGGTATATAGAATGGCCAAATGAAGTTGAGCCCTTCTACAATGTTGTAGAGGGGCTCAAAATAAGCACAAAACCAGTAGGGGTCGGAGCCCCAAAAACAAATGCAAATAGGCCAAAATTAGCATGCAAATTGGTGACATACAAGATGGATATTGAAGGAAGTGTATCATGGAGACACCAAATGAAGTTGAGCCCTTCTACAAAGTTGTAGAGGGGCTCAAAACAAACAAAAGCAGTAGGGGTCAGCCCTAATTCTCAACCAAATAGAGTATAGAAATGAATCAAGAAAAAGCCCTAAAAGTTGGTTTTGAGGACTTACCCTTGAAGACTTGTCTTTCTTTGATTCTTGGCTCTGATTTGTAGCTTCTCAACCTCTGAAATTCACATCCTAGCTGCTGGAATGGTAGTATGGATGGTGGAGCTAAGGGTTGATGAAGAAATTGCCTTTGACACTTGAAGCTTTTTTGGAGTTTTTAGCTATGGAGATGGAGGTTTTTGGAGAAGTGCTCTTGAAGACAAATTTTCCAACCTTGAAGAAGGAGGGGGAGGGGCCTTCAAATAGGCAAGAAATGGGGTGTAAAAGGGGAGGGAAAGCACCCAATCTTTCCTCGAAATATCCGGATGCCCGGATATGTGGGAAGATACCCGGACGGGTGGGACAGGCGGAAAAGAAAGAACCTGGCCGGCCAGGTAGTTTTGCCCAAGGTGGCCGCCCCCCCACCCACCATGGCCGGCCACCCACCTCCCATGGCCGGCCACCCACCTCAAAAAACCAACTTCAAAATTTCTGGCCGACCACCATACAAGAGTGTCCTCCCAAGTGTGTAGGATAAGGCCCCAGGGTTGGAATCTGGCAACCGAACCGAAGTCACAACATAGAACAAGGAGAGGCCCAAAATGAAATGCACCATTTCTCGCCGACCACCATGCCAAAGGTCCTCCCAGGATGTGTAGAACAAGGATCCAAGGTTGGAATTTGGCAACATTGAACCAAGAGCCACAACATAGAGCTTGAAGGAGAGGCCCAAAATGAACTCCATAATTTCGGCCGACCGGTATACCAAAGGTCCTCCGGATGTCACGATCACAGATATGTAACTTTGGTTGGAAGAAAATACCCCCAAGGTGTTCAACATTGGCGGAAGTGAGCAAAAGCAGGCTCGGAGGAAGCAACCGGTTATCTGGGATAATTGCTGGCCTCCACCCCATGATCTTCCCGATGTTGAAGCAGAGGTACACCAAGTTTGAACAAAAACTAATGAGAAATGAACGTTCGGGGCCAAAACCGAGCAAATCGGGATCGAAAATGAAATTTGGTCAGTGCGGAAGTGGTGTTCGGCGAAGTGGGTATCTGCGACCCGGTGTCCTCTGGAATGACAAAAGCAGGTACCGCCAAAAACCGGAGAAGATGGATGCGAAATGAATGCTCGGGACCAAAACCGCTCGGTTTGGGGTCCGCAAACCTATGAGCACCGAAAGTGGCATACTGACCCGAAGTGGGCATCGGGGCCCAGGGTTCCTCGAAATATTAAAAGCAGGTCTCATAAAAACCGGAGAAGGTGATGCAAAATGAATGCTCGGGACCAAAAGCTCGGTTTGGGGTCCAAAATGGGTCGCCGCAGTGGTGTTCAATTGCGAAGTGGGCATCGGGGCCCAGTGTCCTCGAACACTAAAACAGAGGCACATGCCAAAACCGGAGAACTTCGGAGATGGTTAGGCGGTCCAGCCGAGGCACACGGCTGACGGCAAGAGCCGGGTCCCGAAATGGGCAAAATGGCCTCTGACCACGAACGTAGCTCCACGGCCACTTAGGATAGTCTCTGGGACCACTCCTTCCTCGGGAGAAAAGCAGAGAAAACCGAGGCTGTTCGCAAGAGACAAGGTAGAAGATGGTTCAAGTCCGGAGGCGGGGACGCGTGGCGTGACTCGGGACTTCAACAACCTGATGCAATATCACCGAAGCTCAAGCTGGTGACGTCTGAGTCTTAAGGTCGGTCAAAAATGGGGTGTCTCTGATTGCCCTCTTTGTAACTTCGGAAGTCAAGTGGCGGGAGTGAATGTCAAAGCCGAAGGCGACCCATTTTTGACAAGGCCAAGACTTAGACAAACATACGAGATAAGCAGAGATATGTGCCCATGACGGGGGCCAAATGCAAAGTGATAGTAGCGGCGGATGATCATGCAAATGCAAAGTCAATGAAGCGGTATTGACAAATAGATGCAGTTTTAAGCAAGAATGCAAAGCAAACAACTACATTTCATGCGATTAGGAATGCGAGAATCATTCAATTCTCGCGTCTCTCACACGGAGAAGATACGATACTGCGCGATTAAATGCAGTCGCACCAAATTTCAAATGAACCGTACATACAATATCGTGCGCAAAATAGAGAAATGAAACAAGAACAATATGTCGACAACATATATTCTATGTGATTCCTATGATTCCAAAAGTTCGACACACAGCGTCGGCGAACGAATGCAACATAACGCGAGAAAAGATAATGCGCGACAACGCATGCTCAAGCATAGAAAGTTCGGTATACCAAGAAATCATGCATGATAATGCAAAACAATCACGAGAATGCGAATTAGAGCCAAATAATGACAAATGAGCACAAATCGGGATGCGGTTGTTGCACAATAACGATTTGGAAAATGCGATTCTGACGGCAACCCGTCATGACCTCGATTTACATTCCGGAGAGGTCACGACGTGATTAAAATGGATACACTCCGATTTCGATGAATAACGATGAGACACATGTCAATAATTGCAATTAAAGTTTCAGCGGAGCAATTCGCGCCAGAAAGTGTACTTTTCTTCAACTTTTTCGGGTCCCGGGAGCTCCGATTTTCCTCAAAATTTGCAGAGAGGTAGGGGAGGGGGTGGGGGACATGGTCGGCCAGCCCATTGCCCTAGGAGGGGCCATCGGCCAGGGCCAAAAAGTAGAGGGGCGGCCGGCCGGTGTTAGGTGGCGGTGAGCCACCTCCCAAAAGGGGCATTTTGGTCATTTTTGCATTTTCTATATATATGCACCTCCATTGCCTCCGAAATCACACCCAAAGTTGCAAAACTTCTTCCTCTTGCTCTCTAGGCCACTTTCTCTCTCAGATCTGCATTTTATACGCGTCCCTCGGCCTCACGCAAGTTGTTTTCGAAATCTTTCAAATTTAAGCACTTTGAGCGACTAAATTTCGACTTTGGGGCTTCTCTTCTCATTTTCCCCACTTGAGGTAATTTTGTTTCATTATCAGGAAAATTTTCCCGGGGTTTGACTTTTGTTGACTTTATCATTTCCCAAGAGTTGACTATTGTTGACTTTTTCCAATTTTGGCCCATTTTGCTCATTTTGCTCCTCTTGCAGATTTCTCGCAATGGCGGGTCATTTTCCTCACGACGGAGGTTTTCCGGTCTTGGAGATGATTTTGACTTTATGGTATTCATAGGGGTTCGCCTTTCTTTCCGTCGATATGCTCCGTGGTTCATAGGCTTCCATGAGCCACTTTCCGTCATTTTACCGATTTTAACGATCGAGCACCGGATCTTCTCTTCTGAGCCGGGCGGCACCTCTCCTATGATGCAGAGGTATTTTATTATCCGCGTCTTTCGTGCATTCTGTACTTTTGCCATGCTTAGACACACAGTTTAGCTTACGACACAGTACTTGTATTTTGAGCATGTGACTTAGCCACTCGAATTTCATGAACACTTGGCGCATTGAATAATTGTGAGCATACGGTGCACCTTAGTTAGAAATTGAACACACTGACCCTAACATTGATTCACATCAAGACACGGAAGTTGAAAATGAGCACACAAAGACACATCTTGAAGAGTAGGACACCACGGTCTCCAAAACTCAGACTTTGAAGCGAACACACACGTTCCCATCGAGTAAGAGTAGAACACACACTCTAAACTTGAAGCACCGAACACATGGCCCACAGATTTGAAGTAGAACACACTGACCCTAAACTTGAAGCACCGAACACACACCCGAGTTGAAGTGAACACCACGGCCATCGACGTCGAGTAGAACACAGTCCCCAACTTGAAGCGAACGCAAAGTCCGCGATGTTGAATAGAACACGCGATCCGAACTTGAAGCGAACACACGATCCGCGATGTTGAGTAGAACACACGATCCCAAACTTGAAGCGAACACACGGCCATCGATGTTGAGTAGAACACCGATCCCAAACTTGAAGCGAACACACGGCCGCGATGTTGAGTAGAACACGCAGTCCCGATTCGAAGCGAACACCACGGCCGCGATGTTGAGTAGAACACCGATCCCAAACTTGGCGAACACACATCCCATCGATGTTGAATAGAACACGATCCCGATTCGAAGCGAACACCTGACCCGCGATGTTGAGTAGAACACACGATCCCAAACTTGAAGCGAACACATTGCCATCGATGTTGAGTAGAACACAGATCCCAAACTCGGATGTCTTGAGACTTTGAACACGTGACCCAAATACCAAATTCTTGAACACGCGTTTTCACTTCATTTGCACACAGCTCATTTTCGTTTATTTGCACACGACTCATTTTCACTTCATTTCTTGATCCATGCATTGATTCTAAATCTTGAGTTCGTTCTCTGACAATCTTGAGGATATGGCTCGGCGCAAGGAATGGTATTTTGAGCTCCTAGTTGTCAGGGGATTGGTCGATCTTGCAGATTTGGGCCATTCTGCAGAGGGTTATCTCGTTGCCTCATTAGTAGGACCCTATTTGCAGCTTTAGCAGAGATGTGGTGGGACACTACCAATTCCTTCCATGTTTCTGCGAGGGGGGACATGACCATGACCCCCATGGACTTTGCTATCATCACCGGCCTAGACAGAGGCGGTAGTCCCATTCCCTATGACGAGGATATGAGTCAGTGGCAGGCTGCCAGGATGCATTTGTTCGGGACACACCGCTTTGAGACAGAGGTTGGAGAGTCCGATACTCTGGTTTGTTTCCTATTCCGTGACCCACAGATGGAGCTGAGACTCTGAGGCGGGCAAGACGCCGTGGTTTCCTCATGTACCTCCTCGGTACCACTTTGTTCGCCGATAGAGGAACATGGTAGGGTTACTTCTTGGCGCTCTAGTGGACCTATCACGTGAGCCAAGATGATTGGCGGCGGCCTTTGGCTACCCTTCTTTGCTACATGGCTGATCTCTCGCACGAGGACTTACTCGTGACTCTTGGAGAGCCTGGGAGGTACATTCTGTCCTCTTGATTTACATTTTGCCCCTCATTACTTGTTCACTGCACACACACGGCGCACTTTGCATTCTGTATTCTGCCTTTAGCACTTTGCACTCACACTATGCGTTGCCTTTCTCAGCTGTGGGTGTATGTGTACTTCCCCACATTGGCCCCGGAGATGGAGGTGGTGGGACCTCCTATGACTCCATTTTCTTTGATGTTTGAGGGCGAGCATCTGGCGAGGCCTCGAGAGACTCTCTCCTCTCTGCGACGATACTTTGATACTGTTCGAGCGACAGAGGTATTGCTTGAACTCTCAGTTCCTTTTATTTTTATCTTTGATCTGCTCTGTATATCTGATTTCTGACTGATTTGTATACTGGTTATCCACAGATCACCTGGCAGCCTTGGGCAGTCTTCGGTGACGAGCTCGAGACTCTGTACCCTGGAGCGTCGAGTTGTTGTCAGTATAGATTCCTGCTCGAGGGACCAGTCGGCAGGGTTTGGTTCCTGGGGGAACGCTTTCAGCGTCAGATATGGGGGGGCGATTCTCAGGACACTCCTGCTGTGCCTCCAGACACCATGCGGACTGCTGATAGATTATCCCCTGAGGAGGTCGAGCAGTATATGCAGGGCAGTGATGCTTTGTTGCATCATCTCGATGGGAACTATGCCACCTACCGCATATATTTGATGCCCGCTGACGGAGTGCGGGCTCCGACGCGAGCTCTCTTGGTGCACCGTCTCCGAGTCGCGCCCATGCTACAGATATCCCTTCTTCTAGCAGGGCTGGCACATCCAGAGGTGGGGGCAGTTCGATCCCAACGATCCCTTCTTCTCTTGATCATCCAGGTGGCGAACATGCCGACCGAGTTGGGAATCTAGCGATTTGGGACGCCTTACCAGATTCCGCTAGAGCCTCCTCTGCCTGATCACAGATATGTTAGAGACCCTGACTCGCCCCCGGTATGTTTCTCAGCTTTGATTTATCAGTCAGATATTTGAACATTGATCCCGTTACTGATAGTTTTGCATTTGTATTCATGACCTCTGTTGAATATCTGACGGTACTTTCGGGATGCTAGCCACATTCGAGGGCATGATCCTTTGGAGACGCAGATGAGCATCGTGGGTGTAGAGGTACTCTTCATTTTCCTGTACTAGCATGTTTCGATCTTTGCTCTAGCTTTAGACCTTCGCTATATTGATAGGCTGTAGAGCACATCGACACACACCCTTTTCACATTCTCGCATTTACACCTTTTTATGCTTGAGCGATGTGTTGCACTTTGCATCTTGAGATGCCTCCGTATATGCTTCATCACGGGCGAGCCACCGGGCCCTCTCGAGAGGTCGAGGTGCTAGACCTACCCGAGTCTGGAATGGAGGCCGGGCCATCCAGTCTCATCGAGGAAGTGGCGAAGGAGGTCGCCTCATGACGCAGGGCACCCATCGTCGAGGATGACGAGGAGGAGATCGCAGATCATGTGTCGTGGCGTCTCTGGAGAGGAGGCCACGGTCTTGGTTCGAGGCGGAGACGAGCTGAGGGGATCCGGAGGATGACAGCCCGATCCGGATGGTGATGATGATGTAGAGATTATCCCGAGAAAAGGATGAGGGCCTCCCCTTCTCGCCTCGAGGGCACCGATGTTATTTCTGCTTTATTCTACTTTTTAGCTAGTAGTTTGTAGCACTTTGCACATTTGTTAGGCGCTTTTATTTTACGTAAAACTTGTACCTTTATTTTTGTAAGACATGATGAAATGAAACGACTTTTGAAAAGATGTTGTATTTGAAATTCTCGAGATCGCATCGCATTATTTTGCACAAAATGGAATTGAATGGAAATCGCCTCATGCATTTTAGGGTTAGGTGGGGAACCGCAACAAAGCAAAACAAAACGACTCACTAAGAAATAAAAGCAGAATCTTAGCGAGTTTACAACTCGATAAACAAAGTACAATAATGTTAACGACTCAATAGACAAGACTTAACAAAATTGTGTAATCAAAAGGTAACAACTCAAAACGCAAAACGCGACAGCTCGACAAAACTTACAACTCAATAAGCAAAAGCAACAACTCGATAAGCAAAAATATAACACGATGTACTTCGGATGGACTATCTGGATAATGGAGTGTATCCAAAATTGATAGGCTCGATGCCTTCTCTCACGGAGACAACCAGATTTGCCGGGAGTCCACTACTGCTATAGGTAATGTTTCCCACCCTAGCTCACTTGTATTTGCTTACATCACTCGACCCTCGGGCTCGACTTTTCTCGCAAAACCCTTATCTTACTTTTCTCTCGTCGTACATCTCTCTATTCTTTATTCTCTCATTTTTCATCCCTCCCCCAGATATAGTTGATGGAGAAGTTGCAAGTTGTGGACTCTTGCCCTGCCTATTCAGCCCGCGGCTACTTCTTTTGGCAACGCCTAGTTAATGCTCCCGCTGAGAGCTGGTGGTTCGAATGGATGCGCAACTTGTCAGCAGATCGCATTGCATGGCGCCGTCCCTGGCTTAATCTTTCAGCGATGAGCCACAGCATGTTCCAGGATACCGGGATCCGTCTGATCGGCTTGACTCACTATATATTTTATTTCCCATTCCGTACTCCGCGCCAGTTCGGTCATACAAGTTGGGCCTAAGTTGGCATCTGAAGCTTTGACTAGCTCTGGGAGGGGGCGCAGGGACACCTGACTAGACTATGCCCCAGATTTATTGCTTTATTAGTACTTTCAAAGTTTTCTAGCGTGAGTGTAATGAAAAACAACTTCAATTGTATGCAAGAGCAAAAGAACTCTGTTTTGAAATTAATGAAATTGAAGGTTGTGGTACTGAAAATCCTCCGCTTTTGGTCCAAAAATGGTCTTAGTTGTGAAAAGATTAATTTGAACAAAGTCAACTTTTATGAAAACTTTTCAAAACTATTTTCGATATGGATCGATCGACACGCTGCCAAATCATCCTTTGAGATACACAACCCGAATCCCAAAGAATCGAAAGTTGCCCTAGTCTGAAAAAGGGCCTCACCATTCAATAGCAACGGAAAGTTGCCCTAGTCTGGATGACATCTAACACTCCATTGCAACGGAAAGTTGCCCCTAGTTTGCATAGCACCTGCAGGAGATCACAATAGATCTTGATGAATAAAGATGACCGAGATGGTCAAAATGGACAAAGTTGATCGGGAAAAGATTGTGGTGAACTTCAAGATGAAAGGCCACGTATCCCAAAGATGGGAATCAAGTCTTCGTAGTTCGTGGTTAGGTTCGCCGAGTGTTTTTGCTCTCCTTTTTGCGCTCTAACTTTTGCCAAGGCCGCCCTTTGCGGGTTTTCAACCTTCTTGAGCTCAGTTTTTATAATTTTCAAATTTTCTATGCTCTGAGTTTTGCCTAGGTCCCCCTTTCGGGTTTTCGGCCTAGCGAGCCTCTCAAGGGTAGTATTTCTTCAACTTGTCCATATTGATCGGTTGGGAAAACTCCAAGCCATCTAGATCCATCAGAACCACAGCTCCACCTGACCAGATTGACTTAATGATGTAGGGACCGGTCCAATTGGGTCTGAACTTGCCCCTTGGGTCGTGGATGGGAGCTCGGTTGTCTTTGAGTACCAAATCTCCTTCTTTCAAGTTCCTGGACTTAACATTCTTGTTGAAAGCCCGGGCGATTCTGCGTTGATAACCCTGAACGTGGTACAGTGCTTTCAATCTCCTTTCATCAAAGAGCATGAGTTCTTCAAACCTGCTTTGCTGCCAATCCGCTTCGGCTATCTGGCACTCGGCCAATACTCGCAATGATGGGACCTCGATCTCAATTGGTAGAACGGCCTCCATCCCATAGACTAATGAGTACGGAGTCGCCCCAGTAGAAGTTCTGCTCGAAGTCCTGTAGCCCCATAGAGCAAACGGCAACTTATCCGGCCAGTCCCGATAGGTTTCCACCATCTTCTGTAGTATGCGCTTGATGTTCTTGTTGGCGGCCTCAACTGCTCCGTTGGTTTGCGGCCGGTAAGTAGACGACTTATGAAAAGCCACGTTGTATTTCTCCAACAAGTCAATCACCTCCTTCTTGAAGTGGGAACCATTGTCTGAAACTATTTCATTCGGGACTCCGTAGCGACAGATGATGTTGTTTCTGATGAATTTTGCAACGTGTGAAGCTTTCAACACTGCATAAGATTGGGCCTCAACCCACTTTGTGAAGTAATCTATCGCTACGAGGATGAACTCATGCCCATTTGACCCTTTCGGCGTGACGGCTCCGATCACATCAATTCCCCAGACAGAAAAAGGCCATGGCGAAGTCATGTTGTACAGCTTTGACGGCGGAATGTTCATGCGATTTGCATGAATCTGACATTTGTGGCATCGCCTGACGAAACCGATACAATCCTCCTCCATGGTGGACCAATAATAACCTTGTCTAAGGATCTTTCTAGCCAACATCACCCCATTCATATGTGCACCGCATTCACCCCCGTGGATGGCTTCCATCAGACGTTTGGACTCTTCAGCATCAACACACAGTTTATGCATTCCCAGATGACCTCTTCTATACAGTTTACCCCCGCAGATGATGAACTGGACTGACATTCTTCTGATTGCCCTCTTGTCTTTGGCATTTACCCCTGGCGGGTATGTTTACATTTCCAAAAGTTCGGATGTCGTAATACCAGGTGTTCGTCCCGGACTTCATCTATGGTCGCTGCAATCGACTCGTGGCGGTCTGAATTTACGGTCGATAATGACCGGACGATTCGGACTCCACGGGATGTCTATCATGGATGATAGAGTTGCTAAAGCGTCTGCGAACTTGTTGTTCTCTCTTAGTAGATGAGTAAAACTTAATTTTTCAAACCGAGAAATCAAGAAATCCAAGGTTTGGTGATACATCATCATATTTTCTTCTTTTACTTTCCGGTCTCCTTTAGCTTGAGACACAACAAGATTCGAATCTCCGATGACGCCCAAATTGCCTTGCCCCTAATTCGGTCGCTTCCATACCAAAGAATGCACGCCAGATTCTTCGTTATTTGAGACTTTGAAACGGAGTTTGAAGGCTAGAGGATCTGAGGAATTGTCGGGTGCTATCGCCAACACTCCTATCCCATACCCATGTTGATTTGACGCCCGTCAAAGTACATTGTCCAACTTTCCTCGTCGATATCGTAATTGCTTCATCTCGAATAGGTACTCAATCGCTTCATCCCCTCAACCGGATGGTCGGCAGGAACTCTCTTCGCTCGCCCTTCTTACGACTTGCGTCACATATGTAAGATCAAATTCGGAGAGCAACAGCAACCAACGAGCTAGCCTACCCGTAAGCGCAGGTTTCTCGTAAAGATATTTGTTGGGATCAAGTCATGAAACCAAAGATTACAGAGTGAGCTAACAAGTAGTGCCAAGAACTTCTGGTAGCCCATACGAGCTAGACAAGCCTTTTCCAAGGTAGCGTATCTGGGTCTCATACTCTAGCATTTTCTTGCACAAATAATAGATGGCTTTCTCTGCCCTATCTTCTGATTCTTGTGCAAGCATGCAGCTCATCGTGGTCTCGATCGACAGTACAAAATCAACGGTTTCCCGATTCGTGGTGATAAAGCGGGTGGGTTCAGAGATATTCTTTAATCTGCTCAAACGCACTTGGCAAGCCGTCCCATTGGAATTTCTTGCCTTTCTTCGAAGACCAAAAAGAGGTTCACAAGTCAAGATTAGATTTGACATAAACCGTATTATGAATTGCACTTTACCGTAAGGCCTCGCACCTCTTTTTCAGTCTTTGGTGGTGGCATTTCTAAGATGGCCTTGATTTTGGAAGGGTCGACCTCGATGCCCCTTTGTGTAATCAGAAACCCCAGCATTTTTCCCGCTGTAACACCAAACGTACATTTCTGAGGGTTTAACCGCAACCTGAATTCCCTGATCCTTTGGAAAAACTTGCGCAAGGCGGTGTAGTGGCCCTCTCTTTCTTTGGACTTGACAATCATGTCGTCCACGTACACCTCAACCTCTTTGTGGATCATATCATGTAGTATTGTGGTCGCGGCCCGTTGATAAGTAGCCCCAGCATTCTTCAACCCAAACGGCATGACCCGATAGCAGTATGTTCCCCACGGGGTGGTGAATGCAGTCTTTTCTCTGTCCTCTGGTGCCATCACAATCTGGTTATAGCCCGAGAAGCCATCCATGAACGAGAGCAGTGCATGCCCTGCTGTAAAGTCCACTAGCTCATCAATGTGTGGCAAGGGAAAGTCGTCCTTCGGACTGGCTTTGTTTAAATCCCTGAAGTCTACGCACACCCGGATCTTGCCATCTTTCTTCTAAGACCGGCACTATGTTGGCCAACCAAGTGGGATATTCTGATACTAGCAGGAAGCCTGCGTCAATTTGCTTGGTGACCTCTTCTTTGATCTTGAGAGCCCAATCCGGGCGGATCCTTCTGAGCTTCTGCTTAATAGGTCGGGCCTCGGGGTCAAGGGGGATCCGATGCTGTACAATCTCAGGATCGATTCGTGCATGTCTTCGTGAGACCACGCGAAAACATCTTTGAAATCTTTTAATAAAGCGACTAAGCGCTCGCGTTCCTCGAAGACAACGTGGACCCGATCTGGACCCGACCAGCGGGTCCTCCTCGCACTAATATTCACGAAATGATTTCATCCGTACACCGTTTAACAAACGTATCTTGCTCTTGCCCAATTAGAGGTTCTAAACCGGAGGAACTTCGTCCTCGTCGTTTTGATCAAAATTTTGAAAGTCTGAATTAATGCAATAAATTAGGGGCACAGAAAAGTACTCGGAAACCACATTCACCTCATTCTCATTAAGTTCATCCAAATCGTCTGATTCATCGGTTACAACAGACTCAAATGAAAAGGAAAAAACGACTGGACAAAGGCGTGGCATCCGGTTGACACCCCAGAGTACCGAGACTCAATCGATGAACCCATTCCGACTCAGAAGACTCGGTGGAATCAGATTCCGGCTCACTACCTGACCCGGAACTGCTGGATAAGAATCCCTCCTCGTACTGCCAAATGAGAGAGGGTGCGATCGATGCGTCCAAGATAGCTGCTGGTTGGCCCGCAGCCGTTTCATCTCCAATCATGGAAACCGCGACGTTATTCCCCAAGCAATCCTGGTCGATCGGAGGATCAGAGAGGAGACATGCCAGTGCTACCCCCATTTCCAATTCAGTGCCCTCAGGATCCTCTGCCGTATTCTGCTCAAACTCAGTTATTGGGTCTGCAGCAACGTCATCCCCAGATAGTTGCAGGTCGAAGAAGATTTGAAACTGCACGCGCTTCCCCTCCGCGTTCAACCATGGTTCGGGAAGCGCAAAATGGAAAATCTTCCCCCTGACGAAGCGTCTGCTCGTGGTACCAGATGGGCCTATGCATTAGATCAAAAGGCTACCCAGCCTGCTTCGCCCTGGCTCTGCTGGCCATTTCCTTCCTTTTCCTCGTCCAGTCTTCTTTGGTAGGCAGATAACCTAATCCAAAGGTATGTGGATTATGTGGCACTTCGGCCAACGCTGCGACACCTTTCCGGCCGCTTCTTCCCAATCCCATCCCAGGGATATGCTGTAGCTTGTTCATGAGGTAGACGGCTTGAGCGCTGACATACAAACCCTCATTCACAGCCATTATGTTTTGTACCACCCGGGCCTCAGCCAAAGTAAATCCCGATATAAACATATCCTCCATGCCGTGTTCAATCTCCAGGACTGGCGTAGATACCTCCGGAGGGGGATGGATTGATGAGTTCCCAAAAACAATGGCTACTCCCTTTCCAAAGGGGTATTTCACCATTTGATGCAGGGTAGATGAAACGGCCTTTACCTGATGCAACCAGGGTCGCCCCAAAAGCATGTTGAAAGATGCAGGGACCTCCAAGACATGAAAATCTATTTCGTGTTGTCCAGGCCCAATCTTGGTTTGGATTCTCACTGTCCCCAGGACATCCCTGCTTGTATTATCATACGCTCGATTACTTGAGTAGTCGTGTGAAGTCCGCAGCTTTAACCCAATCGCATAGGCCGTTACGGCGGACAAACATTGATAAGCGGACCGGTGTCAACAAGAACCACCGGAATCCATTTGTCCTCGTGATTCTACAGAGATGTCAGAGGTCATTATGGTCCACGCCTCAGCGGCAATTCTTTGTCCGTAAAGGTCAATGCCGGGGAACCTCCTCCCGGGAAGACCAAACCAACTAGTTGTTCCAGCGTAGTTTCGATGGAAAGTTTCGCTCTGTCCATGGCGGATAAGACAGCCTGCCGGTGCACCCTCGAAGCCATAAGCAGTCCCCAAATGGAGATATCTGCTTGTATTTTCTTTAGCTGCTATGGGCACCCTCGAAGCCATAAGCAGTCCACAGGCGCGCAAACCGAGGCGAGGATGAAATGAAATGAAATGGCATACGGAATGCAACGATGGGCTTACACCGACATGGGTGAGCCTCACCACCCACGAGGAGGCCGCTTAAAAATAAAGTCGCCTCGAACGCTGCGTTCATGACACGCAAATCGAGGCAATAGAAGCATGAAAATGCAAATTGGGCTTATGCCAAAATGAGATAGCCTCAGCCACGCTCACATAGGCTGCCGGAATGATAAAAAATGAGGTGCCTCGAAGTGCGTGCCCATTGGCACGCAAACCGAGGCAATGCAAAAATGATACGAATGGCACGGGAAATGATATGCAAGCATGGTAATGGAATTTCAGCACCTAAATAAAGGGGAAAACAGCCCCGAAACAAATCGAAATGACACCCGAAGCATGCATTCATCCCGAAAGTGTGAAACTAAGCCCCGAAATGGCCTATAGCCATGCTATGCATGCAAGATATGATCATGGCAGCAAGAACAGTAGCAAGGCAGTCCCAAATATGGAATTTTTTCAGTACAAAACATGGCCAAATTAATAGCACAGATATGGCAACATTAGCATGCAAAAATACGGTAAAAGGGGGGGAATTACAAAGCAAGTGATATCTACAATGCTCAAACCCAAAAACTCAGTTCTACAACTTTAAAGAAGGGCCAAAAATATGCACATATTCAGTTTATGGAAACCCCAAAATCAGAGTAAAAACATGCTAGAAATTCCATGCAAAATAGGCTCAAAATAGGCTATATCATGAGACTTGCCAAACCATGCACCAAACAGCAAACTTTTCTTCATGAAACATGTAAAGGGGGTCAAAATAAGTCCCCTTTCAGTTCCGACCGTAAGCCGACACCAAAAGCACAAGAGGCTACAAAACATGCAAGAATACCGTATATTTGCTGGATCTCAAAGGAAGTACCAAAAATATACACCAGATGGCTTAAGGCCCTCAACATAACATGAAAAGGAGACAAAACCAAGACTATTTCTAAGCCTGATGAAGGCTGAAATCCGGATCCAAGTAAGCCTAACAAAGCATGCAAGAATTAGGGCCTAAAGTGAATTTCCAAGAGAGGTGGTATATAGAATGGCCAAATGAAGTTGAGCCCTTCTACAATGTTGTAGAGGGGCTCAAAATAAGCACAAAAACAGAAGGAGTCGAAGAGCCAAAAACAAATGCAAATAGGCCAAAATTAGCATGCAAATTGGTGACATACAAGATGGATATTGAAGGAAGTGTATCATGGAGACACCAAATGAAGTTGAGCCCTTCTACAAAGTTGTAGAGGGGCTCAAAACAAGCACAAAAGCAGTAGGGGTCGGAGCCCTAATTCTCAACCAAATAGAGTATAGAAATGAATCAAGAAAAAGCCCTAAAAGTTGGTTTTGAGGACTTACCCTTGAAGACTTGTCTTTCTTTGATTCTTGGCTCTGATTTGTAGCTTCTCAACCTCTGAAATTCACATCCTAGCTGCTGGAATGGTAGTATGGATGGTGGAGCTAAGGGTTGATGAAGAAATTGCCTTTGACACTTGAAGCTTTTTTGGAGTTTTTAGCTATGGAGATGGAGGTTTTTGGAGAAGTGCTCTTGAAGACAAATTTTCCAACCTTGAAGAAGGAGGGAGGGCCTTCAAATAGGCAAGAAATGGGGTGTAAAAGGGAGGAAAGCACCCAATCTTTCCTCGAAATATCCCTGATGCCCCGGATATGTTGGAAGATATCCCACAAATTTACAGCCGAAAGCAAGAATCTGCCGGCCAGTGGTTTTGCTCAAGGTGGTGGCCAGCCACCCACCATGGCCGCCACCACCTCCCATGGCCGGCCACCACCTCAAAACCAACTTCAAAATTTCGGCCGACCACCATACAAGAGTGTCCTCCCAAGTGTGTAGGATAAGGCCCGGGGTTGGAATCGCAACACCGAACGAAGTCACAACATAGAACTCAAGGAGAGGCCCAAAATGAAATGCACCATTTCGCCGACCATGCCAAAGGGTCCTCCTGGATGTAGAGCAAGGATCCAAGGTTGGAATTTGGCAACATTGAACCAAGAGCCACAACATAGAGCTTGAAGGAGGCCCAAAATGAACTCCATAATTTCGGCCGACCAAGATACCAAAGGGTCCTCCCAGATGTCCCGATCACAGATATGTAACTTTGGTTGGAAGAAAATACCCCCAAGGTGTTCAACATTGGCGGAAGTGAGCAAAAGCGGGCTCCGGAGGAGCGAACCGTTATCTGGGATAATTGCTGGCCTCCACCCCCGGTGATCTTCCCGATGTTGAAACAGAGGTACCCAAGTTTGAACAAAACTAATGAGAAATGAACGTTGGGGCCAAAAGCGAGCAAATCGGGATCCCGAAAAATGGGGTCTTGGAAGTGGTGTTCGCAGCGAAGTGGTATTCACACTGCGACCCGATGTCCTCTGGAATGACAAAAGCAGTACCGCCAAAACCGGAGAAGATGGATGCGAAATGAATGCTCGGGACCAAAACCGCTCGGTTTGGGGTCCCAAACCGCTATGAGCACCGAAAGTGGCATACTGCCACGAAGTGCATCGGGGCCCAGGGTTCCTCGAAATATTAAAAGAGGTCTCATAAAAACCGGAGAAGGCCGATGCAAAATGAATGCTCGGGACCAAACCGCTCGGTTTGGGGTCCCGAAATGGGTCGCCGCACCTAAGTGGTGTTCGTTGCCGAGGGCATCAGGGGGCCCAGTGTCCCTCGGAACACTAAAACAGAGGCACATGCCAAAAACCGGAGAACTCGGAGATGGTTGGGCGGTCCCGAGCCGAGGCACACGGCCTGACGGCTCCGAAAACCGGGAACCGGGTCCCGAAATGGGCAAAATGGCCTACGGCCACGAAACGTAGCTCACGGCCACCGGGGGATAGTCTACGGGACCACTCCCTTCCCTCAGGAGAGAAAACAGAGAAACCGAGCCCGTTCGCAAACCGAGACAAGGTAGAAGATGGTTCAAGTCCGGAGGCGGAGACGCGTGGCGTGACTCTGGGACTTCTGAACAAGCACAGTATGCAATATCACCGAGCGCTCAACTGGTGACGTCTGAGTCTTAAGGTCGGTCAAAAATGGGGTGTCTACACGCGGCATAGAACGCGTTACCACTTTGACCCATGTAAATCGATGCACGGGGCCCACCTAAAAATTAGACCAAACATGGAAAAAAATTCTGGTTTTACCCAGAATTTTATAACCATTTTCAACAATCCCCCACATGAATGGAATTTGATGACAATGGAAATGCAACAATATGCAGACTTAACGAAAGAGTATAAGTCGAAAATATCTTGCATCAGGATAGATAGTTTTCGGCCTTGAACCTTCCCTAGTGATAACCTATCGGACTTACTGGCTAACCAATGGACGCGATGCCTAGAATTGTTCAGCCGTTTGTGTAAGCCAAGACAATAGATTTTACACAAAATATCTTCTAACACATCATGGTTCTCACTGTTATGTTCATTTTGGCCTTGAACGCTCCTGGTTTTCATGAGTGTTTCTAGAGAATGTAGCCTCTTTCATTCTCATAGAACACCTTGATTCAACACTCATATAGGTGATTCTTATTGTGAGTATCTTCTTATACTCGTCTTGATTTTATGCCTTTAATCAAGATATAAGTAACCATTAAAAGCAAAACTTATCCTTATGCCCCTGCAGACAACATATGTTGCAGATATCACTCTCACCATAGGAATGGGTAGGGAATTTTAATCCCTTGGTGATTTCTGGTGAGCCATACATAACTTAGTTGTCCCTTTGAACTTAGTTCTTGGGATCTCCAGTCATATAAGTAGGATTACCATTATGACGACTCTTATGTAATAGGCTTTAATCCCATCCCCTTTGATGAACTATACACTAGCTCTTTTATCAAACCTTTTGTTAACGGATCCGCAATATTCTCTTTAGATTTTAAATAACCTATTGAGATTATCCCGTTTGACAACAATTGCCTTACGGTATTATGTCGATGACGAATATGTCATGACTTACCGTTATACATATGATTCTATGCCCTGCCTATTGCAGATTGACTATCACAATGAATGCAAATAGCTGGCACAGGTTTTGGCCACATTGAAATGTATTCTAAGAAGTGACGAAGCCATTCTGCTTCTTCTCCTGCTTTGTCTAAAGCAATGAACTCAGATTCCATTGTGGATCGTGCGATACATGTTTGTTTCGTGGATTTCCAAGAAACAACAGCGCCTCCCAGAGTAAAGACATATCCACTTGTGGATTTTGAATCTTTAGTATCCGATATCCAATTTGCATCACAATAACCTTCAAGTACTGCTGGATATCGAGTAAAGTTCAAACCATGATCACGGGTGAATCTTAGATATCTAAGAACCCGAATGATAGCTTTCCAATGGTCTTCTCCGGGGTTACTAGTGTACCTACTTAATTTACTGATAGCGTAAGCTATATCAGGACGAGTACAATTCATTAGGTACATTAGGCTTCCAATGATTTGGGAGTATTTTAACTGAGACACTGCATCACCTTTATTTTTCGATAAATAAAGACTGATGTCTACAGGTGTTCTAGCTAAATTCAAATCATACTTGATAAATTTATCAAGTATTTTCTCAATGTAATGAGATTGAGATAATGCATATCCGTCAGATGTTTTAGTAATTTTCATTCCTAATATAACATCTGCGACCCCCATATCTTTCATATCAAATCTTTTGTTAAGCATTTGCTTAGTTGATTTGATCATGTTTTGACTACTTCCAATGATAAGCATGTCATCCACATAAAGACAAACTATGACATATCCTTGGTCAGTGTTTTTAACATAGACGCATTTGTCACATTCGTTTATCTTAAACCCATTAGTAAGCATTGCATGATCAAATTTTTCATGCCATTACTTAGGTGCTTGTTTTAATCCATAAAGGGATTTTACAAGTCAACAAAAATTTTTTTCTTGCCCTGATACAACAAACCCTTTAGGTTGCTCCATATAGATCTCTTCATTTAGATCACCATTTAAGAAAGCTGTTTTAACATCCATTTGATGTATTTCTAAATTAAACAACGCTGCTATTGCAATAAGCATGCGAATGGATGTTATTCTTGTCACAGGGGAATATGTGTCAAAATAGTCCAGACCTTCCTTTTGTCTGTAACCTTTAACTACAAGTCTCACTTTATACTTGTCAATTGAACCATCTGCTTTCATTTTTCTCTTGAATATCTATTTATATCCAAGAGGTTTAGAACCTGGTGGCAGATCCACCAATTCCCAAGTATGATTTTGCATAATGGATTCAATTTCATTATTAACAGCCTCTTTCCACAAAGGTACTTCAGAGCTTGTCATTGCTGACTTAAAGCTTTAAGGTTCATTTTATAACAAGTATGTCAGAAAATCTGGACCAAAAGATTTTGATGTTCTCGCTCTCTTACTTCTTCTTGGTTCATCATCAGTTAAATCCTGTTGGTTGAGACCATTACTAGTCTCTTGTGTTTGATTGTCATTAGTCTCTTGACTTTATGTACAATCATAAGTTCTTTTCTGTGAATTTAATTCCTGTCTTTTCTTATAAGAAAAGACATGTTCAAAAAACACAGCATTCCTTGACTCTATAATAGTGTTCACATTTATATTAGGTATTGCTGATTTATAAGTCAGAAACCAATATGCACTACTATTCTGAGCATAACCAATAAACACACAATCTACTGTTTTTGGTCCAATCTTAGTCTTTTTAGGAACAGGAACTTCAACTTTCGCCAAACACCCCCACACTTTTAAGTATTCGTAGGAAGGTGATCGACCTTTCCACAATTCATAAGGAATGCTTTTGGTTTTCTTGTGGGGTATTCTATTAAGAACATAATTAGCAGACAATATTGCTTCCCCCCACAAGTTCTGTGGTAAGCCTGAACTTAGTAACATGGCATTCATCATTTTTTTAAGGGTTCTATTCTTTTTTTCAGTAATTCCATTTTGCTGTGGAGAATAAGGGGCTGTTGTTTGATGAATAATGCCATGTTGTGCACAAAATTCATTTAATGGTGCATCATATTCACCACCCCTATTACTTCTAACCATTTTAATGGTTTTACCAAGTTGATTTTCAACTTCTATTTTGTAGAGTTTAAACATTTCTAAGGCTTCATCTTTACTTCTAAGTAAATAAACGTAACAATATCTTATGCAATCATCGATAAATGTTATGAAATACTTTTTGCCTCCTCTAGTTTGAATAGATATTAGATCACATACATCAGTATGAATTAATTCTAGAGGTTCAGTTTTCCTTTCAATTGATTTAAATGGAGCCTTAGTTAGTTTTGCTTCTACACAAACTTCACATTTATGATTAGGATTAATTTCAACTTTGGTATATAATTCAAACCAATTAATCTACGCAAAGAATCATAATTTACATGACCTAATCTACCATGCCATAAATTCGACTCAAGAATATAAGCAAAAAATGTGTTATTCTCATTCATAGCAACTTTTGGTACAACTGTCATTACAAAAGAGACCATCACTTATGTATCCCTTACCAACATACATACCACTCTTTGTTAATACAAATTTATCAGACTCAAAGACAAGCCTAAAACCATTTTTACTTAACAAAGAACCAGAAACTAAATTCTTCCGGATGTCAGGTACATGCAAAGGTCTCTGTTTGGTAGAAATTGGGAAGCGCTTATAGCTTATGCCCAAAGCCGCTATAGCTTATAACTTTCAATTTTCGATTTCCAGCTTATTCTCAAAGCATCTCCTGCCCCACTCAAAGAATAAGCTGATTTCTGACTTCCACAAAGCTATAAGCTATAAGCATAAGCTAAACCAAACATATCAAAACAGCTTAAATTAAGCTGAAAGCTGAAAATAATCTCTAACAAACAGGGCCAGTATGTTGTTGAGGGTCAGTTCTTTTCCTGATGTCATCTTCAAGATCACTTTTCCTTGTCCAGCCACAGTAGAAGTAGAAGAATTTTCCATGAAAAGTTGTTCACCATTTGCAGCCTCATTGTAGGTAGTGAACATCTTCTTGTCCGCACATATGTGACGAGTTGCTCCAGTGTTAACCCATCACTCTTTGGGATTTCCAACCAAGTTAGTCTCAGACACCATAGCAGAGAGGTTGATGTCATTCACTCCGTCAGAGATATAATCCAATTCTGTTACATTGGCCTGATTGGTGGTCTTCTTACTTGTACTTCCATGATCCTTTTTAGGACGGCGGCAGTCAGAAGCTCGATGTCCAGTCTTGCCACAGTTGTAGCATTTTTCTTTGAACTTCTTGTTGCCATTGTTGTTACCTTGTTTAGGATCATCTCCAGTAAACTTTCTCTTTTTGTTATGTGGTTTATGAACTTGTTCAACCACATTAGCCTTGGACTCAATGGGATTTTTTCCATTCCTCTTTTCAGCCTTTCGGTTATCTTTTTCAATTCTTAATCTTACAATCAACTCATCCATGGTCATCTCTTTGTGTTTATGTTTTAAATAATTTTTGAAATCTTTCCAAGCCGGTGGTAACTTTTTCACCAAAGCAGCGACTTGGAAAGATTCGCTAAGAGACATACCTTCTGAATGAATATCATGCAAAATTATTTGAAAACTTTGAACTTAAGATATTACCATTTGTGAGTCTACCATAACAAAATCCAGAAATTTACCGACGACAAATTTCTTCATGCCGGCATCTTCTGTCTTGTATTTCTTCTCCAAAGAATCCCATAATTCTTTTGCTGACTTCAGAGGACTGTAAACATTATACAGCATGTTGTCAAGGCCATCGAGGATGTAGTTTCTGCACAGGAAATCTGAATGTTTTCAAGCATCTATAGCGGCAACAACTTGCCGATCACTTTCACCCTCTTTAAGTGCTGGAGCCTCTTCATGGAGAAACCAGGCTAAATTAAGAGTTGTAAGATAGAACAGCATCTTCTGCTGCCATCTCTTAAACTCGGTACCATTAAATTTTTTCGATTTTTTTCCATGATTGATAGGTACATGAACATGGTTCTGGATAGGGACCGATGTTGGTGTAACAATAGGAGTACCACTGCCAGATGCAGCTAGTAGCCATAATCTCTGATTACAAAAATCAGAAAAATTAAAACACAAATTAATTTTCTAGTTATTAAAACCAGAAAATAAATTATAACACAAAATAATTTTATTTTTCTTGTTACTAAAACTAGAAAAATAAAATAGTACAATAATTTTCTGTTAACACAATTAATATTATGCAATTGTTAATGACACCAATATATTACTATTAGTTGTCAAAGAAAAGAGACAGTATATTACTACTATCTGTCAAATAGCATAAACACTATTTGTTTTTCCAACCAGAATATGTCTTTATGAAAACAGAAAATTAAATACAATGAAGATACCAAAAAATTAATCTGTCTTAAGATTGTTGGTACAATCTTCACTGTAATTAATTAATTCAGTTTGTGTACTTAACAACAAACAGAATTTAAAAGAAATAAAAGAAAGGAGAGAATTTGTTTGATCACAAAAATCAAACTCGAAATAATAAATAAATAAATAAATAACAGATTTTATTTTGTTACAAAAACAAAATTAAAATCTGATTAAATAAACAAATAAAAACATAATAAAATTAAACAACTTACTTGGTTAATTTCTTTGAATAACTTTTCTGATCAAGTTCAGTGTTTAACACTGTGTCCTTAAGACAGATTTGTCCTCTCTACGGTGCTTTCAGAATTTGGACGTCTATCTCCCAAGATAAAATGATCTTCTCAACGAATAAAAGCAGCACTACAATTTAATCGTTCGTCGAACATACTAAGTGTTTACACTCTTTCTTTCAAAAATAAAATGCAGCAAAATGTAGAGATTTAAAGTAGAGGATGGAATACGAAAATTGGAGTAAAAAACCAAATTGGAGGCTTAGTCTATTTATAGATGTAAAGGTGGCTCTTGGTTTTGAATTGAACAGGTACTGTACCTGTTAAATTTGAATTAAACAGATACATACTGTTTAGGCACTGTTTGGTTTGAAATTCAAACAGATTTAAAGCTGTTGGGTTCAAAAATGGGTAGGGCCATGTTTGGATGAACAGTAAATCCAAATCAGTTTAATTCTGTTTGAAAACGGGAAGGGCCCTGTTTGGATGAACAGTAAATCCAAACCAGTTTATTTCAAATGTTTTTGGCCCAAAAAGATTAGTGTTGGGCCGAACAAGCCCAACCCAACCTCGCACCCGCGCCCAGCTTACCCGACTGGACAGACGGTGGCGGCGCGTGTATGGTGATTTTTGGGTCCAATTGGTCTAGCCCATTTTGCCCATAACCTCTCCCTCTAAAACACTTGGGTACCCCTTGGGGCACACATCAAGTACCAAACCCATGTCTTATAAACCCTCTCAAAACCTTCCACCAAATCAATGTGGGACAAGCCTTATTCAAACCTTTAAGGAATTTCCACTAAAACTCCATTTTCATGGAGTATACTTTGGCTTTAATTTCCCATTCACTCGGTAATGGTTTTGAGCAATCAAATATACCACGTGAATCACAATGCGGCATAGAACGCGTTACCACTTTGACCCGTGTAAATCGATGCACGGGGCCCGCCTAAAAATTAGACCAAACATAAGAAAAAATTCTGATTTTACCCAGAATTTTATAACCATTTTCAACAATTTATTTTGCAACAGCAAGCAGGCACATAGATTCCAAACGTGTGGTTGTTTGCAGTGGATTGGAATTGCCTATTTTTCCATAATCACTTCCACAATTAGAATAGTAGGAGTAATAGCTGAAAGAGAAAAGGTTACAAAAAGGACAAAAAAACAAAAAGAGCTTGAAGACAGAGAGAGAGAGTGAAAGAGAAGGGTGTGGGGTACGCAGGGTTTAAATATACAAATCATATCATGGTTGAAATTGATACTAACATTTGTGAAGTTTGATTATGGGCTATTATAGGGGGACGAGTGTAAACTATCAAATTAAATTAGTTAGAGCATCTCCAACGGTTCACCTGATTTTTCATCAAATCTGAGTTAAAAAGTGGCCATTTTCTTAATTTGATATTTCGCGCTCCAACGGTTCAGTATCAAATCCTTTTCATCAAATTTGCGCCGGGACAACCGGTTGGTTGACCGGCCGGTCAACCGGTAAAAGCAAATTTTTTTTTTTTTTGATTTTTTTTGAACTTTTTGAACCTTTTGGTGGTCGACCGGTTGGGCAAATTTTTTTTTTTTTACCGGTTTGAACCTTTTTTTTTGAACTTTTGGTGGGCGACCGGTTGGTCAACCGGCCGGTCGACCGGTTCGTCTTCTGGCAACGGTCATGTACAGTGTTTTGGTGAAATGCGGAGTCTGTCATCAGTTTGGTGAAACTTTTGCTGAAATCTCATTTTGGTATGACTTTGGTGCAACCGTTGGAGCATGAAAAAGTGGGTTTTTCATCAAAATTTAAATCTGATGCTGGGTTTGGTTCATCGTTGGAGATGGTCTTACTGCTCATCATAATATTTAAGTCATGTTTAGTTTTGGTTTTCTGATTAAAAAGTACAAAAATAAAATTGATTACATAAGTCAATAAGACAAAATGTCACATCCAAACCATAATCATTACACTTTTTCTCTCACAAAAGTCAAAAAATCCCAAAATAAAAACCAAACCAAATTAAAAAAGTCAAGTTAAAATAGCTAAAAAATCAAAAAGTTAGGCTATTTTAACTCTTTCCAAACGAAAACTTAACTATATAAAAAAAATGGTATATATTATAATTTATTGGAGCAGTTTTAATTACAATCAAAATGATATTATGTTATGTCCTAAAATAGTATTAATTACAATTTATGTTATGAATATGGTTAATATTATGTTATGAATATGGTTAATATTAAGAACATCTCCAATGGTTGTTGCTATAATATCGTTGTTGTTGCTATAATTTGGCAATGAATAGTGTTATTTTGTCAAATTATAGCAATGGTGCTCCAATGGTCACTTGCTATTTTAGCAATTCTCAATCAACTTTTCTTCCAAGTTTGTAAGTGTTGTTTGAATATAGGTCTTTTGGTGATTTTATTTTGGTTTATTTTTGTTGTCTTTTGTGACATTTTTTTAACTGTTTGCAAAAAAAATTATATATTTATATTATTCCCAATTAGACAAATATAAAAAATGGAAAATGTGAAATCTTAGGAGCTACATATTAAGGGAAAACGGTATATGTATCATTGACTTTACCATATTTATAGGAGTTACATCGTACCACTTGATATTGTTTTGCAAGATTGGCCACTAATATTCAAAAGCAAAATATTTGTTTTCATCTTAATAGTATAACAACTTTGCTTGAAGCATCTGTATCAATAAAATATTTAATTAATTAATTAGTTAATTTTTATATGATACCAAAATAAGAAACTAAACATAATTACTGAAGATGAAATCTTACTATATCAACTTGAGATATCCCACTTGAGTGAAGATTTTCGACTTGCGCTAAACACCTCCGAAATTTGTTGGAACATTTCATAATTATACCCTATCGAGATTGGATAGACACTTGTGTTCTTGATTGATCATTATGAAGCAAGCAATAATTTTCATAAATTCTTCCCCAAAAGTGAGCATACGATTGTAAATTGCCAACAATTGGATCTTTACAAATGTAACACCAAGAATTACAAATTGTCACATCTTCATCAATGGTAAATGATTTTCCTCTCTTTGATTTTGATGAACCTTTTATAGTGATTGTGTGAAAAAACTAAAAAGAAAATAATTTTAGAGGTTTGCTGTGAAATGAAATTCAGATAAAGAGAGAAGAAAACAAAAATGATATTTGAAATGTTTGCTGTGAACTGTTCTTGAGATGAAGGGTTTCTATTTATAGAAATATAAATATTACCATTTGAAGATAATAGCTGTTGAAGATGACCGTTTGAAGATAGCTGTTGTTTGTATTTTTTATTTATTTATTTATTTATATTTTTTTTGAGGCATACAGAGCACAATGGCTCTTTTCAATTCCAACACAAATCCGCACCGTCCATCTACCCTCAACAAACAGTTGAGATGATATCTCTAGAATCATCTTTTCAATTCCAAGACATACAACGGATGTCTTCACTCTTCCTCTCACTCTAACTCTCACTCTTCTCTTCTCTCATCCTCCTCCATAGATGAAGCTTCTCTTTGTCCCTGTCTCTTTCTCTATCTCTCTCTCTCTCTCTCTATTTTCACTCTTACTCTCCCTCTCACTCCGACTCTCACTCTCATCTTCTATTTTCCTCCTCCATCATGGAAACCTCTCTCTCTCTCTCTCTCTCTTTGTGTCTCTGTGTTCGAGCTCAAGAGTAGTCAGAACTACCAATTTGTTTACGGTCATCGATCTGTCTCTCTCTCTCTCTCACTCTCTCTCTCCCCTCTTGTCCTCAAACTAGTATACTTGTCAATCTGTCTCTGTCTCTCTTTTTCTCTCTGTGTCTCTGTATTTGAGCTCAAGAGTAGTATACTCTCCGATTTGTCTCCAATCTATCTACTGTCAGATCTGTCTCTCTCTCTCTCTCTCTATCCTCAAACCTCCCTCTCTCTCTCTCTCTCTCTCTCTCTCTCTGTTCTTAAACCACTATACTCTCTGATTTGTCTCTCTCTCTCTCTGTTTTCAAACCAATCATTGATCTACGATCTCCAAAACTAGTCCAGTTGGCCGAAGAAGATGATGAATTCTAGTCAAGTCCTCAAACCCATTCCAGGAATTTATCGGTTAAATTCGTTTATGAAATTTATATCAATTTGTGAAATTGATTATGAAATTTGCTGTGTGATTCTAAAATTGATTCCCAAATTCAAATTTGTGTGATTCTGAAATTCATCCATTTATTCTAAAATCTGTTCATATTTATTCTGAAATCCTAAATTTATTCAAAGTTGATTATGAAATTATGTAATTTATTGTGAAATTTGTGAATTTGGCTGTATATTTCAAATTTCGATTTGATTATGAAAATTGAGAATTGATTTTGAAATTTGGAAGGTTTTCTACTGTTTCAATTTTGTTTTTTCAACTGAATTTAGAGTCACAAATCTGTTCATATTTGCTGATGTGACATGTTTGGCAGCTGCTATTCAACCTGCCAAATTTGAGAATAGAAATGGCATCTGCCATCTTTGGCAAGTAGAATAACAGGCCATTAGAGATCCACTTTTTGTAACTCTTGCCAAATTATAGCTTTGGCAAGTAGTTTGACAGCTCCATTGGAGATGTTCTTAAGAACATTAGTAGTGGATGTCCTAAGGACTTTTTAGTGTCAGTTGTTTTGTCACAAACAAGGGTACTTGAAAATCAGGTTAGATTGGGTGACCTGTTATTCACCATTCATCTGAACTTAAGTCGATTAAAAAAAATTAATTCACATTCGTTTGGGATATGGGTTGGCTTTTTGGCTTTTTGATTTTTTGGCTATTTGAGACTAAAAAGCCTCGTTTATGATAGATTTTTTTGTTTTTTTTAACTTTTGTGAGAGAAAAAATGGAATGATTATAGTTTGGATGTGATGTTTTGTCTTATTAGGTTAAAAAAACTTATTTTGTCTTTTTATGGCTAAAATAGCCAAAAAAACCAAAAAGTCTGGCATGCAAAACGAAGGCTTAGTTAACGGATACAGATTCAATGGGCCATGTGAATTGATGGGTTTATGCGGATTAATTTGGTGGTTTGTACTTTATTGTTTTGGGCAATTTTTTTGGAACTATTTCCTAGTAATTCCTTACTATTTTGGATCAAATTTTATTATTTTTCATTTTTTATAAGGCACAACTTTAATACTTCATAAATAGCAAATATAATTATTAAATAAAATTTCTTTTTTTTAGTTTTTTACACACAAAACATAAAAGCATAACTTTATTGTTTTAAGAGTGTTGGTAGATCAGATTGAATCGGATGACCTCCCATTCGCTATCAGTCTAAACTTTGGTAGATTGAAAAAAAATGCGTTCACCTTGGTCTGTTTGAACCATTAAAACCATCCATTATTCGACGAATTAGTTTGGATCATTTAATTTTGACATATTGAATGGATGCTTATCCACCCCTAGTCAAAAAATAGTAGTTGGTCATGTTTTTTGGGCTCCAATGGAGCTGTTTGCTCCATCAATAAATGTCAACTATGTTTGGGAATCAGCTATATTACTTAAAAAGTTAAAAGAAATTAATACAAAGAGTTAATTTATTTATTTTTTTCTCATATATTTACGTATAAAATAAAAAAATTATCTAAAAAGTCAATTTTTAAACAAATTCTAGTGTATTGACTATATTGAGTAAGCTAATGGGTAGAGAAGAAATGCGAGAGAGTAAGCTGTTTGGAAACACATGTTTTTAGCCAAAAAATAATTGCAAATTGTCAAATTATTCTTTTTATTTTTTTGTTCCTCTTTCTGTAAAAAGTAAAAAATTATTAAAATAATCAATTTTCAAAAGTGAGAATTTATTTTGAATGGGTTAGTTTTGCTTATATTAACCTAAAAAGTTATATGTTATATAACAAATGATTCAAATATTTTGCATTACGGAAAATGCTTGGTCTACCGAAATAGAGGCAATCTAACTCCGCCTGAATGATGTGGCCGAATGACCATCCGGATGACCGGTATCACCCTTATCTACTACGGTTATTACCATTGTCAACCGGTGTGTCAATTGGCCTCTTTTTAGATGACTGGTCAGACGATCTCCCAGATGACCTGTAAATGCGACCAAAGATGCACAAATTCAGACAATTCGGGCAAGACCAAATTCAATGGATATAGTATTACTGTTGCATTAATTGTAGTTATAAAATTAAATTTCAATTATGATTATAAAATTAAATCCTACTATAATTTTTATGGTTACGAAATCAAATTCTTTTGACTGGTTACAAATTAAATCTTACTAATATAAAGTATAAAATGCTCAAGAAAATTGAGATAACGAAATAGAAAAATTAGTGAAACATCCATCTGCAACTTTGTGTATTAGGGAAGGTCTAAGATATTTTTTTTATTAGCTAAAGTCTTTCAACATTTGTAGAGAGAAAATTCGACTCAGAGAAATTTTGGCCCCGATTCAGAATTTTGGCCTCGACTTAGAGAAATGTTAAAAAAATTCTAGTATGACCACAGAGAAATTTCAAAATTTCTTTGTGAAATTAGAGAAATTTCTTTGAGTTTGGGCAAAATTTCTTTGAGTCAAATTTTCTCTGTAGAAATGTTGAGGGACCTTAACTATTATGAAAATATTGTATGTCCTTTATTTTATAAAATCTTAATATGATGGATTTATAAAAAAAAAAAATTCTCCTAATGAAATCCATTATTATTGCTCTGAAAAAAAAAAATATAAAGTTTACTCAATAAACGACATCAATGTAATATGAAGGGGGAAAAAAATGGAGATTTGACTATTGTAACAAAATAACTTTTGAATTTTGTCAATTTAAATACTAAAATTTTGATTGATTTTCAATCTAAACTATTTGCCTATTTTCATGAAGTAAAATTGATGAGATATTTTAGTTATCAAACTCAATGAAAATGAGTATTTTAGACATTTTATTTATACTTAAATTGAGTTTAATGACTAAATTTGTTTTCGTTGGTTTGAATTAACAAAAATAGACAATTAATTTAAATTAAAAATAAATTAAAAAATAAGATTTAAATTAATAAAATTAAAAATTTATTTTATTATAAAGATCAAACTTTTGATTTTTATTTTAATTGTCCCATGTAATATCCATATCAATGTAACATAAAAGTAGGAATATAAAAATATAATTTATATGGCAATCACTTTTTCATGAGCATTTCCAACCCACTAGTCATATAATGTTTGTTAGTTAAAATGCCTAGTGTGACGCATTTTTTTTTAATTCCAATGCACTAGGCATATGATTAAGCATTTTAGCTTAACTCATATTCACTAGTTACATGTAGCTAGCCTTCAACGCTAGGCAAAATGTATTTAATCATTATGATCATTTTCCTTCATCTTTGTTGCTAACGTGGCATTCTATAAAATTAATAGTATTTGGATGAATAGCTAAAATAAAGAGCATAGTTGGCGTAATAACATGAAAAAGTTGATAGGCAAAATAAAATATATAGTTTATAGTAATGTTTAGATAGGTAAAATACCTACTATCATTGGAGATGCTTATTGGCAATAAACCCATGCTATGAATGAAACGTGAAAAAATTAATAACATATTTTTATATAAAATAATATAAATAATTACATTTTTATATGCAAATTATGAAAATAAAAAATATTGAAACCTACAATTTAAGTCCCATAATTTTACTACAATTTATGTGTTAATTTTTAATTTGTTACAAATTCAATCATGTAACTTTTAACCCCCCTTACTAGAGTTGCAAATTTAGGTGATTTCAACTCAAGCAACTGGAGTCAAGTTTTAAATTTTTTAAAGATTGGGCAACATAATTTTTAATTCGATAAGAACCTATGCAGAAATTTAAAAATTCAAAATAAATTTGAGTGAACTTGAGGAGAGACACCAAATAACTTAAGCAATAGAAATAAAATTGTATATATAAATATATAAAATTATTTACTAATTTATTTTTTAAATAATAAATAAAATAAATAAAAAATTTAATATTAATGAACAACACACAAAAGCAATATGCTGAAGTTTTTCCAATATAATATTTTTTGAAAATGTTTAAGAAATACACTTTTTAGAAAAGGGATTATCGAATAAGTTGATATTAAGAAAAATTAATTTTTATAATGGCATAAAATTATTTAAATATGATTTTCAAAAATTATTTTTAATTTAAAAAGGGTAAATTACACTTACCTCCTCTAAGGTTTCTGACAAATACAGGTACTTTTCCTATAGTTTCAATAATTACACTAATCTCCCCTACTTTATCTGACAATATCAAGATTCTCCCATTTTTTGATTACCGTTTACACACTTCACAGAACTTGCTGATGTCATCAAAGCTAAACACTAAAATGCCCATAATGCCCTCAAGTGTCCTCAACCCATCTATATATACCAATACCAAATGTTGGTTGGTTGTCCACCCGGACGTTCGGACAGTCGTCCGAAACAGTGCTCTTTTTTTTTTTCTTTTTTTAATTTTATTTTATACAACTGCAACCTTTTATTTAAAAACACAACAACATGTAGGTTATCCACAACTATTAAAATTTATTCTTATTTATTTATTTTATAGTATTACTCCAACCAAAATTTCAGTTTACAGTGAGGCGAACACTAGAAGCATAAACAATTAATTAGTCAAACAATAACAAAGAAACATGTCTAGTTTTCTTTTAGAATCACAATTCCAATTAAAAAATTTCAGAAATCTTTTCAAAACTTATAACTAAATACACAATTCAAAGGTACTCAAAACTCAATTCAAAAATTATTTTCAAAACTCATAATCAAACACACAACTCAAAACTCAATTTAAAACTCAAAACCAAACTTTTTTCCAAACTCTATTTTAAAAGAAAAAATTTTAAAAAATATTTTTTATTTTATTTTTTAAAATTATTTTTAGAATCATGATTTGAGTGTGGAGTTGTATTTTGAGTTTATGAGTTTTAAATTAAGTTTTAAAAAGAGTTTTGTATTGTATTTTGAAATTTTTTGGAATTATTTTTTTAGGGTAAATATTTTATATTTTAAATATTTATTTATTTATTTTAATTTGCACTACATATCATACATTTATGTGCTGTATTTTTTTTAATATTTTAAATATATTTTTTAAATATTAAATTTTTTATTTTAAATATATAATTTTTATTTTAAATTTTTTTCTATTTTTATTTTAAATATTTTATTTTATTTTATAAATATATTTTTAAATATTTTAATTTTTTTATTATGTGTTTGGTTACGATTTGAGTGTAGAGTTTTGAGAGTAGCGTGGAATTTTGAGTTATGTATTTGATTATGAGGTTTGAAAATAAATTTTGAATTGAATTTTGAGTTATGTATTTGGTTACGATTTGAGTGTAGAGTTGTGTTTTGAGTTTAAAATATTAAAATTAAAAAAATTAAAATATTTACAAAATAAACTAAAATATTGAAAATAAAAAAATTCAAAATATTTAAATCAAAATTATATATTTAAAATAAAAAATAAAATTTTCTTAAATATTTTTTAATATTTTTAAAAAATAAATTTAAAAAAGCAAGGTTAATAAGAGTAATAAATCCTAAAAAATAATTCATAATTTAATTACTGTATAACATAAACGGAGGGGGCAAGGGTATTATCGCCTTTTTGTACTCAAAAGGAAGGGTAATAAGGTCATTTACTATATGCAAGTAACACTGTTTGTTCCAATTTGACGGAATGGGAAAATCTAGACAATATCAATTAAAGTAAAGGAGATTTGTGTAATTATTCAAATTACAGAGGAGGTCCCTGTATTTATTAGAAACCTCAAGGGAGGTGAGTGTAATTTACCCATTTAAAAATTACAATAAAATATTTAAATACAATAAAAATAAATTTTTTTTTACAAAATTAAAGTATCTGAATAAAAAAAAGGGTAAGAAGAAAATTTAGAATAATATTCTCATTTGATCTGAATTTTTTTTTTTTAAGATGAACAATAAATTATTACTTATAACTCTCATTTTTTTTAATCAAAAAGAAGTTTTACGAACCATCACTTTTAATAAAAAAATTTACGTCTCTTTCTAATTTATTTTACCAAAAGTCACTTTTTTTTAACAATTTGAGCAAAAATATGTTTATTTTTTTTATTTGTTTAATTGATAACTGAGATTAAAAAAAAATAAAAACAGAATCCATCATGTTTAGCAAATTCTAAAAAGGTTATTCATTTTCTGAATGTTTTTGTCTTTTGTTAAAAAAATAAATAAATTTGTATTAAAAAAAAGGTGAAGCATAAATAAATCTCAAAATATGATCTTATGAACGGTTTAGTCCTCCCTTTTTTCTTATGAACCCAAAGGTTTCATTAAAGTGAAAATTACACAAAAGGCTAGTTACTTATATGTTTGGGTTTAGGGATAAAAGTGGGTTTCTTTAAATGTAAAATTACACATTTAGACAATCCGCATTGTAGAGAATTTAGATTTTCCCTCTTAGAACAAATCTCATATTACGAACAAAAATGTGACACTCCAATAACGTAACACTCTAATGTAGGATTCCATTGTAACACATTAAAAAACTTCTTGGTACATTTTTCCCAAACGTAACAACGTAACACTTCAAAAAAACTTATTTGTATACTTTTTTCAAACGTAATACTTTAATGTAACACAAAAAAAAAAAAAAATTTCGAAGTATACTTTTCCCGAACATAACACTCCAATCAATGTAATTTTAAACATAACACTCCAATGTAATACACACAAAAATACTAAAAAATTTCTTAATGTAATTTTTTCAAACATAACACTCATAATTTGAAATTATATATTTGCTCAAAACTTACTAAGAAACTTTTGTACTCTTTTTAGAATGGTTTGAAGAATCTCACATCATTTTGGAATGGTTTGAAGAATCTTATATTCTTTTTTTGGAGTGTTACGTTTGGAAAAAGTACACAAATGAGGGTTTTTTTTTTTTTTTTTTTTTGTGGTACGTTGGAGTATTACACTAAGAATTTTTTTTGGAGTGTTATGTTTGAAAAAAGTACACTAATTTTTTTTTAAAGTATTACATTGGAGCGTTACATTTAAGTGCTATATTGGAGTGTTAAGATTTGAAATTATACATTTGCCTAAAGTTTACTAAGTGGTTTTTGTCTTCCTTTCAAAATGTTTGAAGAATCTCATTTCCTTTTGAAATGTTTGAGGAATTTCATATTTCAAATCATTTTTGTACTTCTTTTGAAATGTTTTCCAAATAAAAAAAATTTTAATATAAAAATTCATCCCAAATTTGATTATCATATATTGTGTACATTGTCTTTCTAGCACAAAAGAAGAAAAAGAGAAGGAAATATAATAGAAATAAGGATATAACCGTAAATCTAATTTTTAAATAATATATTAAATCTACATTTCCAAAATTAATGGGATTAATTGGTCTATAAGAAAATTCTTGGGACTAAATGGATCATCATTTTTCAAAATGGGATTTATAAGTAAACTTTCCCTAAAAACATTTAAAAATAAAAATAAAAACTCTTAATAGAGATTAATAATTTGAAGATATGTATTTAAAACAAATTACATTTAGACCAATAATACTATGACACATCATTATAGCACATGTAAACATTGATCTGAATCTAATTGTGTGAGTAATTTTCTGACCACACTGCCAACTCAGTATTCAGCTGGAGAGTACTGGCAGAATAGATGGCACTTGGCTGACCTGCAACAGAAAGAGAAGAATCCCACGGTGGTTCACCACCCGGGGGTACTCCGACGATCAAGTCAGTACTCAATATCTCTCAAAGATAAATCAACTATTCAACTCACAAGCTTGAGTATCAAAAAGCATACCTTAGACCTATGGGGGTGCCTCTCTTTTATAGCCAATACAAACCTAGTCCCAATAGGAGCCTGGCCCTAATGGACTTAGGATTACTGCTAATCTGGGACTCCTAGTGGGATTAGGATAAACTCTCTAAGAGTCTTATCTTTACCCAAACTGAAGTCTTCTCCCAATCTAGGACTCTTGTCCATATCCAGGTTGAAATTCCTTCTTCATTCTAGGACTCTTGTCCCTATCCGCTTATCTCGATTCCGATATCTTCGAGGTAACCTCACCATCCGAGATGACCTCGATAATGACCAAGACACGTGGCACCTACCGACATGTCGGCCACCTTGCCATGTGTTGGTACTCGGAAAATATATCCCCACAATCGCCTCTAGGTTCTATTACCTCGGCATTCTCGAGGTGATGGAACCTATACTGCTCGCTCATCTGCGTCCTCGTCCGAGATCAAACTCACGACCTCAAAGTTCCTCGGACTTTACTATCCACTTCACAAGTATCAAGCTTCATGTTTTTCAAGCTATTCGAGATCATACCTCCCAGCCGAGATTTCTGGTTTCATTAATTCATAAACTCCAAGAGCTTTGCATCCGCTTTATTCACATTTTTTGGTGGGCTCCTGATTTCCAGTCATCTATTTGACTTTGGCGATCTTCATATTGGTGTTCACTTATCTTGGTAGGATCATAAACTCTTTTATTAAGCTCAATCTTTCATAACTCTTCTGAATCCGTTTACTTGCCCTCTGTTGTCTTCTATTTTTCGTCTGTTTTCTAGGTTTTTGGAATTTTTAAATGTCTGCATCGCTTTTTTTGTCATATCTCGCTTCATTGCTAGCATTGTGTCTGGGTCATTACTTTCTTGTTTCTTCATATACTTATTTAGCGCCTATGCACTTGGCTTTATCTTTAAACTTCGTCGTCTTCTTGACTCTGATTTTTCTCTTTTTTCATTCAATCCTCTGGCCTTTTCTCTTTCTTAGCTCTTTTGCTTAAATCTGTCATTGTTCCAAGCTTTCAAGCTTCTGCAACTGTCTTCGTTTCTCTCCTCCGGTGAAGCTTACGTCTTTTTGTCATTGTCTTCAGATTTCGGCAATTCTCATTTCGACTTCCTTCTTTCTGATAAGCCACTGTTCCTCCTGGTTTTATTACTTGTTGCTTTCTAAGAAGCTCTGCTTCATTGTTAACCACCATTGCTGTTTTACCCGTTGTTTCCAAATCATCTTCTTGAATACACACTGTTCACATATCTGTTGATTTCTGCCACTGTTCTTGGCTTGACACACCTATGCAATCTTTTTGTCTTAATTTCTTGATAGCTTCATCACCATTTTTGATTTTCGAATTATATTTCTTGTTTATATTTTCTGTGTCTTTTTTTAGATTTTTGCTTTCAATCCTTTCCTTCAAAACTCCGAGGTGCTAATCGCCGAGAAGAGCTTTGATCAAACTCTTTAGGAGATTGATGCTGAGCTCGTGGCTGAGAAGGCTGTTAAGAAGTTCTTTCCAACTGTCTTCTGGGGATGAGACGCAACCTGCCGCCGATGCCAAGTAGTTTGCTTCCTTCTTGAAATTGATGCCGAGGTAACGGTAGAGAAGCTCCTCCAACTGACTGCTGAGGTTGAACCATCGTCGTTCGTCGAAGCAGATCAGTCCAACGTTCTTGCTTTCAGTCCTTAGTTCTTTAAGGTCTTTATTTTTGTATCTGCCAACCTTCTCAGCTCTTAACAAGCTAGTTGGTCATCTCGGATGATCATATCTCTAAACGCCTTTTCGTTGTTATCTCGGCTATACCAAACTTGTAAATTGTTTCAAATTTCAACAAGTGGTAGACTTCATAATCTTTGGTTAACTCATCTTGTAATTTGCTCAAAAATTTCAACAAGTGTAAACATTCCTTGCTCCTTAATTATCATTCCTTCCCCCTGCATCTTCTCCATGCCCCCTAATGTGAACATAAGTTGCACTTAGGATCACATTATGGAAGTTGGCTTCGTGCTGTAGTCACAGACCTGATGTATTCTTCTTTCGCCGATGTATTAAAACTTCTGGTATTTAATTCGCCCCCCTCTAGACCCTCTTTCTCTTGGCCTTTGCAAACTATCATCGCTGTTTCTTGAAGCATTTATTCCTTTCACAATTCTGGTCACCACTTCTGGCGTGCACTTAGTGGTTCTGTTCTAATCAAAACGACGTTTGACTCTGGCGAATCTTTTGCCGACATTTAACTTTGTGCACTCTTTAACTTGTAAATTCTCTCAGAATTTCAACAAGTGTTAACATCATTCGTTTTAACTTCGGTTAAACATCATCTCGACTTAACTTCGGTTTAAGCATCATCTCCGTTTAACTTCGGTTAAACATCATCCCGGCTTAACTTCGGTTAAGCATCACCTCAGTTTAACTTCGGTTAAACATCATCTCGGCTTAACTTCGGTTAAGCATCATCTCAGTTTAACTTCGGTTAAACGTCATCTCAGTTTTTGAGGTTTTTCCTTTTTTGTCGTTTATACTCTTGTACCTTCTTGTTTTTTAGACAATGTAAGCTCTGCATATGGCTGATGTGCCTCATTGTTCTTGAATGTCTAATTTAACTTTCCTTCTCTGAATGCTTGTGCCTTTGTCTTTTCTTGACTGCTTTTGCATGATTCTATACTTAGAATATTTTGCGTGATTTACATAATTCTTCCTTTACCTCGGGTATAATAACTGCAAGTTTTACTTCAGCAAGATACTGACCTGCAATCTTTTCATAAATTTCAACAAGTATAAACATATACTTTTCAATGTAAACTTTGCAAACTTTTCTTAAGTTGCAATAAATATGTAAACAGTAATTTCACTCTAACCTACTTGTAAATTGCTATAAATTTCAACAAGGACTAACATATACAGTAAACTTTTCTCAAGTTATAACAAGTGTTAAACAGTGATCTACTTGTAAATTGCTACAAATTTCAACAAGGGTTTAAACAATATACTTAGCTTTTACACCTCAACCTGTAAATTGCTACAAATTTCAACAGATGATCATATGTCGGCTTAACTTCAACTTGTAAATTGCTATAAATTTCAACAAGTGTTAAGCATCTTTTTTGGTTTAGCCAACTAGTAGATTGCCATAAGTCTGTAAGTAATAACATCGGCTTCACTTCGACTTGTAAATTGCTACAAATTTCAATAAGCGAAGAGAAACAGTAATCTCGGCTTAACTCCCACTTGTAAATTGCTACAAATTTCAACAAGTGGTAAACTTTGTATCGGTTTGATCAACTTGTAAATTGCTACAAATTTCAACAAGTGGTAAACTTTGTATCGGTTTGACCAACTTGTAAATTGCTACAAATTTCAACAAGTGGTAAACTTTGTATCGGTTTGACCAACTTGTAAATTGCTACAAATTTCAACAAGTGGTAAACTTTGTATCTTTGCCTTCTCTTTTCTCGGACTTAAGCGCCGAGATCTTGTTTGCTGGAATCTTGGATTTGCTCACTCAGGCTGAGCTCTTTTTCGGGCCTACTCATCTAGGCCGAGATCATGTCTTCTCGGATCCGGGGTCTGGAATCCAGGATCTGCTCACTCAGGTTGAGCTCTTCTATACTTGAATGTTATCTCCTTGGGAGCGCTCATGCCCCTTGTATTTGCATCCCTTCTGGAAGGGTTTTCGTTCCTCCGCAGGCATCTATCCTTTCATATCTGGAGGTCATTTTCGTTGTAGTATCCGCTTCGATCTGTTGTCTTTGGTGCGTCACCTTCTTGGCCAGCGTCTTTCACTCTGTGACTCTAGTCACGAGTTTCTGTGTTGCGGTCGTCCCCTTCAACGTCAAGGTCGATAGGTCTCCTACTCCCAGCAGGAGTGTTGTCTTCAATCTGATCCTTCTGTCCGTTATTGGCCATCTATTCTTTTTTCTTTCCCACAGACGGCGCCAAAATTGTGTGAGTGATTTTCTGACCACACTGCCAACTCAGTATTCAGCTAGAGAGCACTGGCAGAATAGATGGCACTTGGTTGACCTGCAACAGAAAGAGAAGAATCCCACGGTGGTTCGCCACCCGGGGGTACTCTGACGATCAAGTCAGTACTCAATATCTCTCAAAGATAAATCAACTATTCAACTCACAAGCTTGAGTATCAAAAAGCATACCTTAGACCCATGGGGGTACCTCTCTTTTATAGCCAATACAAACCTAGTCCTAATAGGAGCCTGGCCCTAATGGACTTAGGATTACTGCTAATCTGGGACTCCCAGTGGGATTAGGATAAACTCTCTAAGAGTCTTATCTTTACCCAAACTGAAGTTTTCTCCCAATCTAGGACTCTTGTCTATATCCAGGTTGAGTTCCCTCTTCATTCTAGGACTCTTGTCCCCTATCCGCTTATCTTGGATTCCGATATTTTCGGAGGTAACCTCGGCCCATCCGAGATGACCTCGGCACAACGACCAAGACACGTGGCACCTCGGCTGACACGTCGGCGTCACCTTACCATATGTTGGTACTCAGAAAATATATCCCCACACTAATTGTACTAAAATAATTTTAAAAAGAATTTAAATTAAAAAATTTATTTTATAATTTAATAAAGAATGCATAATTTAAGGAATGAATATTGATCTCATTTAAATTATAATAACATAATTTACAGAAAAATCCAATTTTAAAATTTTATTTTAAAAATATAAAATTAATTTATAGACCAATTATATTGTGACATATATTAACAAAAATTAAACAAAATCAAAATTTGTTTTTATAACTTTCAACCTTAACAAGATGATAATATTTGGGTAATCTACCAATTGGTCCTACTTTTTTGAGTTATGACCTATTAAGTATTGTCTTATATTTTTGTGCACCATTAAGTCTTATTATATTTTTCTTTCTCATTTTTACCTTTGTTTTGTTTTGTTTGTTTGTTTGTTTTTGTTGTTGTTGTTGTTGTTGTTTTTTTTTGTTAGTTTCTCGTTTTGTTTTTGAACTCTAAATTGCAAACCACGATTTGGCCACCAACCACCACTTCTGACAGCTAGTGACCACCTCTAACCTTTCGCGACCATTACTGACCCCCGGCAACTACCTCCGATCTCCGACAATATTTTTTTTGGCCATTTTTCATCTCCAACACGTCACTACCGCAACCACCTACACAAATCTAGTGGTGATGAGAGAAAATGAGGGGAAACAATGAAGAGAAGAATGAGACAGATGAGAAGCCGTTACTAAAGGATAGTTCTCATCATTTACGCTGTCATAAGTCAAGACAAAGAATCAAAAGTCAGATTCAATGATAAATTTATTATGCAACAAATCTCAACCAGAGTTGCAATGATAAATTTATCACTGTTGAATTTCTCACTATTGAATTTGTCAAAAAATTTACAAATAGCAAACTAAATTTGTGAGAGAGAGGGGCATCACAACATTTTATTACGAAGCATTGATAAATTTATTTATTTTGTATGTGCTTTGCCATTCCATTGATAAAATACCCACACTTACACCTGCAAATCTATAATCTGATAAATTTATCATTCATAAATTACTGAGTGATAAATTTATCACTAACTTAAGTAACAAATTTATCAGATCAGTTACACGTTTGTAGAAGATCAACAACACCTTTCAATGCACTAATTGGATACTTTGCATCCCATACCGGTGATGGAAGAAGATGATGGCAACGATGATGGCAACGATGATGTCGAAGATGGTAGATCAATGATGGAAGATTACGGTGTTGAAGTTAGCAGATGAATGATGGGGGGTAATGGCAACGAGGGAGAAGAACGGTGATGTTTGGCGAGGGAGGAGGAGAACGACGACGTTGGTTGAGGTGAGTGTTATTGACAATGATAGATGAAGATAGTGATTGAGTCGAGCGGCATATATGGTGATGGAGGAGGATGATAAGGAGGAGGAGATGGTGTGCCCATGACAGAAATAGGAGAGAGAGAGAGAGAGAGAGAGAGAGATAGATGAGAATATGTTTAGGTTTAGGGTAAAATCACTCAATTAAATGTAATGAGTAAAAATGGACAAAGGTTATAATACACACCATTTGTATAATTACCATAAAGGACAATACTGAATATAATAGACATCTTTATTCTTAAACGTTACGTATGTATCTTGTTTGTCAAGAATCCAAAATCCCTAAAACAAAACCCAAAACCCTTGAAAGAAACAATCAAAAATATGCATATTATTGAAGATTTTGATTGGATTGAATGATGAATGCATCTGGCAACACTGATTTGGAACAATGGAGTAAGGAAAAGGTTATTTTTTCAAATTTTTTTTCGTTTTCATGTACTTGGTGAGGGAGTAAACCGTTTGTATTAGTTCGGTTATCCAGAGTCGAATATTATTCTTATGTTCGACTATCCATCGTCGTACAAATTGGTTTTTTTCGATCTATTATTGTCGAACTTGATTCAATTTTCGATTTTTATGTGTTGAACACAAACTATCTATTCGGCTATCAATAGTCGAACATATGTGCTTTGTTCGACTTTGTATTGCCGGACAAGTATAATTTTTTTTTTTTTTTTGCTTTTTCCAGAACTGTGCATTGATAAAATGTAATAATGTTGGATCTGAGTGTCTTATTGACTATACAAGTCAATTTACTACTAATGAGGTACTCTCATATCGAAAATTAGTTTTTGTTTTTTGTTTTCCCGCATGTTTAACGACTTTGGTTAATTTGATATGTAGGTTTTCAAGAGCAAAGAAGAATTGCTCAATTGGGTATGGGATGTTGGAAGAAAAAAAGGTTTTGTGATTGTCATCAAGACATCGGACTATGGTGGTGGTCATAGGACACCAAGGATATTTCTTGCCTATGAGAGAAGTGGTCAATACAGAGCTCATAAGAAATTAAAAGAAGATGATTCAAACAAAAAAATTGTAAAGATAACGGGTACAAAGAAATGCGGGTGTCCCTTTGAGTTGAGGGCTCGTAAATTGATGGCTAATGATGATTGGATGGTAGATGTTGCATGTGGAATGCATAACCGTACTCCTACTAAACATTTTGAAGGACATTTATTTGTAGGGAGATTATCTGAGGAGAAAACATCATTATTAGTGGATATGTCCAAAAGCATGGTCAGACCAAAAGCGATTTTGGTTACTTTGAAACGAAATGATGCTTTGAATGTAATCACTATGAAAACCATTTACAATGTACGTCATAGGAATAATGTTATTGAGAAAGCACAGATGCAACAGTTGTTGGGTGAATTAGAAAAGCATAATTACATTGAGCGGCATAGGTGTGACAACAACACGATGACTGTCACAGACTTGTTTTGGGCACATCCTGTCAGTTTAGATTTGCTCCGTTCATTTCCAAAGATATTGATCATGGACTGCACATATAAGACAAATCGATATCGTCTTCCTCTTCTTGAGATAGTTAGTGTGACATCCACTGATATGTCATTTTTCGTAGCCTTTGCATATCTCTAATTTTAGCGGATTGATAACTACGTTTTGGTGTTAACTACATTGCGTAGTCTCTTTGATGACGTTGCTATTCTTGAGGTGATTGTCATGGACAGGGAGCTTGTTTTGATGAATGCTATTGACAGTGTATTTTCTACATCTCGACATTTATTATGCCGATGGCAAATTAGTAGAAATATACCGGCGAAATGCAAGAAAATGTTTAAGAGTAAGGAGGAATGAGACAAGTTTATCTCTTTATGGAATTTCTTAATACTCTCCTTAACTGAGCTTGAATACAATGAACACCTTGCTAGGCTACTTGCGGATTTTGATACATATCCTTAGGCAGTGTAATACGTGTCACAAAGTTGGTTAAATCCATATAAGGATAAATTTGTTGTCGTATAGACAGATAGTTGTATGCACTTTAGGAATGTTACAACCAACAAATAATATATATTTGTCTACCTTACACTATTAGTCATTATGATTTTGATTATTTAAACTTAATTATGTTAATTATTTCCATTGTACACAGGGTTGAAAGTGCACATGCAAAACTTAAATGGTAACTTGGTTCTAACCAAGTCAATTTTGAGTGTTCTTGGACCAAGATCCATAGTTTGCTTGAGTTGCAGCATGTTGATATTAAGGCATCGTTTGAGAAGAGTTTAACCATTGTACAACACCAGTTCAAATCATCCCATTTTAGAGAGCTCCGAGGCAATATCTCCAGAATTGCATTAGATCATGTCTTAACGGAGAGTAAGCGAGCTAATGATGTTGGCATTGATGCTTTAGTATGTGGATGTGTTGTTTGACGAACACACGGGCTACCTTGTGCCCATGAGATTGCGGATTACATCCAACAGGGTCGTCTAATACCACTTGATAGCATTAACCCGCACTGGAGGACTCTTGAGCTAGTATAAAAGTTAAAGAATGATAAAGTGGAATTGAGTGGTGAACCAAAGTTTGATCTCATACTTAAGCGATTCCATGCATCTGATTACACTATGCAGTTGGAAATTCTGCATAAGTTAAGAGAGATTGCAAATCCACAAAGTACTTTTCTTATTAAGGCCTCGTTTGGGAACATGCTATTTTAGTAACTTTTTGGCTTTTTACGAAAAGATGTGCAGAAAAGTAGAGAGGTGATGTGACTAGTTTTAGTTGGCTTTTTGGCTTTTTGGCTAAAACAGCCAGTCCCCAAACGAGGCCTAAGTCGGATGTAAAGCCCAACTCTCGAGGTAAGGGACATAAGAAGATAGATGTATCTACGCATTGAGACCCATGTGCATTTGAGTTGGTTTAGTCTGGACATGATAGCCACTCACCTATGGGCACCCAGATCCCCACATAGGATTTTGTCAAAGTATATAAAAAACAGCTTGCCAAAGAGAAGGTATATGTAATTATTTTTTACTTACATTTTTGTTGATGATAAATTACGTGTTTTGTTGTTCATGTGTTGATGCCTTCCTTGTTGAATAGGTATATCGGACTCGTACAACTATGGCTTATTCATATGTTGATGCCCTTCCAGTTGGATTGAAGCCGTACATACGTTTTATCAACGATGTAGATGTCGATGATAATTGTGGGTTTAGGGCCATTGCTGGCTTGATGGGGCTTACAGAGGCTAAATGGGGTCAAGTCAGGCGTAATCTCCTCCAGGAATTGCACACACACATATACCATTACACTCATCTATATGGTTCACATGACAGGATTGAAGAGCTGACCCATAATCTATCAAACTTTGAGCCCAATCGAGGGTGTCATCATTAGATGACTATGCCTGGCATGGGTCATCTTATTGTATCTTGTTATAATGTGGTATTGTACCACTTATCTGCACAACAATGCCTTACATTCATCCCTTTACGATCAGTGCCAATATCACAAGTTCAACGGTGTGAGATTGTTATTGGATTTGTTAATGGGAATCATTTTGTCCAGGTATAGCATTATGATTTGTGTAATACATTTATCATTTTGTATTGCATCGCTCTCATACTTAAAGCTTTGTCAATGTAGGTGTTCATGTTATCGGGTCATTCAATTCCATTGATAGCTACCAATTGGTGCAAGTTTCATCATTTTTGTGCGGCTGGATGGGGTTCAAACCAGTATCATATGTATTGTACATGCATATACCATTTGCAACATTTGTAGTTGAGTGCTCAGTTTGTTTTGGCAAAAAAAATAAAAATAAAAATAAAGTATTGGCAAAAAGAATTTCGACAACGAAATTTTGCAAAAACTGTTTATCTTATGTTTTGTTGCATCCTTGAATACTAATTGACTAGTTATTGTATTAATGGTGGGATGGTGGGAAGGTGGAGGTGGTAGGGCTGGTTATGGTGGTTGTAGTAGTGTTCTAGCATTGATAGGACTTCAATTTGAAAAATATTTTTCACCTTTTAAAAGTAAAATATTTTTTGTCCAAATAAATTTGTTTTTCGTTAATTTTTATTTTTATTTTTTGTATCAAACATCACAAAATGCAAAAAATATAGGATGGGTAATAAGATTGAAAATAATATTATACCTTTAAAGATTATATAATGCTCAAAATATTATCCTCAAACCAGAAAAAAAAACAAAACAAAACAAAAAAAAAGACATAAAACCTTCAAAGCTTTCTATTGAAAAAACCACTACACACAATTGGAAAGATTGCATATATTATAACCAGGAAAAGCAATAAAAACATTAAAAAAATCAATTTATATAAAGCTCAAAATACCCAAACCAGACAAAAGTTCAATTTATATAGCGCTGAAAATTGCAAATTGCTACATTTCAAATTAGTAAGTCCCCAAAAGAAAGAAAAAAAATGAGATTCCAAATCTTTCGCCCAAAAATATTGCTGTGCATCTTCCTAGAGCATCTATTTGAAATGCCTACTTGAAATATATGGAGGCCTTGAGACCCATAAAGACGAATTAGCTGTACCCAAATAACTTAGTGCAAAACTTTCATACCCATGTTTTTGGTGAATAAAATAAAATGTCTGTAATGCTTAATATCTTTAGTTGGATTTGTATCTATACTAATTCTGCTTTTTATTCGAGTAGTTTTTTTTTGTGCTAAATTACCCGAGACATGTGCTTTTTTAACCTAATTGTAAATGTTGTACCAATTATATTTGTGCCTTTTGTTTTCTTTCTCTTAGCCTTTGTTTGGCAAGCTACCATAAGTTTTCGATGAGATCTTTAATGCTATCCCAAAAAGTTTCGAAAATGGGGGAGGTGCTGTCATAGCACCATGCTGTGACAGCAGAACGACGTCGTTTAATTTATTTAAAATAATAATAATAATAATAAACACACAAAGATTGTTCAATTTCATCATAGGAATTGATCTGGCCCACTAACTACTATTCACAACAAAGAAATCAATAAGACAGAAAGAAAAAAAGAAAATAGATCGTTTGACAGTACAACATTGAATATGTTGTTATTGTTTGATGGTCTAGATCCCGAATTACACAAAAGGGTTTGACACTAAGATGTCGAACATGCTCGACATAAATACACCGGACACAATTATATTGTTCTAAATTCAAGTGTCGAACCACATGTTGTTCAACAGTAATCGACCGTATAGATAGTTGGGGTTCGAAATTCCAGTGTCGAACGGTTTGAAAATTGAACAAATTCATGGCAGTGGAAAAAGGTGCATAAAAACCTAAAATTTAAGCCGAATGAGAACTCACCTACTATATCTCCAATGTGGACTTCTTTCCAACTGTGTTGAGCACCACCGATGACGTCTTTGATGAGAAAAAAAAATGTGTTGAGCAATGGGTCTTCCCTGATTTAAACAGAGAATAAAAGGGGAGATGGAATATCATAGGTGGGTGGGGTGTGTGAGTGAGTGAGGGTAAAGATGGAAGAGTGAGGGTAGATTATAAGTGGGGTGTGTGAGTAAGGGTAAAGATAGAAGATTGTGGTGTGTTTTGAGTAAAATATTTATTTATCAAATTATTAATGGTAAGCCTTGAGTAATAGTTTGTCTTGAGATAAAATATAGTGTGTAAATAGAAGCACCCGGAATTAAGGCCTCGCTTGACAAGATACTATTTTAGTAACTTTTTAACTAAAATGTGATGTAAAAAAATTACTCCCTCTGTCTCATAATATTAGTCTCTTATTCTATTTTTTATTGTCCTAAAATATTAGTTCCTCTTCAAAAATCAAGTACAAAAATAATATAAATTTTTTATTTTACCCTTCTTTTAAATTCATAAATAATATAAAAAGTACAATTATAATATTAATATTCTCAAAAAAAGTACTATCAATGGGTAATTTTGAAAAATCAACTTTTTAAAAGTACAATAATTGTACTATCAAAAAAAGTTGAATTCCCTAAAAGAGACCATTATTTTGGGATGGAGGGGAGTAGTATGTTTAAGCCAAGTTTGACATCCCAATATAAGTGCACTTATTTCATCTTTTTATCTTTTTTGGGTCACATCAATCAACATCTTCTCTCTACTTTTTTTACACATAATACAAAAAAAGTCAAAAAGTGCACTTATTCTAAATTTTCCAAACTTGGCCTTAAAATGAATTTTTTGACTTTTTACGAAAAAAAATGAGAAATGAAATAATATAAAAATGTAAAAGTTGCTAACTTTTGACATACCCGTGACATGCTTGTGACGTGGCAGACTGCTGCCAACCTGCAAGTGGCCATTTCATGTTGGTCGTTGGTTTTCTCTTCTTTTTTTTTTTTTGTAATTTTTTCTTTTATAATTTCGAACAAAAATAAACTTTGACTTGAAAATATATATCAATATATATTCCATTCGTCTTAAAATAATATTTTATAATGAATAATTTACCTTTTTTTTATAGTATAATAATTGTACTTGAAAATAAAAAGATTGTAAAAATTTATCATTTGATAGTATATTTTTTAAAAATATCGATTGTGATAATTAAAGTGGGAAAAACACGAAGTAAAGACACATCAAGAGAGGGGTATAAAGGTCTTTTACATTGAATATGACACAGTCATAGGTTTGTAAAGTAAAAAATGTAAATTTTTGATTTTTAAATATTTTTTGACTTTTGATTAAAATAAACACTTGTCAAAGCGGGACTTAAGTCCAGCTTTAAAAGATTGGTCCGTAATTCTCTCAAAATATTTTACAATTATATTAATATACAAATTAACAAGGATAGAGTTTTCAAAAGTTTAAATATAAATTTAAGAGAAGTTAACGATCTAATAACACTATCACAAATTATATTTTAATGATTCATATATAGAGTTGTCTCAAGTTTAAATATAGATTTAAGAGAAGTTGATGATATAATGGCACGACTATCACAAATTGTATTTTAATGATCCATATATTATATTAAAAAAAACCAATTCAAAAATCATATTTTGTCCATTTTAAATAGACCGTCACCTCATTAAGTGCTGTTAAGATCAAGTCTAAACGTAGGAGACACTGAAAACAATTAATGAAACTTATTGATTAAAAAAAAATATAAATTAGGAAACTAATCTAATGGGGGCGGGATTTGTAACCAATTTCTCCATTATTGAATAGATTATTTATTTTTTTAAAAAGAAAAAAATAATATAATAATTCCGTTGCCAAGCCACTCCGTAATGTGGTAGTGGGTTGCTTAACTCTCTAGATAATTATTATTCAGTAATTTAAGGATATAGATATATGATGTTTTATAATATTATGATTAGTGAATAAAATAAATAAGTAACGTATTATGTTGAGTGATTGAAAAATTTTAAAAAAAATATTAAATAATAATTAATTAGAAAATATGAACATTTAAAGGATTAATTAGGATGATCTAAATAAGTATACTTTTTGTCTTTTTATAAAAAAATATACAAAAAAATAAAAAGATAATGTGATAAAAAAAAATAAAAAAATAAATTATTTTTAAATTATCAAACTTAACCTTAATATTCTTGAATTATTGAAAAATTCCCCTAGCTCTCCCTCTCCATCTGCAGCGAAAGTCCCGCGCTTTGCCTTGGGATTCTGACTTCCGCATTTTTTATTTTCCCAAATTTCAACATCTTCCCCAGATATCTTCCATAATCTTCCATAAGCTCCCTGCATTCGGTTTGGATATTTTAATTTCGTTTGGAATAAATTTTTTAATTTTTAATTATTATAAAAAAAGAATAAAATAATTATATTTTAAATATAATATTTTATTTTATTAATTTTATAATTTATTTTATCTTTTTATAATTAAAAAAAAAACAATATGCCAAAGGAAGCCCCCCCTCTCTCTCGCTTTCTGTTTGTTTCTTGCCAGACCGTGTGTCCCTATATCTATATATTTGTTCATGTATGTACATGTATTTTCTTTCTCGCTCTCTCTCTTTTTTTTTTTGTTTTTTTTCTGTGTCCCATACACTGTCTGACTAAATTCTTCTCATTCTCTGTTTTTATCGTTTTCTTGCCGTAGATCTCTTCCCATCTCTCTCTCTCTCTCTGTCTCTCTCCGGCGCTAATCTACAGATCCGTACGCTGCCTGATTCACCTTGAGATGCTTTGACTGTAGTAAACTTTGACCTGGTCGCGATCACACACTTATTCGCGACTCCTCACTAAACCCCTTCCATGGGCCAGTGCTATGGCAAGACCATTCCCACCGCCGACAACGACGGCACCACCACCATCACCGTCGCCGGTGGAGGAGATCCACCTCCGCCCACTCCGGGGAGGTCCTCCGCTAGCAACGGCGTGCACTCCGTGAAAAACACGCCATCTCGATCCTCGGCGACGAGTACGTGGCCGAGTCCGTACCCTCACGGCGGCGCCAGTCCTCTTCCGGCCGGAGTATCTCCGTCGCCGGCGAGGTCGACGCCGCGGAGGTTCTTTAAGCGGCCGTTCCCGCCTCCGTCGCCGGCGAAGCACATCAAGGCTTCGCTGGCGAGGCGGTTCGGGCACGCGAGGCCAAGGGAGGGCCCGATCCCGGAGGATGGTGCTGCCGCGGAGGAGCCTGATCAATCGCTGGATAAGAACTTCGGTTACAATAAGAATTTCGGAGCCAAGTATGAATTGGGGAAGGAGGTGGGTCGAGGGCATTTCGGTCATACTTGCCAAGCCAAGGGCAGGAAGGGTGAGCTCAGGGACCTACCCCTTGCTGACAAAATCATCTCCAAAGCCAAGGTTTGATCTTTTATTTTATTTTATTAACAAAAGAAAACCTCATGTTAATCAATTGATGTATGTCTTTACAGTATTTGCAGTTTGATCAAGTCATCTATTTAGCTTGTTGCTGTTAACTTTTATTTTTATTTTTAATTGAAGTGAAATGGAATTGAATCGGTGGAATTTCCAACTAAAATTGGTGGATCAGAGAGATTTTTTTGTTTTGGTTGGGGGAATCTGAGTTTTCCTGAATCTGCGGTAGTGGTGTTAGGTCGCGTTATGTTGTCAACCCCTAACCTTTTATATATATATATATATAAAGGCAATGGGACAAAAAAAAAAAGAAAAAGAAAAAAAAAAAAGAGCATAGATTTGGTAATGTGGTTTGGAAATTGGATGCATCTGTTTGGCAAAATTTATTTGCAATTTAAAAAAATGTCCAATCAGATTATTATTTAATTCATTTTTAAAGCTAATTTTTTTCAGCTTATTTTGAGTTGAAAGAAGAAGAAGCTAAAATCTTGAAATGTTTTGCCCAACACCCTCATTTTTTGGTTGTAAATAATTTTTACCCAATGGGCCTAGGTCTACTTCAAGTTTGTGATTCAAAAGGCAGTACATGGGATTATCTACTATCACCTTATAAATTTTGATTCATCAAACTCCAAAATCTCCTAGCGTTTTTGTGTGGGTAAAAAAAATGGACCCACACTATTGTTAAAGAAATCAAAGAAGAGATGACCAACGCCCGTAAATCTGCAAAAATAGAGCACTGTTGGTGCTCTGTCAGCCTGCTCTGGACAGGCATCCCAATGCCTAAGTTAGAACAATTTCAAGGAAGGAATGTTAAAGTAAAATGACTGTATACAAAATTTTGTTATTGTGTACCTGAACCTTTATAGGTATGTTCTTTTGTATAGAGCATAAAATAACTTGAGATAGTTGTTCGACTTTTAGTGGGATAGTGGCCCCAATACCTTAAGGTAATGGGTATTATCTGAATTATTTGTTGAAATGCTCCTTGATTATCTGCACCAGAATGGCCTAATTAAGTGGCCTAGCTGATTGCCTCAATAGTATGTCCGAGCAGGGCTGGCCTAGCTTCGAGCGATGTGCTTAGCTCCCAAGCTGAGAGCTAGCTCCTAGCTGTCTGAGCTACGTGCCTAGCTCCCAAGCAAATAATCTGAGCTAAGCATCTGGATAGAGAATTACGCAACGTGTTCGAGCTAGGACCCTTGTAACACTAAGTGAATTTTAGTCCCCACAATTTCTATGAACTGAATTGAGCAGCTTTCTTTAGATAATATTTGCATTTCTAGTTGTTGACTTTTGTTTTGTTATAATGTTCCTTGAAGGAGATATTTGTTTATATGAGGTCATGTATTTTATTTTATTTTTTGAGATTTCAGTTATTTCTAGCTTAAGCCTTATGCATCTTTTATAGAGTTATGCCTTTAGAAGGCATAAAAGAGTCACTCAGAAGTCGAACCCACCAAAGAAATCATATCTTGTAGCTTACTTGGTTTCTCTAGGGATAAAAATTCCCCTTTTGTAGGAAAGCTTGCATGGCTGAAATTGTCTGTTACAAATATGAGATATCTGACATGAAGAGGTTAATAAATTTAGAATGCAATGTAATTATGACATTTTCTTTATGTTTGAATGTCAAGGTGATTAAAGCAACAAGTTCGTTTAAAGTTTGTGTCATTTCACACGTTGTGTATGTTTGAAAATTAAAGCTTCCTAGTTTGTCATTTAGTTATTTAAAGTCCATTATGGGAATTAAAATCAATAATCATTTCACTTGTCTTCCATTGTTCTTTCTGATATTTATATTCTCTAAATGACTTACAAAAACATGTCCCGGGGGGCGGGGGCGGCGTGGGGATATGATAGATCTAAAACGCAGCATAATGTATATCGTAATTATGACCGGTCGCTATGTTTGACACACATGCTTGTTAATGTGATGGAAAGAATGAAAGGGTTGACATGCACACGTATTTGATAGTTGATGCTATGTTACGCAGAACATGGATTTTTCTGGTACATGGAACGAGAATGGAATGTATACACCACATGCTCTAAAATGTGGTACGATAGTGTTGGACTAGTATAAATTTTACTATAAAATTTTTAAGGTACTTCTAGAATAATGTTTTTTTAATAATTAGATATTCAATAAAATGTAGTTTTTTTCTTCTCTCTCTCTCTCTCTCTATTTATTTATTTATTTAAATTAATCATGTTGCTGGCTAGTAGCACATTTTTATGAGCGTTATAACCCATTTTTTATGTTCACTCACCTTAAATTTTAGTTGATTATTTTTGATTTTTTTACTTTTAAGAAAACCTTTAGGAAACATATTAGAAGGGAGGATTTTGAAGGAGGATTTTTGCAGTTTTTTTCATTTCTACTTAGTATACTTGCTTCATGTTTTGGAAATCCAGTGTTATTGGTGAGATCTAAACTCACATTCTCAAATCATCAAGTAGGTGTTTCGAAGTTCAATTATTTATTTATTTATTTATTTTTTTTGCAAAAGCATAACTTTCTTATTAATCGCTTTATTGAATCTATGGCTGCAAAGTGCTCAAAATTAGAACAAAGATATTATTTTCGCAGGAACAAAAATATTATTGTACATTTATAATGACACAAAACCCAATATCAATATTATTACTTTCACGAAGTCAGTTTTTTAGGTTGAATGAAGTTCACTAAAAAAAGAAGGGACAAAAATTAAAAATAATAATCTATGCGGATTTGGGGTTACAACATGCATATCTTTGCTATGTGATGGAGCATTTAATAATGCATAATTGCTATCCACATCCTATTATGTAATGTTGGTTACACCTGTGTTCTAACGCACTTCATCCATGACCACAGCTGTGGTTTGAAATCTTGATTGCATCTGTTATTGTGAATTCAAACTTATTGGTGATACATTCAGTGTGTTTGGTTTGAGTTTTCTGGATTAAGTTTTTTGGAAATTGACTTTTTTGGTTTTCGTGTTTTTTTTGTTTTTAGTGAATATTTTTTAAATTTTAAATATTTTTTTTACTTTTTTAGATGCACCTTACTTAGATGTATCTAAAAGTAAAAATTGTGAAAAATATTTTAAAAATTAATAAATACATAAAAATACAAAAATGTCTTGAATTCTTGTATTTTTTTATATTTTTGGTATTTAGTGAATTTTGAAAAGATTTTTTTAATATATTTTTTACTTTTAGGTGTATTTATGTTAGGTGTGTCTAAAAAGTAAAAAATTGCTTAAAATATTACAAAAATTCAGTAGAAACAAACAAATACGACAAATGAGCAAGTAGAATTTTCTAAAGTGTTGTTTGAAAAGTGGAAACAAGCAAGGTCAATGTTGAAAAGCTGTGGCACTAGAGTGATACACTACGAAAGTTATTTTCTTGTGGAGGTGCAGGTGTTAAGGTTAGAGAAGTACAAGAAGAATGAGCTTCATATGTGTTTTGGCTCGTCAAAATCATTTTATCAGTTTGTTGAAGAAGTGGGGTGGGTTATTAAAAGGAAAGTCTCATAAAGTTTGGTGTGCAGTAGCTAATGTGAGAACCATAAGGTTATGGTATCAGAGGCTTTTCCATAGTAATAGTAGTAGGCTTACTTTCAGCAGTAGTTCCATCATCTTCTGGCAAGGCATTAAAAGGATTGGCATATTTAGGATGAAGTTCCAAGTGTATTTGTTTGATATGCACTTGAAATGGGGTTGAGTGAACTGTATGATGATGAGAACCACCTAACGTTGCTTTAGAGTTTAGGGTCCCTTGATAAGCGAAAAGATAACTAGCTAAACTATGATGGAGGGGATTTGTGAAATTTGTTGACTGATAGATTATTGAAAGTTGATGTTTTGATTATCCGGTTAGTTATAAGGACAGAGAGATTGAGGAATGTGTTGCATTGTTGGTTATAAGTTCCAAGCTTAGAGTGGGATGAATGGAGTTTTATGAGGTTAACCATGCTTTTTTAGAGTACTGAATTATCAACTAAGAACTTACAAGTGAAGTGGGTTTAGGTGAAATGACAATGTTGAAATGGGTGATGTTAACAACATAATAAGAGATAAGGGGATGGATCATTCAAGCACCAGTTGATGTTAAGATGCAAAAAGATAATTTAACCATGTGTGAAAAGACTGACTGCACTAGTCTGGATTGATTGATTTTATTCATAGCACTATGAGTGTGGGAGGAAATTCAATTAGAATACAGCTTGAGGCTCTGATCTGAACCATGGCCTATGCTAAATTGAAAATATGCTTTTATCTTATCATTTAAATTTTTATTTTTATTGTTAGTTTTGTCATTGCCTTTCGTTTAATTGAACCTATACTTCTAATTCTTCAATCTTTTCCATTTGGCTCATTGTTTGTGACATTTGTAAGGTAGCATCTTTTCAACCACAAACTAAGTTATGAAAGCAGTAGAGATTACCTTGGATCACTACAAGTCATATTACTCTGGAAGGTTAATAAAAGTTAACATTTAATAATTGTCAAAATATTGTGTTGATTGTAGTTGATTAAGTTATAAGATACCCTGGTGGTTTTCTGATTAATACTGTCAGATGTAACATGCTAGACATACTCGTATTTCATTTTTTATCTTTCATCTTTGTTATCAAATCAACCATTAAGGCATTAACAATACATTCCCAGTGATTTGTTGTGTACAGCCAAAGTGAAATATTGCTATGAGAGCAACATTAAATGGAAGTTCTTATACAAACAACAACAACAACAAAGAAACATTATTTAACACTTGAGCATCACATATTGAAAATCTGGCAAGGCTTGTCTTTCATGCAGAATTTGAATTCATTCCAGTCACATGCTTCCAAATTTTATGAATGAAGCACTGATAGAATGTCAATCTGCTTCCTGTGTATTTGGTAATCTGGTCATCGGTTGTAAGATTCAACTTATTCTATCCTCTTTCCTAGAGATAAATTGATTTTGAAGCTAAAAGGAAGAAAGAAATTATTTGTTATGAAATAATGACATCAACAGAAATTCTTTGAAAATTTCAAATTCATGTATTCTTCTTCTTTCTGTTAAGTTTGAGGAGTTTGTTACCTTCACATTTGGTTTACCTTGTAATGCGTCAATAAAGCAACATATGTATCTGAACAAGCTTTATCTGGCAGATGACAACAGCAATATCGATTGAAGATGTTCGTAGAGAAGTTAAAATATTGAAAGCTTTATCAGGGCATAAGCACCTGGTCAGATTCTATGATGCATGTGAGGATGCCAACAACGTGTACATAGTCATGGAGTATGTTCTTTATTGCCTCTATTGTTTTCTTGTGGAACCTGTTCCTAGAAAATTGGCTTAGTGTAGTCAAATTCTTTATATTGTTCTATGGTTGTTAATGTGTAAGTATTGACAATTTATCAACCATTTTTTCCTTCTATGTTATCTTAAAACATAATGCTTTGTAGATAAGGATGACTGCATGATTAATTAATTGAAATAAAGTAGTTTTGATAAACCCTCATAATTTTCAGGATGTTGCTCTTTCTTTCTTCAACTCCTTATAGTGCGTTTTTTATAATGAAAATTTCCCTCTTCCTGAAAATATTGGAATTGCTGGCTGCCATCAGTCATGTTGATGTTTGTCTATGATTTATTGCTCAGATGTTCTAATTTAAAATTCCCTTCATAGCTTCATATCAACTTTTTTTTGAATTTTTTTTCTTTCTTGGAGTTTGTTTGGGTTTGATGAAGCTTTTATTTGGTTTATCTTACCAGATTGTGTGAAGGTGGAGAACTACTTGACAAAATATTGTCAAGGTAAAGGGGAATATTGTTCTGAAAATTATTTTATTCTTGGTAGATCTTTTTTATTTTGTTTTATTTATTGTAAATAATTCTTGGTAGATCTAATTTGAACTTATTACATGCTTTTCCTTGGCTATAGAGGTGGTAGATACATTGAAGAGGATGCAAAACTTATTGTTGTGCAAATTTTAAGTGTGGTTGCATTTTGTCATCTTCAAGGTGTTGTGCACCGTGACTTGAAGCCTGAGGTTATTGCATCTTGAACTTGACATCTCTGTATTAAATATTTTGTCCCCGTTCCAAATAGAAAAACTATTTTTCATTGCATTCAGTAATCATTCCTTCCATAAACTTCATTATTAATGCTTTTTGTAATTGCGTGTGTTACAGAATTTCCTTTTCACCTCTAGAAATGAAGATGCTGATATGAGGCTTATTGATTTTGGCCTTTCTGACTTCATCAGACCAGGTATTAGCTGCAGATCATTCTTAGTTTGTTCATTATCTTAATCATGCATCTTCACCAATATCAGTTAATCACTCATACCTCTATCAATGCAATTTAATTCTTGTCACATAATTTGAAAAGGTGATGAGTTCTTATCATACCTCATTGGTGTTATCTCATCGTTTCTATCTAGATTGCTTTCTGTCAGTATGTTCCTTTCCATCCTATTCCGCTATATAATAACATGATGCTGCCTCCAACATTCACTTGGCCTCATCTAATTGACTGTGATATTGGTCACATCACACTAGCCTTGTTTAGCCAGTGTATGTGCTTGAATGAGCTAACAAATGCACTATATTGTTTGGTGTGCTTTACAAATAACTGGCTTGTTTATCAACTATTCATAAGCTTTTGAACAAGAGGAAAGGGATTTGTACTTGCACAACAGGGTTATACCCAATTAGGCTTTTGTAAGGGTCAAATGCACCACACACCCCAAAGGAGTAGTCTAACCTTTAAAGAGGTGGATGACCTTATCTTATCTACCCTCACCTAAACGGCTCACACCCAATGCGGGATGATAACAAGAGAAGCGTATTTGTATTCACACAATGGTGAATACCCAACAATGGTTTTCTAAGTGCCAAACCTAACACACCTGAAGTCTAATCTTTAGAGAGGTGGATGTCCTTATCTATTCTCCTACAGGGCTTGCACCTTAATATAAATAATAGTCAATATCACTTAAGTTGAGCATTGAATTCATAACATGTTTGTGTTTTATGAATGTTTATGCAGATGAAAGGCTGAATGATATTGTTGGAAGTGCATACTATGTAGCACCAGAAGTCCTTCATAGATCCTATAGTCTTGAAGCAGATATTTGGAGCATTGGTGTTATCACTTATATCTTGTTATGTGGTAGCAGACCATTCTGGGCGAGAACAGAATCAGGAATTTTTCGTGCAGTGCTAAGAGCAGACCCTAACTTCGATGATTTACCTTGGCCTTCCGTCTCAGCAGAAGCAAAAGATTTTGTGAAAAGGCTTTTGAACAAGGATTACAGGAAAAGGATGACTGCTGCTCAAGCTCTAAGTAAGTTTCGGGTTCTAGTCATTATTTTGTTGAATCAAAATGATTTTCTATATGCTATAGAAGCATGGCCACTTCTAAGAAGGTGGCGTATCTGTGTCGAATACCGACACTTTCGTTGTACCGTCCCAACAAGTGTTTGACACTTGTCAAAATGTGTCATATTTTTAAAAAAGTTTTTTAAACCCAGACACTCGTGTCTATTTTTTAAACCCACGTGTCCACCGATTAGACACATGATTCAAGTTAAAAGTTTTAATTAAATAACTTGGGCTACAATAATAAAAGAAAAAACAATGTAAATTTATAAAATAAGTGTTATATTACATTTTTTATTATTATCTTTGAATGATATATTCATATATATGACATACACTCAAGGTTTTAAAAGCGGCCAAGAACGTTCAACGCCGTTACGTAGCGGTTTTAGCGATTACCGCCAATTCTGACGCTTTGCCATGGTAAGGATTGAGATTCACGGGTGTGTCGGTCATTATAGTGGCGGCTGCTATAGTGGTAACGTTGTAACTTGCCACAATCACATGTTGTTATTACCTGTTCCCTTCACAATTCAAGCTTTCTTTCAAAACACATAAAAAAAAAGCTGAAAATGGGGGAAGAAGGATAGAGAGAAGAGGAAAGATAAAGAGAGAAAATAGAGGAGCAAGAGATAGAGAGAAAGAAGAGAGAAGATAAAGAACATGTTATTGATTTGTTGAAATTATAAGACCTATGCTATTCTATTCAGCTGATATCACTAAACCATTTTGTTTGTGTGTCTATCTATATATTGTTTGAAAATAATAATAATAATAATAAGTGTGGTCATTATCTATTTGGCTTGGTTAAAATATGTATATATATATATATTTAGGCTCTTATTTATTCTCTTACTTTTGTCATTATTTATCTTATATATAATAGTTAGTGATTAATTTTTTGTAAAATATAAAGTCATTAATTATTAAAATAAAATGTAAAGAACTCAGTTTATAGTGATTAAAAATATGAAATGTATTGGATCACACTTAAAAATTTATAAAAATTGATCAATATTTATTTTTAACTCAATAAATATAATCATGGAAAAAAAAAATATGTATCGGTAAGTTTTTTTCAAATTGTGCGAAAAATTAAAAAATTCACGGTTCCGGTTACCGCAACCGTTATACTACGGTCTTTACACCCCGCAACCGCGTCACCGCCACCGTTACGGCGACCGCAACCGCTTTTCAGAACCTTGCATACAATAAATATATAAAATTATATATTTCGTGCATGTCCGCATTTTTTGAAAATTAGCATGTCCGTGTCATATCCGTGTCGTGTCGCGTGTCCATGCTTTTTATTCAAGCAATAAAATGCTTTTGGAGCAGTCATTTTTCTTATTAGGTCAAGGCATGATGGTAAACTCATTTTATGTTAGGCATTAATAATGATAATGCATATTTCTTCTTTTTTGTTCTTAGACTGATGTACATTTTTGTCATTGCAGATCACCCATGGTTGCGGAGTGAAAATCGTCATATTCCTTTAGATATATTGATCTATAAGTTAGTCAAGTCATACCTTCATGCTACACCTTTCAAACGTGCAGCCCTAAAGGTACTATCTTGTCATTTTTCATAGCTGAAAATTATTATTTTACAATTAATTTTACTATACATGACATGTTGGTATTAGACTAGTGTTTGTTTTTTCCTCTTTATAAGTTGAAATTATTTTCCACTATCTACTCCCATATACTTTTCTTAATGATCTTACTGAACATGTGTGGGAGAAAAGTTGGCAAACAAGTAGGTTCTATGTATTTGGAATGCCTTCAAATTATATTTTGAATTAAATTTACTTGGATATGATGGTTGGTGTTTTCTTAAAAAGTAATACATTTATCGAATTTATATATATAATAGAAAATAAAATACAAGAAGATTTTTTGTGGGGGCAATGTAGTAAATTTAAAGAAGCCAATGGTCAAATATTCATCATGCTAAAATTTGGCACAATGCTAAATTTGACATGGTGGAATGGGCACAAAACACCCACTCCTGCAGTGTGCTATCCTTGGACTCTTAAAATTATGGCTACTCAATGTCAGCATTATATTTCTGTAACCGGAGAATCAGTATCCCAGTTGCTGATCACGGCTTTGATATGTATGGAGTGCAACCAGTCTCATCCAATTCTACTTTGGTTTCTACATTGGCCCTCTTGCTGTTCATATTGTATTTTTCTGGTTAGCCTTCAGGTTTTTAATGCTCACTATTACACAATGAAGAATTATCATTTCAGTTTTGGCACTTTTGATTGTCCACAAAATTGGTCTCATTTTACAGGCACTTGGATTGGACATTTTACGGGCACTTGGATTGGTTTTTTTTTCATTCTGCATAACCAAGCAATGAATCTACTTGTATTTGAATTTAGATTGTTGTCCTCAGTTTGCAGACAAGATTTTTCTAGTTTTTACGATCCTTCTATGTTGGTTCTATTTTACATTATGACTTTATTCCGGAGGCTGAATATGTGCATTCAACTGCTATGCAAAGCAAAATGAAAATGATTTCATATTGTGGGGTGATAAAATTCTGTGTTGATGCTTGAGGTCTCAAAACACATAGTTTGACTTGATTTTTATGTTGTTTATAAAACTACAGTTACTATCCTTCATTTATCTATGCAAATTTCAGTGCACGTCCAATGAACTATAGACCAAAATTTAGAATTCCTGGTTAACAATTGAAAGCTAGATGCTCATTTCGGCAGGAACGGTATTTAATTCCCGAGATTAGTTAGAGTTATAAACTTAGATCTCTAAACTGTAAATTTCACTTGAGGATTGATCATGTGAATCTCATCATCAACCCTGTAATATGTTCCACCGCTCTTCTTGGCAATCAACTAATAGATTTTTACACTTGGAACATCTCAATTATATGAACGGTTGTTTTGGGCCCTAGTCGTTCCTTGTGGGCTACTCCATGAAACGAGAGCCAGGGTTTGAACCACATTGTCTATTGGAAAAAAAAAAAAAAAGAGGATAAATTTTTGGACTTAAAATTGAAAGACTTACTTTGTCATGACATTGTGATTTATTGATTAGGTATTCTGATCTTTGTTATTGTTTTTTGTTTGCAGGCTCTTTCAAAAGCTTTAACAGAGGATGAATTATCTTATCTTAGAGCTCAATTTATGCTTTTGGAACCTAATAAAGATGGACGCATTTCTGTTGATAACTTCAAATGGTTAGTTTCTTTTCTTTCTGGTTTATCTTTGAAGTTAAGAGTTGGTATATCATTTCTAGGAATCCTTCATTCTATTAATGAAAATGACATGGTCATAATAGCACAAGATATCATTGTATGCTTTCTTTTAGCCATTTGTCACCCTTTTTCTTTTGTATACAGTTGGGATTATGGTTAACAAAGAATTTAACTAAATTTCCAGGCTCTTGTGCGCAATACAACTGATGCAATGAAGGAGTCAAGGGTTCCTGACATTCTAAATGCGGTAAGGCATATGAGATTATTATTTTTAAATAGAAAGTATTGATTAGTATGTTTGATATTTATTTTAGATTTAAGATGTCTTTTGTGTATGTACATGCCAAAGTTTTCCATAATTTAACTGTCTGCAACTTGAATAGCCTATTGGTCCAGCAACTTGAATAGAATGGGTCTACCAACATGACCAAAAAACTTAAATGCCAAAGTTGGTAGTACTAGCCGTTTAACACAATCTCCCCCAATCAAATAGGTGACGTCCTCATTGCACTCTATTGTGCCCACTTTGTTCATCCAACTTCTGAATTGGGTTGATTGGTGTTTACTGTGTTGTGCCCAACATTCAAAAATGTAACAATTGGTAATATGTGACTGACTTTAGGGTTTTGAAAATTTAGTGAATAAAGAAGGTAAGAGTATGAAAGAGTTTTGTATCCTTTGTATCTCAGAAAAATATGTATATAATAAAGGGTCTTACTAACAAGTGTTCATGGTAAAAGACAAAAAATTGAAGAATACAAGACACCTTTTATTAAATTCAATGCACTTTTATTGAATCACATACTTTTGTAACATTTTTACACATTTTCAAGACACTTTTTGCACACTTTTCAACATTAAGTAATGCCTAGGGGGCACTTGTTTGCATTTGCCTAACCAAGTGTCCAACTAAAAGGAGGAAAATAATGACATAATCAATAGTGGATCACAACAGATAATACCCACCTCTTGTAGATATTTAGTACAAGTTGAGAGAAAAAAGGAAAGTGGAGAAATAAAGATAACCGTAAAAAATAAATTAGTAATAATTTAAATAAAATTTTAAATTAGGAACAACACTAGTGAATAAGAAAATTTGGCAGTTTTATATTGACATCACAGTTTGTCAAAAATACAGTTCCTGAATTTGCTGCTTATCTTTAATTTCAGATGGCACCACTCTCCTACAGAAAGATGGACTTTGATGAGTTTTGTGCAGCTGCAATTAGCACATATCAACTAGAGGCTCTTGAAGGGTGGGAGCAGATTGCATCAACTGCATTTGAGCATTTTGAGGCGGGAGGGTAACCGGGTTATCTCTGTGGATGAATTGGCTAGGGTATTTTTTACATCTGAGGCTTTAAAAAAAAGAACTTTCTTAGCGCCTTTTTTTTTTTGTTTCATTTTATTCCTTCAATGTTAAAAAAATTATCGGTAATCATAGTCTCTACTGATGCAGGAATTGAATGTGGGCCCAACAGCCCATACGCTTCTCAGAGACTGGATTCAGAGCTCTAATGGAAAGCGTAGTTTACTTGGGTATACCAAATTTTTGCATGGCGTGGCGCTTCGGAGCTCAAATACAAGACAACATTAGGTTTTTTAAGCCTTAGGCAAATGATAGCAATTAAAATTCATGGCATTCAAAAGATTTGGAGTTTTTCTTTTTTTTTCCCTTTTTATGCTGTGTTTGGTTGGGGGATTTGGGGATGGATTTGGAAAGGGAAAGGGAAAAGGTGTGTGAAACTATGTGAAATATAAGCATGATTTATTCACATTTCACCTACCTTTTCCATTTCCTTTTCCAAATCCCTCTCCAAATCCCCCAACCAAACACAGCATTAGGGTTTGGGGATAGAAAATTGTGTACAAATGAATAGAGTAGTTGAGTAGTGAGTCTGTTGAGGCAATTTTATGTTGAAGAATTTCTTAATGCTCATTCCTCTGCAGATTCTAAAGTTAACTTGGGTTTGAGCGCAAATATTTTTTTGAAATGAAATTCCTGAAAATGTCTAGTTTTATCTGGCTGGAGCTGTGTTTATCGCTTATCTGGCATATGTTATCGATGCTGCCAACTTTTAGCTTGTGATAAGTTGCATGTGCTAGCAAATTCTTATAGATTCTCGCATTGACAGACGATTTGAAGGAGAAACCTGCATCCTAAAAACTTCAGTGATGGTAAGAGTATTTCTAGACAATGTGGGGTTGTGACTAAAGGAGGAGGGTGAAGAGATGGTTTAGAATAATTCAATTTTGTGTTTGCCATGTGGCATCATCTCTGGAATGGAAAGAAAAGAAACAATGGATTGATTATTCAATGGTTTGGAATATTCATTATTTATGCAGTGTCTTTAATGTTTTTTGGCTTCTCTAAATAAGGGCAGATGGGCCCTAAACTGCCAAACCCTCGGTCTCAACTCAACGGAAACAAAACCCCTACCTAACGAGGAAGGTCACCCACCCTTTGACCATCTGTGTCTATCCTCTCATCTCTCCTACTACCCAACACAATTCATTGCGGTACCAAATTACTAACACCATGCATGGACCACTCAATGCCTCATTAATGAGGTGGCAGTAAAATTTTAAAATGAGTAATGATTCATCCTCATTTCTTTCCACCCTCTTTGACCCCCTCTCTTTCTCTCATTGGTTATCTTTTTTTTTTTTCTGTTCCTCCAATCACCACCACGCCACGTGTGGTGAGGGTGACCCAAAAAGGGTCTCAAGCATTATTGTTTTAAAAATTGACTCAATAGGTATACAGCTTGTATTATGTCTTTGCCACTTTATTTGTGGGGATTGTGGGGAAAAATTATATGGATGAAGTATTTTCTTAAATCAATAATTGTTGATTTATCATTTAAACCCATTAATAATTATATCGGAAAGAAAATGGTTTCTCTAATCTGGACAAGTTCGACTCATTTTGTAAATCAACGATTTTAATTGCCCATCCGTTAACGTATTAAATATTGAGTTGAATTTTTTTGCTTATAGATCTAAGGGAGACTTACGTGTCAGTCCTAATAAGTAGATTTATTATCCAATAGGTCATGTGAAAATTAATGGCATTTTTCATCAAACACTTGCAAAAGTTTGAAATTTATCACAATAAATGTCACTAATTATAAGTTTTAGGGACAATTTTAAAAAATTGTTACAAAAAGTCACTAATTTTTAACTTTCAGTGACAATTTAAAAAATTCTTCACAAAAAAGTCACTAATTATAAGTTTTAGAGGTAATTTATAAAAATCGTGACCAAAAAAAAAAAAAATGACTCGTCAATTTTTAGTGACGTGTGCAAAAATCATCACAAAAAATTATTTTTTGACTATTTTACTAAAACTTATTTTCAATAGGATTTGATAGGAATTAAATCCAATTATTAGGATCTATTAATGGTTTATCCTATATTGCAGTAACATTAAGTTTAAAAGGATTGAACGTTCTAACTCAGAAAACTAGATTGCCCAAACTGATAAGGAGTTAGTTCCTACGAAGAATTGGATTGGGATTTTCTATCCCCATTTTTGGTCCATGGTTGTACAAAAAATGTGTCAAAGTTATTTTATTTTAGGCGTTAAAATATAGGGTGGTGAGGTGGGTGGGAGAGCAGAGTATTTAAGAGAGAAGAGATAAAAAGAAAGACAGAGACAAAAGAATACTGCATGTAGCTTTCGGTTGAACACAACCAACGGATAGGATGGACCATAGTATATGCTCCTTATATTTGGCTTATTATACGTCTCTGAATTCATTCCTGCTTAACCAAAGATTGTCATATACATCATTATCTATGGAATTGTTCGGTATTACTTATCTAAATTATTTATGGGCTCTTTTTTGTTTTGGTGGAGAGATATTTTGACTTTGGCTTTTAATTATCAGTTTTAATTTACAATACGTATTATTTTTTATGGATGGGGAAGGAATGAATTTGTATTGCCTTGCGGCAGAACGAATTGGGGAGAAGGTGGCAGTTTGGTAGGAATAGGTATTTTTGTAATGTTAGGAAGGATGGTCTAATAAAAATGAGAAAAACTATATTAGGTATAATTATTGATAATTGATTAGAGTTAAAAATATTGTACTATGAGAGATAAGGAAAGGAAAAGAGAATTGAGTGTAATATTTTAGTATTACAAAGATTTAATAGATATAATTGACTTGGGCAGCATAGAATAGGATGGTAGAACAAAATTCCATCTACAAGAGCAAGGTAAGAGAAAATTGTTATCCATATTTTGTGTGCATCATATTTATATGAGTAAGAAAATAGAATGGATCAAAAGAAAATGCAATGAAAGGTTGAGATTAAACTCAATTATGAAGGGAAGTACATGAAAAATAAAGCTCAACCTACTTTACAATTTCTGTGACTCATTTTGTGTTAATTATGTGTTGTTAGCATTAGTATATTTAAGTATCAATGTATTGCAACTAAAAGTGGGGAAAAGGTAGTCTTTGATTAAGAATTTGGGCAAAAGTCCAATCCAAAACTGTTGGGCTTGTGATATTCATCGAAATCTGCTTGGTTAATTCAAATCATTTAATACAAATATAGTAAAATTATATAATTACATTATTGAATTACGGAAGTAGAATCGTTAATGGATCCTACAAACCAAAATTTTTGGATTCTTTGTTGTTCCAATGGAAGAGAAAGCAGATCTTTGAATTGATTGTGAACATGAACAAATTTGATGGCTTAAATTAAGCCATCCCATTAGCGTTAAATTTTCAACTATGCACATCTTTAATAAATTAAAAACAAAATTTATCACAATAAAAAAGAAAAAGCAAAATTGAAAAGAAACAAAAAACAAATGGAAGAAAAGGAAAAATAGAAGCATCTAGTTTCAAAGCACTAATTGCAAAAAACTTTGTTATCGTCGTCATCATCAACAATAGTCCTCACCATTACCGTTACCGTCACCCTCACCCTCACCCTCACCTCACCATAACTACCTTGCCATAGTAGTATTTAGAAAAATCACAAAAAAAGGACTAAAACTTCTTAAATATACATTTTCAAACATGAACTAACAAAAAGTGTTAAAATATTATATCTAGGGTTTTCAAATTTTTGATAAAGATATTTACAAATATATTAATTGATACTGTCTGATATCGGTCAAACCTTAAAACAACCACCATAATGGTGGTGGTGCTCTCGATCAATCATTGCCTGAACGTAGCGAAACTCTTCCACGTGGCAAGGGATGGTGATTGTACCCTTTTGATCAAAGCCATACTCTTCCTCAGCCTCCTTCAACAATTGCATGAACAGTGGGTGATTGAAGTACATCACAGGGACTACAAATCTCTGCTGTTGATCACCCTGGCCCACGTTGATCGCCAAACACCCTTTGGGAACCTTCCCTTGTTGCGGTTGTTGATGGTGGTGCTGAGGACGGTGGAGATTAAAGCTCAGCAGACTCTTCTCTCTGCTACCCATATCTGCAAAATCAAAGGAAACAAAAACAACAAACGACAAAACCTAGCTTTTTATTTCCGCCTTTATTTTTTTCCCCGAGAAAATTCTAGAAGAAAACGATGGAGAAAAAAGAAAGGGTCAGCCGTGTTGCCCTGGTTCAAGACGGAAGAGTACTACTCCACCTCTCATGGTTGATGGAACACGCAACATTAAGCACAAACAATTACATAATAGAAAAAACATAGATTTAGAGAGAGAGAGAGAGAGATGGGTATATTTATATTTTAGGGTTTCCGGCGAAAGGTTAGGTATATATATCACTAGGGTTTCTAGCTTTATGCACACTCTCTCGAGGTACCCTTTGATTTTATGACTTCACTAGTTTGGATTGGAATTAATTCGGATCCCAATCAAACAGTTTATACCAAAGTATGATGCTATGTTAATATTTTTTTATAAAATCAAAGTTTAAAGAGTAATGTCAGGGATTATGAAAAAAATAACATGAAAATGATCATGAAAGATTTTTCACCTTTGGATTATACATATAATAAAATACAACATACTAATCAAATGATGAAAACTTTTCATAATACATTTCATAATATTTTTTTCATGATCCCTAATATTATTCAAGTTTAAATATAGGGAGATACTTTTTTCCAATATACTGTGTGGATGGAAGTGTATTGTTAGGTTTGTGGGATGTACCATGGATTTCATTTTGATAATCCGAACTGTTTAATATGTAGAGCCCATCAAGTATTTCATCCTTACAAAAAATCAGGTTTATCGGATATCTGTAACCCCTTGATCAGAACACATTTTTGTTAATAATTTATTTTTAAAAATCATCCCAAACATCAGCTAAAGTTTTTGTTAACAATTTGTTTGGGATGCCTTTGATGTGTTCCCATCAAAGGGTTACTGATATCTAATCAACGTGATATTTTGCATGTATGAAAAACTCGTTGAGTTCTACATATTAAACGGTTCAGATTATCAAAACGGGACTTGTGATGGGTTCTCTGGATCTAACGTACACTCACGTTTCTAATAGGCTGAAGAAGCCTCTCCGAAATGTATATTTATTGTATACAAATTTAGATTCAATAAAATAAAGGCAGATCACAATCCTTTCACGGTCAATAGTTAGGAAAAATCACATCAATATTATAGTGAAATGATTTATTCACACAATTTTCCGTCAAATGCATGCAATTGAAACTTTGACCAAAAAGAAACCTTAAAACGGAGTTTTTTCGTCGAGAATCTCAATTGTGTGCATTGGGTGAAACAAATTGTATGGACATAGTGGTGCTGAATATTATATTTATTTTAAATTAATAAAAATAACTAAGAGAGATTTTGAAATATAAATTAATGTAATAATTATAAATTGTTAATTTAAATTTTAATGATGTGTTTAGCTATGTAATGGATAATATCACGAATTAAAAAATCTTTAGTGAATATTAAAGGCCTCGTTTGGGAGCAGTGAATTTAGTAACTTTGGCTATTTGACTAAAAGGTAGGTAAAAAACTTGTATGTTTGGGATGACTTTTTGGCTAATTCTGAAAAAGATGTGCAAAAGTATAGAGAAAAGAGAATATTTGACTTTTTGGTATGAGTTGTTGACTTTTTGGCTAAGTTAGTAATTTTTTGACTTTTTGACTAAAAAAGTAAGTTTCCAATGAGTTAATAAGTCCTGTAAATCAATGATTGAATTTGAATTTTTAATTTATAAAATTATTGACATGGTATTATGTAATACTTACAATTTATTTAAATTGATTTTAATTTTTTATTTTAAAAATTTATATCAAAATATTTATGTGGTTTTTTATTATAATTTATAAGAGAAAACTAGCCAAAAATAAGTTAACGTTAAAGAAGGATAAGTGCTTTTATTTTATAATTATCAACTATCGCATGAAGTATATACTATAAAACCAAAGGAACCCTACTCTCTCTCTTTTTCTTTTCTTTTTCTTTTTTTAAAAAAATTTTATTTTAATAACTCGATATCGACTATGCCAGGACCAATCCCACAGTCCAATTATGAGGGGCCCAATTATAGCTAGGACTTTGCCTTGTATGGATGGCCAATAAATTATTTGCACTTCGAAGGTTTGGAACTTGAGTTCTTGGAAAGAGCACATCCTAAGCCCCAGATCTTGATCACTAGTTTAGTTGGTCACTATGACTCTTAAAGGTTTAGTTCAATATGGGAAGTCACGGGTTTTCATCAGAAAAGAATTGAATTATGAGGCAAACACTTACAAAAGTGGGAGACTAAACTCCCATTAATGCTAATTTAATAATTAACAATTGACTTTTTATTGATAAATAAAAATAAAAAATAAAAATAAAAAAATCCCAGAGGTTAAGAAAACCCTTCTCTAAATTTAAGTAATTAATAATGTACTTGTTGGATTTAGGCCTTGTTTGACAAATGTCTTTTTTAATTAAAAAGTTATTAAAAAAAATAAAAAAACCAACAATTCATACTAAAAAGTCAAAAAAAAAAAAAAAATTCTCTCTATTTTTTGTACATCTTTTCGTAAAAAGTCAAAAAGTCATCCCAAACATACTAGTTTTTTCTTATATCATATTTTAGCTAAAAAATCAAAAAATTACTAAAAAAACATATTCCCAAACGAGACCTTAGTTTCCAACAAGCTGAAAATTCAAAAAGGAGAATTTGATAATACCTGTTCATTTACTTCTCTACAAGCAATTTTTTTTTCAATTTATTTAAATTATTTCTAACTCTTAAACGGTAAGTAAAAGTTACATCAAAGTATAATTTTTAAATAAAATGCTATAAATTGTTTTTATAGGAACTATTTGGTATAACTTTTTTCTATTAACTTACGAGGTATAAATGACTTAAATAAACTAAACAAAACAAAATTGATTGCTATAAAAGTAAGAATAAAGATGCTTTTAATTTTTATTTTGTAATTACTAACTCTATTTAATGTAACAATAATATCCTTAATGTGATATTACAAACACACAATAAAATTACATAGTATGAAAAATAAATCTAATTTTTAAGGTACCACGCATAACGTATACATATGACAGAAAAGTCAAAATAAGAAATGATTGGACGACGGTGACCGTTGCCAAACAAACTAAAGAGATAGATACGAGTGGCATAATTGTAATTTGAGGTGGAGTTGAAGGGTACGACACGTGGGCGGTGGAGTGGCAGTGGAATGGACACGTGGAGAAACATGGTCATAATAAGGGCTGACTTTCCTCCATCTATGATCGGACTAGAAGATGTTGTTCAGAGAGTCCATTACAAGTCTTTTTTAATAATCTTAACCGTTAAATATGTAGAAATTTAGTCGGTATTATACATTTGTAAAAATCACGTTAATCAAATATCGATAATTATATGATCAAATTAATTTTGTATAAATTATAAACAGTAAAAAAATAAAAATTGTGAAATTTAATCCGATAAGATAAACTATCAATATTCAATAAACATTATTTTTTACAAGTATATATTACTCGATGAATTTTATATATTAAACAATTTAAATTATTAAAATGAGATCTATACTAAACCTATACAAATTTGACAACACTCTAATCCGTGATTGAACTCAGAAGCAGCCCCATAAACAAAACAAGCTGTGGGGGTTGGGTGGATTGTAGTAGCCGACAATGAGGTGTCAAGTAAATGGAAGGACAGCCAATAGCAAATCTGGAACATGTCCATTTGTGAAATTTCAAAACTTTGTGTCACTGTTACGTACAATGTGTTCCCACAAATGTCCATTTAATCATTCAGTCTGATGTTTTGCTTTTCGAAATCACTAATTAATTGAACAATGAAACAAAATTTATTTATATTTTTTGTAATAATATATAAATTTTTATATTTATAGTACAAATTATTCTTATAATTGAGATTTAAATTCATTTTTATATATCTGAGTCGCGCGTATAAAAAAAATTACACATTCATGATAAAATAAATTTTCAACTATCCCATGGTTGCAATTTTCCTTTATTTTATTGGGCCTATGACTATTCAACAGTAGGTCTCACTCTGGGTATCAAAGTGTAGAATAAAATCTAGAGTCAAAATGACAAAAATGTCCTGTTTTTCATCTAAATTCCAACTCATATAGTCCAAAGTATTTTTGACCTCATCAATAATAATACATACAAGAAAGAAATAATTATAATCATTTTTAATTGTGAATTATATTCTACCAATTTTAGAATTTATGTACTTGTATCTACATTATTAGGAAAAAAATTTGAAAAGAAATTCAATTCACTTTCTAATATATTGTCTATAGTTCTCCTGTAGTGTTTCAAAAAGATGTTTTTAACAAATTTTTTTTTTGTAGGTAGGCCAGTTAAGGAGAAAATGGCTATTGAGCTGCAATGGGTAGTGGAGCCAGTGGATTAAGGGAAATGTATACATTAAAATAAAGGAGTTTTCTTGATGGAGGTCCCCATAATTGAATCTATTACTCATTGGGTCTTGGGGTTTCTATCTTATATAGGAAGTCCTACTATATTTTTTATTGAGATTTTGCCCGAAATTTGTTATCTTGCTTGAGAGCCATTGATGAATTAGTGGTGTTGGTGAGAACATAAAGGTAATTGCCAAAGCCATTGATGAATTCCTTGGTGTTTGTGAACATAAAGAACTACCTCTGTGATCCTTAGATTTGAGAGAGATGGTGTTAGATGCAAGAGATAAAAAGAAAATCAACATAAATAGAGATGAAGTTATTAATAGAGCATTGGCTGAGTTCAAAGGCCATTGATAAAATTAGGTTGGCGTTGGTGAACATAAAGAGAACTTTCTGTGGCTCTTGGATTTGAGAGAGATGATGTTAGATCGAGAGAGATCGAAGAAAATCGACTGAATGGAGATGGGTCGTTAATCGAAAGCATTGACAAGTTAGAAGCTACATGTATTGTTTAAACTGGTGATAAATCTTATTTTAAACTAGTAATAAATTTATTTAAACCAATAATAAATTTATCACTAATGAATTTGTTAAAAATTTACACATAACGAGACTTGATTTGAGAGAGAGGGGCATCAAAACAAATTTATCTACGCCTTCAAAGTCAAGTAATAAATTAAGTAACAAATTTATCATTCATAAATTAAGTAACAAATTTATCACTCATAAGAATTAAGTACTTTCATAAATTTATCATTTGAATTAAGTAACAAATTTATTAGATCCCAGGTTATACGTTAAGCGTGAAGATCAACAACACCTTTCAATGCACCTTTGATCGGACGATTCTGCACCCTACATGCGGTGATGGAGAAAGATGGTGGTAATGACAATATACGAAGATGATAGATTGGTGATGGAGGAAGATGGTAGCTTAGCGATAATGTCGAAGATGGTAGATCGATGATGGAGGATTACAGTGTTGAAGCTACTATAGATGAATGATGGGAGGGAAGAACAATGGTGATGACAACAAGGAGAAAAAGAGATGATGGTTGGTGATGGAGGAGAAGGAGGAAATAATTAGTGCGATTAGCGGAAATAAGAGAGATAGGAGAAAAGAAAGAGAGAGATAGAAATTTATCATTCACTTAGAATTGAGTAATAAATTTATCACTTTGAATTAAGTAACAAATTTATTAGATCGGTTACACGATGCATGAGGAGCAACACCTTTCAATACATTGATCACGAGCACTTTGCATATCAAATCGGTGATGGAGGAAGATGGTGGTAACAATGATGTCGAAGATGAGTAGATTGATGATGGAGGATTACGGTGTTGAAAACTAGCGAGATGAATGATTGGAGTGGAAACAGCGGTGATGGCAACAAAGGAGAAGGAGATGATGATTGTGGTGATGGAGGCAGCCAGAGTTGAAGAAAATGGTACTGCCAATGACAAGAAAAACAAAGGAGAGAAGAAGGAAATGATGGTTGGAAGGTGATGGAGGAGGCCAGAGTTAGAAGAAAATAAGTAATCGTCGATTGATAGAAATAGAGAGAGAAGAGATGTGTTTGGGTTTAGGGTAAAAATCACTCCAACTAAATATGAGAATGGGGTAAAATTGAAAAGAAATATGCTAAATTATTTTGGGTGGGGACTTTCTAAAATTAGAGTGGTGGTCCAAAGGACGCCTATAACTCCCTCTAAAATGAATAAAATAATTGAGACATCGTAATACTTTTTATTTTTTTATAAATGTGATAAAAGCATATAAGTAATTAACCATTAAAGATTTAATATCATATTAATTAAAAACATTACTACATTTTTTTTAAACCAAACACACTCATAATTTCAAAAGTTCTAAAGTTTTTAAAGCCAATTTATAGAAATGATATCAAAAGCGGCATAGATGGTTTTAGGCTAAAAGACTATTTTGGTCATAAAAAAGACAAAATAAGATAAAAAGTCAATAGACAAATATCTGTATCAAACTATAATTATTTTATTTTTTTTTCTCACCAAAAAGTCAAAAAGCTAATAAGCTTATCCTCAAATGAAGACTTTTTTATTTTTAGAAGTTAAAATAACTTCAAAAGAAACCAAGCCACATCCCAAACAAACCCTAAAACAACATCCATAATTTTAAACTTCAAATATTTTTCCAAATATTTTCTTTTGTGAATAATCTTGATTATAAGCAGTGACCACTTGAACATACTTACAAATCACATGGCCAACAACAGAAAGAAGATATATATATTCTTAATATATTATATAAATTAATTAATTAATTAAATTAAATATATAACTTTTGAGTCGGATAGAGGGCCAAAAAGACAGTATTCTAAACCCGGCCCATAAATTAATGTCCAGGACAAAAAATATCAACTTCAACCTAATCTTTATGGACTAAAATAATATTTCTAAATCTTAAAAAAAGGAAAATTACCCATGGGTCTCATGTGAAACATGTGGTCTCCATTTAATCTCAAAACTTTTCACTGCCCAAAGTCTTTTCCCCTCTCTCTTTGTTTTTTGCTTCCCTTCCTCTTCCGTTTTTTTTTGGTTTTTTCGCTTCCCTCTTTTCCGACCTTCGATCTGAACATCTATGCGTCTGAACCTCTGCGGCACCACCATCTGCCCACTTTTTCCCATCTACGCTTGAATCGATTATTAGCGCCGAAGATCGATCAGAGTAACCTATGATTTAATACGATCTGGGCGACGAAGAACAAAAAGCGATGGTAAGAACAAGAACAAGAGAGGCGGCTCATCCTCTGAGATCATTAGCCGATTGAGCAGTTTGTGTATATATCTTTGTCAATTTCTCTCTCTTTCTCTCTCTATTTCTGATTTTTTTTGGGATAGTTGTTGATCTATGGTTGTTGTTGTTGATGATGAAATAGATCTATAATATCGTTGAAACGGTCCAGCCAATCTGTAATGACTATTTCAATTTTGCAACTATCACTTCTGATTTGTAATGAGAAAATTTTGAATTCTAGAACAAGTAATTTTAGAGTTTTTAGTTACGATGATTGGTACGTGGCCTTAAATTTACGCGATTTGATTTTTTTTGAGTCTTGGAATGAATCATGGTTTAAGCATAAAATTTTGCGGTTTTATAACTTATGCCTTTAATACGCTAAAATTTTGCAGTTTCATAACATGTTTTTATACATTCCGGCGACTTTCCGGCCACGATGTTGAACATTCCGACGAGTCTCGGCTGACGTTTGTGGTAAGTCCGGCGATAGTAAGATATTGAGCGATTAATACGTAAATTAAAAAAAAAAAAATTTTTTTTAAGTAACAATTAAAAATGTGTTGGACCAAAATTGGTATAAATATTTTTGTTTTGGGATTAAATTTGGGATCTTGAACTTAGTACATAGGACTTATCGATGCAAGTTCCCTAAAAAAAATACTGAGTTCAGGTTGAAATGGCGAATTAGCGGGCGGAGGTTAATACTCACCCCCAAGCTGGACGTGCGAAACATTGTTGATGTGGGTGGCAGGTGGCCGGGCGTGAGTTGCCACAGCAAGGAAGGAAGGTTTATATAACTGAAAACACTTCTTTTTCTGTTTGTTGCACATGAATAAATGGATGGTTTACATTAAGGATTAGAGGGTGTTTGGAGGACTTGAACTAAATCAGTATATATTTTTTGATTTTTTTTTATAAAAAATAACTATAAAAATTAAGAGGTGATCTCGTCTAAATTTTTTTAAAAAAAATATATTTTTATAAGGGATGGCAAATAATGCCTAAAATCAAGATTGAACTTGATATATTACAATAGTTGAATGTTCCAAAAATTGATTTATTTATTTATTTGTTTTTTTGTGGCCAGGAGTTTGCAAAAGAAAAGCCAAGAGCATGTTTTCAAAAAAATATCAAGCACTTACAATGTTATCCAACACTACATTAATTTTTTAAACAATAAGGTCATCGACTTATACACTCATCAATGACATAAAACAATTTTGATGATATTCATATACACATCAGATATATATGATCCTATTGCCACCAAAGATACAATTTCATTAGCATTTGCTCTCCTAATTATGTGTTTTTTTTTTTTTTTTTTTTTTGTGACAGTAGTATTGTACGGTTTTTTAATGTCTATAAATTTGTTGATTTCTAATGTCTTTTTTATTAGTTGCTTTTCTATAAATGTAACACTTATATATAATGGCAAGACTCGACATTAATTTTCTCAGCATTGTTTAGCAGCCTACCTAATTGCAGCAATATACCATAGAAAAATCTTCCTATTTATGAATTGAAACAAAAAATCCAACCTTTTCCACAAAGAAAAAACAGAAAGAAAGAAGATACTAATTAATAATAGTAGTGGATTCCACCATGATTCACTATTGTTGATAGGAAAGAAACAAATGGAATTTATAATTTTAACATTGATCATTTAATCATATCTTATTCATATAATTTGATAGTGTGGAAAGTTTTTAAGTTAAGGACTTGGACGGAGTCTCCGATCTTAAATCAAATTGGAGGAATATTGTTTGATTTATTAGAATCTACTTTTATGGGTTTTGTTTTTATGATTTAAATTGTTCACATTTTAAGATTCATCAAGTTTATCATTCACGTAAAAAATTAGAAGTCAATTAGCGAATAACAAAACCGCGAGTTGGGATCAATTTCATATGAGCAGTTTATTTTCTTGGCGTCTATTATTTTTCGCCTTCAATTGATCCGAACATATGATTTTTGTTATCCAATCGATTTGATTTTTTTTACAAAAGATGATGTATTCGATGAACTCTAAAATATGAAAAGAAGTTCAAATCATTAAAATAGATCTAAAAGTAAAGCAATGGGTCGAACAATAGCTCTTCAATTCGATTTGAAATAGTGAAGAAGAAGAAAAAGCTAGAGCGGTTCAGTTAATTAGACCAAAAAATTAAGTTTGAGCCAGTGGATGGTCAAAAGGTCAAGGTGTTAAGTTTGGAAAGATATGTACAAGACCAATTTTCATAAAAGTGTAGCCAAGTGTAATGTACGATCATCCTTTTGGGATTCCATTTTATTTTATTAATTAAAGACAATTAAGTATAAATTTATATATATACATTTTAAAGTGAAGTTCCAATTTGTTTTTATCCTTAATTGTCACTCTCATCATCCTTTTTGTCAAAACAAATAGGTGGTAAGACAACTTTTATGTGAACATTGATAACTTAAATTTAGTAGTAAAAATTAAATGTATTAAGTAAAATTAATTAAATATGTTTTATAATTATAATTTGTATCAGTTAAAAACTTATACTTAGGCCAAGTTTGGCATCTACTAAATAATACAAAAAGTCAAAAAGTTACTATCCCTATTTAAAATTCCTTATCCATCTTATTTAAATCACATCACCTCTTTAACACATCACCATCCAAACCCAACCCAAACCCAACCCACCCATAAGCCAATAAGTCCAAAAAATTATTACTTTTTTTAGAATTTCTCAAACCAACCCTTAATATGAGCTAAATTTATAACTATTTATGTACAGAATATCAATGTGCAGCTATGATAAACATGCATTACCCCTACATTATTTCTACTACCAACTCCTTACTACTACTACTATTATTACTATCCACAACGACTCTGCCTTTACTACCATCTACCCTTTATTTGCCTTGCTATAGCATACACCACTAATCATCACCGTGCATTCTTTTACTTTTTTCTGCTTCCCCACCCCACCATCACAGCTACTATCTCCTTCACTTGGTGACATACAATTAAACATGGTCCTGCGACTCGGCGAAGGCTTAAGGGGACTGCAAAGAAGCATTTACTTTTAGGCCTCAGAGGTATAACAAAAGGCCTCATTTTGGATTGAGAAGTAAAACTTCAAAACCAAAAAGAATAAGAGATGTCAATAGTTCTTCCAAACTAAAATAAAGATTATCAGAATTTTCCTATCAGCACTTCTACACTCATAACAAACAACATTCATATGCATGTAATTAGGTATAAAAAATTAGTGATTTAGTAGAGATTCTTATCATTTTGTGTACCGATAAAGAGTCTATTTCTCACTCTCTCACACTCATAAATTCAGGAAAATAAAATTTGGATCAAAAATTAAATATTCTTATAAATAATTTCATTCATCTAGATAATTAATTTCACTAAATTTAACTTGTCAGGAAAAAATTAATTTTTTTCATACACTTGACATTTTAACTAAAACTAAAATTTATTGACAAAAACATATGAAACTTGTATTTGCTTTCATCTCTATTAAGTCTATTTCAATATATTCTTAGCCCTAAGAAGAATAAAAAAACAAAAAATAACCTTACTTTAATTTTTTTTGCCCTTGAGGGCACATAGTGATTGAGAGTTGAGGTCTGATTGGAACCACCAGCCACTATTGTCGCCACCACACTAAACTGCATGACCATCACAATATAAAGTTTAGAAGGAAAAAATTTAAAAAATAATAAATTTGAAATTTTATCTTGCATGTGTTTAAATAATTTTTAATCAATAGCTTAAAATTTTTTATCAAATATTTTTTACAAAATAAAATTTTAACTTAAAATTTAATCTTATAATTTTAATACATTTAATTTTTCAATAAAATCTAAGTGAAACAATAATATCACTCCTATGTGATATTATTGATCATAAAATTTATAAAAAGTAAGATGAGAGTTCTATATTTAATCCTAATTATATTGTAATTCTTATTCACAAAATGAAATTGTTCATTAAAGGTAACACCCTAATACACTATCATATATCAATATTTACTCCAAAATTGAGGTATACATGTAACACTTTCTTAAAGTGTTGCATTGTAATTTTCCCCATATCTAATTGTTATATATTGTCACCCAGAAAAATGCATTTCTTTGTTGTGTGATGTTATATTATGTGACAGAACCTAATCAGGGACATGAACAATCATTTGAGAGACAGAGAGAGATGGAGTGCTCTAATGATAGTTTCAACATTAACCAGCTCAAAACAAGCAGTGGAATGAATTCAATTCCATGTCATTCAACGTCTACTCATAAAGATCATATACACTTTTTACACTCCTTCGGGTTTTCATCTTATAGCATCTTCAATATTGAGTAAATTTTTTATTAGAATTTAAGTAAATATTTGATAAAAAAAATTGATTGCTTTATTTTACTCTAATACTAAAATTACAATTTCATTTCATATTTTCGGTTCGAGGATGTCGGGCATGTAATACTAGATAGTCGTCAAACATAAGATAAAAAGACTATCAAAGAAGTTACTCTTAGGTGGGCATTGGGAGGATGTGGTCAATGGTAAATTTGATAAAATAAAAAGATCCTTCATTTGATGAAAATTTGAGTTCTCATCCCTCATTTGATATGAGTTTGATGAAAAGAATTAAAGTTAAACTGTTATAATTTTTTATCATGTTTACATTTAAGAAAATGGATTTATAACTCGAATCCTCGCTTCCCAGCATTCTCCCGATTGCCCAACGGCGTCGTTTTGGACAATTTTTTTCCTCCTTATACGGTTTGAGCAAGGGGAGAGGGGAAGAAGAGGAGAGAAGAAAGGAAGAAAGAAGGAA